>OY882858.1:99927063-100358404 GCA_963693515.1 Pipistrellus nathusii | reverse complement strand
GAGTTACAGCATATTAAACAGTGTAGGAATCCTATGTTGTTTATTTAAAGGAGCCCAGAATGGTAAATGTCCTAAACACAAGACAGAATACAGTTCAAATAGAGAAATAAACACATTTAGCAGCTTTGGAAAGCCTTACACTTCACTGAAATGTATCATTATACTCTATAACACAGTTGATAGACAATGTTCCCGAGCTGTTCAGGTGCATAACAGCGTTTAGGTAGTTGTTTGTCCATGTTCCCATGTTGATACAAGGAATACAAGGCTTAATGTTAGAAACGACAAGAAAGCATCAGTAATTCTACGAAAATGACAGTAAGTAGATGAGAACTCGCATAGAACATGTATAAGACACTTCTCCAACTAAGTTGTTCATGTAGAAAAGGTAGCTAAGATACAGGAATTCCTCAATTCGAGTTAGAGCACATTTAACTGTGTAGGAATCCTATGTTGTTTACTTAAAGGAGCCTAGAAAGGTAAATGTCTTAAATACGAGGCAGAATACAGTTGAAATAGAGAAATAAACACATTTAGCAGCTTTGCAAAGCCTTACATTTCACTGAAATATATCATTATGCTCTATGAAACAGTTGAGACAATGTTCCCGAGCTGTTCAGGTTCATAACAAAGCTTAGGTAGTTGTTTGTCCATGTTCCCATGTTTATACCTGGACAAGAAGGCCTAATGTTAGAAACGACAAGAAAACATCAGTAATTCTACGAAAATGACAGTAAATAGATGAGAACTCAAACAGAACATGTATAGAACACTACTCCAACTAAGTTGTTCATGTAGAAAAGATAGCTAAGCTCTAGGAATTCCTCAATTTGAGTTAGAGCACATTAAACAGTGTAGGAATCCTATGTTGTTTACTTAAAGGAGCCGAGAATGGTAAATGTGTGAAATTCAAGGCAGAATACACTTGAAATAGAGAAATAAACACATTTAGCAGCTTTGGAAAGCCTTAAACTTCACTGAAATGTATCATTATACTCTATAACACAGTTGAGAGACAATGATCCCGAGCTGTTCAGGTTCATAACAGCGTTTAGGTAGTTGTTTGTCCATGTTCCCAAGTTTATACATGGAATACAAGGCTTAATGTTAGAAACAACAAGAAAACATCAGTAATTCTACGAAAATGACAGTAAGTAGATGAGAACTCGCATAGAAAATGTATAAAACACTTCTTCAACTAAGTTGTTCATGTAGAAAAGGTAGCTAAGATGCAGCAATTCCTCAATTCTAGTTACAGCACATTAAACACTGAAGGAATCCTATGTTGTTTACTTAAAGGAGTCTAAAATGCTAAATGTCTTAAATACGAGGCAGAATACAGTTGAAATAGAGAAATAAACACATTTAGCAGCTTTGGAAAGCCTTACACTTCACTGAAATGTATCATTATACTCTATAACACAGTTGAGAGACAATCTTCCCGAACTGTTCAGGTTCTAACAGCATTTAGGTAATTGTTTGTTCATGTTCCCATGTTTATACATGGCAAGAAGGACTAATGTTAGAAACGACAAGAAAACATAAGTAATTCTACCAAAATGACAGTAAGTAGATGAGAACTTGCATAGAACATGTATAAAACACTTCTCCAACTAAGTTGTTCATGTAGAAAAGGTAGCTAAGATCCAGCAATTCCTCAATTCTAGTTTAGCACATTAAACAGTGTAGGAATCCTATGTTGTTTACTTAAAGGAGCCTAGAATGGTAAATGTGTGGAATTCAAGGCAGAATATACTTGAAATAGAGAAATAAACACATTTTTGCAGCTTTGGAAAGCCTTACACTTCACTGAAATGTATCATTATACTCTATAACACAGTTGAGAAACAATGTTCCCAATCTGTTCAGGTTCATAACAGCGTTTAGGTAGTTGTTTGTTCATGTTCCCATGTTTATACCTGGACAAGAAGGCCTAATGTTAGAAACTACAAGAAAACATCAGTAGTTCTGGGAAAAAGACAGTAAATAGATGAGAACTCGCACAGAACATGTATAGAACACTACTCCAACTAAGTTGTACATGTAGAAAAGGTAGCTAAGATCTAGGAATTCCTCAATTCGAGTTAGAGCACATTAAACAGTGTAGGAATCCTCTGATCTTTACTTAAAGGAGCCGAGAATGGTAAATGTGTGAAATTCAAGGCAGAATTAAGTTGAAATAGAGAAATAAACACATTTAGCAGCTTTGGAAAGCATTACACTTCACTGAAATGTATCATTATACTCTATAACACAGTTGACAGACAATGTTCCCGAGCTGTTCAGGTTCATAACAGCGTTTAGGTAGTTGTTTGTCCATGTTCCCATGTTTATACATGGAATACAAGGCTTAATGAGAAAGGAGAAGAAAACATAAATAATTCAACGAAAATGACAGTAAGTAGATGAGAACTCGCATAGAACATGTATAAGACACTTCTCCAACTAAGTTGTTCATGTAGAAAAGGTAGCTAAGATGCAGCAATTCCTCAATTCTAGTTAGAGCATATTAAACAGTGTAGGAATCCTATGTTGTTTATTTAAAGGTGCCTAGAATGGTAAATGTCCTAAATACGAGGCAGAATACAGTTGAAATATAGAAATAAACAGATTTAGCAGCTTTGGAAAGCCTTACACTTCACTGAAATGTATCATTATACTCTATAACACAGTTGAGAGACAATGTTCCCGAGCTGTTCAGGTTCACAACAATGCTTAGGTAGTTGTTTGTCCATGTTCTCATGTTTATACATGGAATACAAGGCTTAATGTTAGAAACGACAAGAAAACATCAGTAATTCTACGAAAATGACAGTAAGTAGATGGGAACTAGCATAGAACATGTATAAGACACTTCTCCAACTAAGTTGTTCATGTAGAAAAGGTAGCTAAGATCCAGGAATTCCTCAATTCGAGTTAGAGCACATTAAACACTGAAGGAATCCTATGTTGTTTACTTAAAGGAGTCTAGAATGGTAAATATCTTAAATACGAGGCAGAATACAGTTGAAATAGAGAAATAAACACATTTAGCAGCTTTGGAAAGCCTTACACTTCACTGAAATGTATCATTATACTCTATAACACAGTTGAGAGACAATGATCCCGAGCTGTTCAGGTTCATAACAGCGTTTAGGTAGTTGTTTGTCCATGTTCCCATGTTTATACAGGGAATACAAGGCTTAATGTTAGAAACAACAAGAAAACATCAGTAATTCTACGAAAATGACAGTAAGTAGATGAGAACTCGCATAGAACATGTATAAGACACTTCTCCAATTAAGTTGTTCATGTAGAAAAGGTAGCTAAGATCCAGGAATTCCTCACTTCGAGTTAGAGCACATTAACTGTGTAGGAATCCTATGTTGTTTACTTAAAGGAGCCTAGAAAGGTAAATGTCTTAAATACGAGGCAGAATACAGTTGAAATAGAGAAATAAACACATTTAGCAGCTTTGGAAAGCCTTACACTTCACTAAAATATATCATTATGCTCTATGAAACAGTTGAGACAATGTTCCCGAGCTGTTCAGGTTCATAACAATGCTTAGGTAGTTGTTTGTCCATGTTCCCATGTTTATACCTGGACAAGAAGGCCTAATGTTAGAAACGACAAGAAAACATCAGTAATTCTACGAAAATGATAGTAAATAGATGAGAACTCAAACAGAACATGTATAGAACACTACTCCAACTAAGTTGTTCATGTAGAAAAGATAGCTAAGCTCTAGGAATTCCTCAATTTGAGTTAGAGCACATTAAACAGTGTAGGAATCCTATGTTGTTTACTTAAAGGAGTCTAGAATGGTAAATGTCTTAAATACGAGGCAGAATACAGTTGAAATAGAGAAATAAACACATTTAGCAGTTTTGGAAAGCCTTACACTTCACTGAAATGTATCATTATACTCTATAAGACAGTTGAGACAATATTCCCGAGCTGTTCAGGTTCATAACAATGCTTAGGTAGTTGTTTGTCCATGTTCCCATGTTTATACCTGGACAAGAAGGCCTAATGTTAGAAACTCCAAGAAAACATCAGTAGTTCTGGGAAAACGACAGTAAATAGATGAGAACTCGCACAGAACATGTATAGAACACTACTCCAACTAAGTTGTTCGTGTAGAAAAGGTAGCTAAGATCTAGGAATTCCTCAATTCGAGTTAGAGCACATTAAACAGTGTAGGAATCCTAGGTTGTTTACTTAAAGGAGCCTAGAAAGGTAAATGTCTTAAATACGAGGCAGAATACAGTTGAAGTAGAGAAATAAACACATTTAGCAGCTTTGGAAAGCCTTACACTTCACTGAAATGTATCATTATACTCTATAACACAGTTGAGAGACAATCTTCCCGAACTGTTCAGGTTCATAACAGCATTTAGGTAATTGTTTGTTCATGTTCCCATGTTTATACATTGCAAGAAGGACTAATGTTAGAAACGACAAGAAAACATAAGTAATTCTACAAAAATGACAGTAAGTAGATGAGAACTCGCATAGAACATGTATAAAACACTTCTCCAACTAAGTTGTTCATGTAGAAAAGTTAGCTAAGATCCAGCAATTCCTCAATTCTAGTTTAGCACATTAAACAGTGTAGGAATCCTATGTTGTTTACTTAAAGGAGCCTAGAATGCTAAATGTGTGGAATTCAAGGCAGAATATACTTGAAATAGAGAAATAAACACATTTTGCAGCTTTGGAAAGCCTTACACTTCACTGAAATGTATCATTATACTCTATAACACAGTTGATAGACAATGTTCCCGAGCTGTTCAGTTGCATAACAGCGTTTAGGTAGTTGTTTGTCCATGTTCCCATGTTTATACATGGACAAGAAGTCCTAATTTTAGAAACTATAAGAAAACATCAGTAGTTCTGGGAAAATGACAGTAAATAGATGAGAACTCGCACAGAACATGTATAGAACACTACTCCAACTAAGTTGTTCATGTAGAAAAGGTAGCTAAGATCTAGGAATTCCTCAATTCGAGTTAGAGCACATTAAACAGTGTAGAAATCCTATGTTGTTTCCTTAAAGGAGCCTAGAAAGGTATATGTCTTAAATACGAGGTAGAATACATTTGAAGTAGAGAAATAAACACATTTAGTTGCTTTGGAAAGCCTTACACTTCACTGAAATGTATCATTATACTCTATAATACAGTTGAGAAACAATGTTCCCGATCTGTTCAGGTTCATAACAGCGTTTAGGTAGTTGTTTGTTCATGTTCCCATGTTTATACCTGGACAAGAAGGCCTAATGTTAGAAACGACAAGAAAACATCAGTAATTCTACGAAAATGACAGTAAGTAGATGAGAACTCGCATAGAACATGTATAAGACACTTCTCCAAATAAGTTGTTCATGTAGAAAAGGTAGCTAAGATCCAGGAATTCCTCAATTCGAGTTAGAGCAGATTTAACGGTGTAGTAATCCTATGTTGTTTACTTAAAGGAGCCGAGAATGGTAAATGTGTGAAATTCAAGGCAGAATACACTTGAAATAGAGAAATAAACACATTTAGCAGCTTTGGAAAGCCTTACACTTCACTGAAATGTATCAGTATACTCTATAAAACAGTTGAGACAATATTCCCGAGCTGTTCAGGTTCATAACAGCGTTTAGGTAGTTGTTTGTCCATGTTCCCATGTTTATACATGGAATACAAGGCTTAATGTTAGAAACGACAAGAAAACATCAGTAATTCTACGGAAATGACAGTAAGTAGATGAGAACTCCCATAGAACATGTATAAGACACTTCTCCAACTAAGTTGTTCATGTAGAAATGGTAGCTAAGATGCAGCAATTCCTCAATTCTAGTTAGAGCACATTAAACACTGAAGGAATCCTATGTTGTTTACTTAAAGGAGTCTAGAATGGTAAATGTCTTAAATACGAGGCAGAATACAGTTGAAATAGAGAAATAAACACATTTAGCAGTTTTGGAAAGCCTTACACTTCACTGAAATGTATCATTATACTCTATAAGACAGTTGAGACAATATTCCCGAGCTGTTCAGGTTCATAACAATGCTTAGGTAGTTGTTTGTCCATGTTCCCATGTTTATACCTGGACAAGAAGGCCTAATGTTAGAAACTCCAAGAAAACATCAGTAGTTCTGGGAAAACGACAGTAAATAGATGAGAACTCGCACAGAACATGTATAGAACACTACTCCAACTAAGTTGTTCGTGTAGAAAAGGTAGCTAAGATCTAGGAATTCCTCAATTCGAGTTAGAGCACATTAAACAGTGTAGGAATCCTAGGTTGTTTACTTAAAGGAGCCTAGAAAGGTAAATGTCTTAAATACGAGGCAGAATACAGTTGAAGTAGAGAAATAAACACATTTAGCAGCTTTGGAAAGCCTTACACTTCACTGAAATGTATCATTATACTCTATAACACAGTTGAGAGACAATCTTCCCGAACTGTTCAGGTTCATAACAGCATTTAGGTAATTGTTTGTTCATGTTCCCATGTTTATACATTGCAAGAAGGACTAATGTTAGAAACGACAAGAAAACATAAGTAATTCTACAAAAATGACAGTAAGTAGATGAGAACTCGCATAGAACATGTATAAAACACTTCTCCAACTAAGTTGTTCATGTAGAAAAGGTAGCTAAGATCCAGCAATTCCTCAATTCTAGTTTAGCACATTAAACAGTGTAGGAATCCTATGTTGTTTACTTAAAGGAGCCTAGAATGCTAAATGTGTGGAATTCAAGGCAGAATATACTTGAAATAGAGAAATAAACACATTTTGCAGCTTTGGAAAGCCTTACACTTCACTGAAATGTATCATTATACTCTATAACACAGTTGATAGACAATGTTCCCGAGCTGTTCAGTTGCATAACAGCGTTTAGGTAGTTGTTTGTCCATGTTCCCATGTTTATACATGGACAAGAAGTCCTAATGTTAGAAACTATAAGAAAACATCAGTAGTTCTGGGAAAATGACAGTAAATAGATGAGAACTCGCACAGAACATGTATAGAACACTACTCCAACTAAGTTGTTCATGTAGAAAAGGTAGCTAAGATCTAGGAATTCCTCAATTCGAGTTAGAGCACATTAAACAGTGTAGAAATCCTATGTTGTTTCCTTAAAGGAGCCTAGAAAGGTATATGTCTTAAATACGAGGTAGAATACATTTGAAGTAGAGAAATAAACACATTTAGTTGCTTTGGAAAGCCTTACACTTCACTGAAATGTATCATTATACTCTATAATACAGTTGAGAAACAATGTTCCCGATCTGTTCAGGTTCATAACAGCGTTTAGGTAGTTGTTTGTTCATGTTCCCATGTTTATACCTGGACAAGAAGGCCTAATGTTAGAAACGACAAGAAAACATCAGTAATTCTACGAAAATGACAGTAAGTAGATGAGAACTCGCATAGAACATGTATAAGACACTTCTCCAAATAAGTTGTTCATGTAGAAAAGGTAGCTAAGATCCAGGAATTCCTCAATTCGAGTTAGAGCAGATTTAACGGTGTAGTAATCCTATGTTGTTTACTTAAAGGAGCCGAGAATGGTAAATGTGTGAAATTCAAGGCAGAATACACTTGAAATAGAGAAATAAACACATTTAGCAGCTTTGGAAAGCCTTACACTTCACTGAAATGTATCAGTATACTCTATAAAACAGTTGAGACAATATTCCCGAGCTGTTCAGGTTCATAACAGCGTTTAGGTAGTTGTTTGTCCATGTTCCCATGTTTATACATGGAATACAAGGCTTAATGTTAGAAACGACAAGAAAACATCAGTAATTCTACGGAAATGACAGTAAGTAGATGAGAACTCCCATAGAACATGTATAAGACACTTCTCCAACTAAGTAGTTCATGTAGAAATGGTAGCTAAGATCTACGAATTCCTCAATTCGAGTTAGAACACATTTAACGGTTTAGGAATCCTATGTTGTTTACTTAAAGGAGCCTAGAAAGGTAAATGTCTTAAATACGAGGCAGAATACAGTTGAAGTAGAGAAATAAACACAATTAGCAGCTTTGGAAAGCCTTACACTTCACTGAAATGTATCATTATACTCTATAACACAGTTGAGAGACAATGTTCCCGAGCTGTTCGGGTTCATAAAAGTGTTTAGGTAGTTGTTTCTCCATGTTCCCATGTTTGTATATGGACACGAAGGCCTAATGTTAGAAACTACAAGAAAACATCAGTAGTTCTGGGAAAATGACAGTAAATAGATGAGAACTCGCACAGAACATGTATAGAACCCTACTCCAACTAAGTTGTACATGTAGAAAAGGTAGCTAAGATCTAGGAAATCCTCAATTCGAGTTAGAGCACTTTAAACAGTGTAGGAATCATATGTTCTTTACTTAAAGGAGCCGAGAATGGTAAATGTGTGAAATTCAAGGCAGAATACACTTGAAATAGAGAAATAAACACATTTAGCAGCTATGGAAAGCCTTACACTTCACTGAAATGTATCATTATACTCTATAACACAGTTGAGAGACAATGTTCCCAAGCTGTTCAGGTTCATAACAGCGTTTAGGTAGTTGTTTGTCCATGTTCCCATGTTGCTACCAGGAATACAAGGCTTAATGTTAAAAACGACAAGAAAACATAAGTAATTCTACGAAAATGACAGTAAGTAGATGAGAACTCGCATAGAACATGTATAAGACACTTCTCCAACTAAGTTGTACATGTAGAAAAGGTAGCTAAGATCCAGGAATTCCTCAATTCGAGTTAGAGCACATTTAACTGTGTAGGAATCCTATGTTGTTCACTTAAAGGAGCCTAGAATGGTAAATGTCTTAAATACGAGGCAGAATACAGTTGAAATAGAAAAATAAACACATTTAGCAGCTTTGGAAAGCCTTACACTTCACTGAAATGTATCATTATACTCTATAACACAGTTGAGAAACAATGTTCCCGAGCTGTTCAGGTTCATAAAAGCGTTTAGGTAGTTGTTTGTTCATGTTCCCATGTTTATACCTGGACAAGAAGGCCTAATGTAAGAAACGACAAGAAAACATCAGTAATTCTACGAAAATGACAGTAAATGTATGAGAACTCGCACAGAACATGTATAGAACACTACTCCAACTAAGTTGTTCATGTAGAAATGGTAGCTACGTTCTTGGAATTCCTCAATTCCAGTTAGAGCACATTAAACAGTGTAGAAATCCTATGTTGTTTCCTTAAAGGAGCCTAGAAAGATAAATGTCTTAAATACGAGGTAGAATACAGTTGAAGTAGAGAAATAAACACATTTAGTAGCTTTGGAAAGCCTTACACTTCACTGAAATGTATCATTATACTCTATAACACAGTTGAGAAACAATGTTCCCGAGCTGTTCAGATTCATAACAGCGTTTAGGTAGTTGTTTGTTCATGTTCCCATGTTTATACCTGGACAAGAAGGCCTAATGTTAGAAACGACATTAAACATCAGTAATTCTACGAAAATGAGAGTAAGTAGATGAGAACTCGCATAGAACATGTATAAGACTCTTCTCCAACTAAGTTGTTCATGTAGAAAAGGTAGCTAAGTTCCAGGAATTCCTCAATTCAAGTTAGAGCACATTTAACAGTGTAGTAATCCTATGTTGTTTACTTAATGGAGCCTAGAATGGTAAATGTCTTAAATACGAGGCAGAATACAGTTGAAATAGAGAAATAAACACATTTAGCAGCTTTGGAAAGCCTCACAGTTCACTGAAATGTATCATTATACTCTATAACACAGTTGAGAGACAATGTTCCCGAGCTGTTCAGGTGCATAACAGCGTTTAGGTAGTTGTTTGTCCATGTTCCCATGTTTATACATGGACAAGAAGGAATAATGTTAGAAACTACAAGAAAACATCAGTAGTTCTGGGAAAATTACAGTATATAGATGAGAACTCACACAGAACATGTATAGAACACTACTCCAACTAATTTGTTCATGTAGAAAAGATAGCTAAGATCTAGGAATTCCTTAATTCTAGTTAGAGCATATTAAACAGTGTAAGAATCCTATGTTGTTTATTTAAAGGAGCCCAGAATGGTAAATGTCCTAAATACAAGACAGAATACAGTTGAAATAGAGAAATAAACACATTTATCAGCTTTGGAAAGCCTTACACTTCACTGAAATGTATCATTATACTCTATAACACAGTTGAGAGACAATGTTCCCGAACTGTTCAGGTTCACAACAATGCTTAGGTAGTTGTTTGCCCATGTTCCCATGTTTATACCTGGACAAGAAGGCCTAATGTTAGAAAGGACAAGAAAACATCAGTAATTCTACGCAAATGACAGTAAGTAGATGAGAACTAGCATAGAACATGTATAAAACACTTCTCCAACTAAGTTGTTTATGTAGAAAAGGTAGCTAAGATGCAGCAATTCCTCAATTCGAGTTAGAGCACATTAAACAGTGTAGGAATCCTATGTTGTTTACTTAAAGCAGCCGAGAATGGTAAATGTGTGAAATTCAAGGCAGAATACACTTGAAATAGAGAAATAAACACATTTAGCAGCTTTGGAAAGCCTTACACTTCACTGAAATGTATCATTATACTCTATAACACAGTTGAGAGACAATGTTCCCGAACTGTTCAGGTTCACAACAATGCTTAGGTAGTTGTTTGTCCATGTTCCCATGTTTATACCTGGACAAGAAGGCCTAATGTTAGAAAGGACAAGAAAACATCAGTAATTCTACGCAAATGACAGTAAGTAGATGAGAACTCGCATAGAACATGTATAAAACACTTCTCCAACTAAGTTGTTCATGTAGAAAAGGTAGCTAAGATGCAGCAATTCCTCAATTCTAGTTAGAGCACATTAAACACTGAAGGAATCCTATGTTGTTTACTTAAAGGAGTCTAGAATGGTAAATGTCTTAAATACGAGGCAATATACAGTCGAAATAGAGAAATAAACACCTTTAGCAGCTTTGGAAAGCCTTACACTTCACTGAAATGTATCATTATACTCTATAACACAGTTGAGAGACAATGTTCCTGAGCAGTTCAGGTTCATAACAGTGTTTAGGTAGTTGTTTTTCCATGTTCCCATGTTTGTATATGGACAAGAAGGCCTAATGTTAGAAACTACAAGAAAACATCAATAGTTCTGGGAAAATGACAGTAAATAGATGAGAACTCGCACAGAACATGTATGGAACACTACTCCAACTAAGTTGTACATGTAGAAAAGGTAGCTAAGATCTAGGAATTCCTCAATTCGAGTTAGAGCACATTAAACAGTGTAGGAATCCTATGTTGTTTACTTAAAGGAGCCTAGAATGGTAAATGTGTGAAATTCAAGGCAGAATACACTTGAAATAGAGAAATAAACACATTTAGCAGCTTTGGAAAGCCTTACACTTCACTGAAATGTATCATTATACTCTATAACACATTTGAGAGACAATGATCCCTAGCTGTTCAGGTTCATAACAGCGTTTAGGTAGTTGTTTGTCCATGTTCCCATGTTTATACATGGAATACAAGGATTAATGTTAGAAACAACAAGAAAACATCAGTAATTCTACGAAAATGACAGTAAGTAGAAGAGAACTCGCATAGAACATGTATAAAACACTTCTCCAACTAATTTGTTCATGTAGAAAAGGTAGCTAAGATGCAGCAATTCCTCAATTCTAGTTAGAGCACATTAAACACTGAAGGAAACCTATGTTGTTTACTTAAAGGAGTCTAGAATGGTAAATGTCTTAAATACGAGGCAATATACAGTCGAAATAGAGAAATAAACACATTTAGCAGCTTTGGAAAGCCTTACACTTCACTGAAATGTATCATTATACTCTATAACACAGTTGAGAGACAATGTTCCCGAGCAGTTCAGGTTCATAACAGTCTTTAGGTAGTTGTTTTTCCATGTTCCCATGTTTGTATATGGACAAGAAGGCCTAATGTTAGAAACTACTAGAAAACATCAGTAGTTCTGGGAAAATGACAGTAAATAGATGAGAACTCGCACAGAACATGTATAGAACACTACTCCAACTAAGTTGTACATGTAGAAAAGGTAGCTAAGATCTAGGAATTCCTCAATTCGAGTTAGAGCACATTAAACAGTGTAGGAATCCTATGTTGTTTACTTAAAGGAGCCGAGAATGGTAAATGTGTGAAATTCAAGGCAGAATACACTTGAAATAGAGAAATAAACACATTTAGCAGCTTTGGAAAGCCTTTCACTTCACTGAAATGTATCATTATACTCTATAACACAGTTGAGAGACAATGTTCCCAATCTGTTCAGGTTCATAACAGCGTTTAGCTAGTTGTTTGTCCATGTTCCCATGTTGCTACCAGGAATACAAGGCTTAATGTTAAAAACGACAAGAAAACATAAGTAATTCTACGAAAATGACAGTAAGTAGATGAGACCTCGCATAGAACATGTATAAGACACTTCTCCAACTAAGTTGTTCATGTAGAAAAGGTAGCTAAGATCCAGGAATTCCTCAATTCGAGTTAGAGCACATTTAACTGTGTAGGAATCCTATGTTGTTTACTTAAAGGAGCCTAGAATGGTAAATGTCTTAAATACGAGGCAGAATACAGTTGAAATAGAAAAATAAACACATTTAGCAGCTTTGGAAAGCCTTACACTTCACTGAAATATATCATTATACTCTATGAAACAGTTGAGACAATGTTCCCGAGCTTTTCAGGTTCATAACAATGCTTAGGTAGTTGTTTGTCCATGTTCCCATGTTTATACCTGGACAAGAAGGCCTTATGTAAGAAACGACAAGAAAACATCAGTAATTCTACGAAAATGACAGTAAATGTATGAGAACTCGCACAGAACATGTATAGAACACTACTCCAACTAAGTTGTTCATGTAGAAATGGTAGCTACGTTCTTGGAATTCCTCAATTCCAGTTAGAGCACATTAAACAGTGTAGAAATCCTATGTTGTTTACTTAAAGGAGCCTAGAAAGATAAATGTCTTAAATACGAGGTAGAATACAGTTGAAGTAGAGAAATAAACACATTTAGCAGCTTTGGAAAGCCTTACACTTCACTGAAATGTATCATTATACTCTATAACACAGTTGAGAAACAATGTTCCCGAGCTGTTCAGGTTCATAACAGCGTTTAGGTAGTTGTTTGTTCATGTTCCCATGTTTATACCTGGACAAGAAGGCCTAATGTTAGAAACGACATTAAACATCAGTAATTCTACGAAAATGAGAGTAAGTAGATGAGAACTCGCATAGAACATGTATAAGACACTTCTCCAACTAAGTTGTTCATGTAGAAAAGGTAGCTAAGTTCCAGGAATTCCTCAATTCAAGTTAGAGCACATTTAACAGTGTAGTAATCCTATGTTGTTTACTTAATGGAGCCTAGAATGGTAAATGTCTTAAATACGAGGCAGAATACAGTTGAAATAGAGAAATAAACACATTTAGCAGCTTTGGAAAGCCTCACAGTTCACTGAAATGTATCATTATACTCTATAACACAGTTGAGAGACAATGTTCCCGAGCTGTTCAGGTGCATAACAGCGTTTAGGTAGTTGTTTGTCCATGTTCCCATGTTTATACATGGACAAGAAGGAATAATGTTAGAAACTACAAGAAAACATCAGTAGTTCTGGGAAAATTACAGTATATAGATGAGAACTCACACAGAACATGTATAGAACACTACTCCAACTAATTTGTTCATGTAGAAAAGATAGCTAAGATCTAGGAATTCCTCAATTCGAGTTAGAGCACATTAAACAGTGTAGGAATCCTAGGTTGTTTACTTAAATGAGCCTAGAAAGGTAAATGTCTTAAATACGAGGCAGAATACAGTTGAAGTAGAGAAATAAACACATTTAGCAGCTTTGGAAAGCCTTACACTTCACTGAAATGTATCATTATACTCTATAACACAGTTGAGAGACAATCTTCCCGAACTGTTCAGGTTCATAACAGCATTTAGGTAATTGTTTGTTCATGTTCCCATGTTTATACATTGCAAGAAGGACTAATGTTAGAAACGACAAGAAAACATAAGTAATTCTACAAAAATGACAGTAAGTAGATGAGAACTCGCATAGAACATGTATAAAACACTTCTCCAACTAAGTTGTTCATGTAGAAAAGGTAGCTAAGATCCAGCAATTCCTCAATTCTAGTTTAGCACATTAAACAGTGTAGGAATCCTATGTTCTTTACTTAAAGGAGCCTAGAATGCTAAATGTGTGGAATTCAAGGCAGAATATACTTGAAATAGAGAAATAAACACATTTTGCAGCTTTGGAAAGCCTTACACTTCACTGAAATGTATCATTATACTCTATAACACAGTTGATAGACAATGTTCCCGAGCTGTTCAGTTGCATAACAGCGTTTAGGTAGTTGTTTGTCCATGTTCCCATGTTTATACATGGACAAGAAGTCCTAATGTTAGAAACTATAAGAAAACATCAGTAGTTCGGGGAAAATGACAGTAAATAGATGAGAACTCGCACAGAACATGTATAGAACACTACTCCAACTAAGTTGTTCATGTAGAAAAGGTAGCTAAGATCTAGGAATTCCTCAATTCGAGTTAGAGCACATTAAACAGTGTAGAAATCCTATGTTGTTTCCTTAAAGGAGCCTAGAAAGGTATATGTCTTAAATACGAGGTAGAATACATTTGAAGTAGAGAAATAAACACATTTAGTTGCTTTGGAAAGCCTTACACTTCACTGAAATGTATCATTATACTCTATAATACAGTTGAGAAACAATGTTCCCGATCTGTTCAGGTTCATAACAGCGTTTAGGTAGTTGTTTGTTCATGTTCCCATATTTATACCTGGACAAGAAGGCCTAATGTTAGAAACGACAAGAAAACATCAGTAATTCTACGAAAATGACAGTAAGTAGATGAGAACTCGCATAGAACATGTATAAGACACTTCTCCAAATAAGTTGTTCATGTAGAAAAGGTAGCTAAGATCCAGGAATTCCTCAATTCGAGTTAGAGCAGATTTAACGGTGTAGTAATCCTATGTTGTTTACTTAAAGGAGCCGAGAATGGTAAATGTGTGAAATTCAAGGCAGAATACACTTGAAATAGAGAAATAAACACATTTAGCAGCTTTGGAAAGCCTTACACTTCACTGAAATGTATCAGTATACTCTATAAAACAGTTGAGACAATATTCCCGAGCTGTTCAGGTTCATAACAGCGTTTAGGTAGTTGTTTGTCCATGTTCCCATGTTTATACATGGAATACAAGACTTAATGTTAGAAACGACAAGAAAACATCAGTAATTCTACGGAAATGACAGTAAGTAGATGAGAACTCCCATAGAACATGTATAAGACACTTCTCCAACTAAGTTGTTCATGTAGAAATGGTAGCTAAGATGCAGCAATTCCTCAATTCTAGTTAGAGCACATTAAACACTGAAGGAATCCTATGTTGTTTACTTAAAGGAGTCTAGAATGGTAAATG
Source organism: Pipistrellus nathusii (assembly GCA_963693515.1). Classification (NCBI taxonomy): domain Eukaryota; kingdom Metazoa; phylum Chordata; class Mammalia; order Chiroptera; family Vespertilionidae; genus Pipistrellus; species Pipistrellus nathusii. Next base: position 100,342,935 of record OY882858.1, on the reverse strand, counting down.
TCTTAAATACGAGGCAGAATACAGTTGAAATAGAGAAATAAACACATTTAGCAGTTTTGGAAAGCCTTACACTTCACTGAAATGTATCATTATACTCTATAAGACAGTTGAGACAATATTCCCGAGCTGTTCAGGTTCATAACAATGCTTAGGTAGTTGTTTGTCCATGTTCCCATGTTTATACCTGGACAAGAAGGCCTAATGTTAGAAACTCCAAGAAAACATCAGTAGTTCTGGGAAAACGACAGTAAATAGATGAGAACTCGCACAGAACATGTATAGAACACTACTCCAACTAAGTTGTTCGTGTAGAAAAGGTAGCTAAGATCTAGGAATTCCTCAATTCGAGTTAGAGCACATTAAACAGTGTAGGAATCCTAGGTTGTTTACTTAAAGGAGCCTAGAAAGGTAAATGTCTTAAATACGAGGCAGAATACAGTTGAAGTAGAGAAATAAACACATTTAGCAGCTTTGGAAAGCCTTACACTTCACTGAAATGTATCATTATACTCTATAACACAGTTGAGAGACAATCTTCCCGAACTGTTCAGGTTCATAACAGCATTTAGGTAATTGTTTGTTCATGTTCCCATGTTTATACATTGCAAGAAGGACTAATGTTAGAAACGACAAGAAAACATAAGTAATTCTACAAAAATGACAGTAAGTAGATGAGAACTCGCATAGAACATGTATAAAACACTTCTCCAACTAAGTTGTTCATGTAGAAAAGGTAGCTAAGATCCAGCAATTCCTCAATTATAGTTTAGCACATTAAACAGTGTAGGAATCCTATGTTGTTTACTTAAAGGAGCCTAGAATGCTAAATGTGTGGAATTCAAGGCAGAATATACTTGAAATAGAGAAATAAACACATTTTGCAGCTTTGGAAAGCCTTACACTTCACTGAAATGTATCATTATACTCTATAACACAGTTGATAGACAATGTTCCCGAGCTGTTCAGTTGCATAACAGCGTTTAGGTAGTTGTTTGTCCATGTTCCCATGTTTATACATGGACAAGAAGTCCTAATGTTAGAAACTATAAGAAAACATCAGTAGTTCTGGGAAATGACAGTAAATAGATGAGAACTCGCACAGAACATGTATAGAACACTACTCCAACTAAGTTGTTCATGTAGAAAAGGTAGCTAAGATCTAGGAATTCCTCAATTCGAGTTAGAGCACATTAAACAGTGTAGAAATCCTATGTTGTTTCCTTAAAGGAGCCTAGAAAGGTATATGTCTTAAATACGAGGTAGAATACATTTGAAGTAGAGAAATAAACACATTTAGTTGCTTTGGAAAGCCTTACACTTCACTGAAATGTATCATTATACTCTATAATACAGTTGAGAAACAATGTTCCCGATCTGTTCAGGTTCATAACAGCGTTTAGGTAGTTGTTTGTTCATGTTCCCATGTTTATACCTGGACAAGAAGGCCTAATGTTAGAAACGACAAGAAAACATCAGTAATTCTACGAAAATGACAGTAAGTAGATGAGAACTCGCATAGAACATGTATAAGACACTTCTCCAAATAAGTTGTTCATGTAGAAAAGGTAGCTAAGATCCAGGAATTCCTCAATTCGAGTTAGAGCAGATTTAACGGTGTAGTAATCCTATGTTGTTTACTTAAAGGAGCCGAGAATGGTAAATGTGTGAAATTCAAGGCAGAATACACTTGAAATAGAGAAATAAACACATTTAGCAGCTTTGGAAAGCCTTACACTTCACTGAAATGTATCAGTATACTCTATAAAACAGTTGAGACAATATTCCCGAGCTGTTCAGGTTCATAACAGCGTTTAGGTAGTTTTTTGTCCATGTTCCCATGTTTATACATGGAATACAAGGCTTAATGTTAGAAACGACAAGAAAACATCAGTAATTCTACGGAAATGACAGTAAGTAGATGAGAACTCCCATAGAACATGTATAAGACACTTCTCCAACTAAGTTGTTCATGTAGAAATGGTAGCTAAGATGCAGCAATTCCTCAATTCTAGTTAGAGCACATTAAACACTGAAGGAATCCTATGTTGTTTACTTAAAGGAGTCTAGAATGGTAAATGTCTTAAATACGAGGCAGAATACAGTTGAAATAGAGAAATAAACACATTTAGCAGTTTTGGAAAGCCTTACACTTCACTGAAATGTATCATTATACTCTATAAGACAGTTGAGACAATATTCCCGAGCTGTTCAGGTTCATAACAATGCTTAGGTAGTTGTTTGTCCATGTTCCCATGTTTATACCTGGACAAGAAGGCCTAATGTTAGAAACTCCAAGAAAACATCAGTAGTTCTGGGAAAACGACAGTAAATAGATGAGAACTCGCACAGAACATGTATAGAACACTACTCCAACTAAGTTGTTCGTGTAGAAAAGGTAGCTAAGATCTAGGAATTCCTCAATTCGAGTTAGAGCACATTAAACAGTGTAGGAATCCTAGGTTGTTTACTTAAAGGAGCCTAGAAAGGTAAATGTCTTAAATACGAGGCAGAATACAGTTGAAGTAGAGAAATAAACACATTTAGCAGCTTTGGAAAGCCTTACACTTCACTGAAATGTATCATTATACTCTATAACACAGTTGAGAGACAATCTTCCCGAAATGTTCAGGTTCATAACAGCATTTAGGTAATTGTTTGTTCATGTTCCCATGTTTATACATTGCAAGAAGGACTAATGTTAGAAACGACAAGAAAACATAAGTAATTCTACAAAAATGACAGTAAGTAGATGAGAACTCGCATATAACATGTATAAAACACTTCTCCAACTAAGTTGTTCATGTAGAAAAGGTAGCTAAGATCCAGCAATTCCTCAATTCTAGTTTAGCACATTAAACAGTGTAGGAATCCTATGTTGTTTACTTAAAGGAGCCTAGAATGCTAAATGTGTGGAATTCAAGGCAGAATATACTTGAAATAGAGAAATAAACACATTTTGCAGCTTTGGAAAGCCTTACACTTCACTGAAATGTATCATTATACTCTATAACACAGTTGATAGACAATGTTCCCGAGCTGTTCAGTTGCATAACAGCGTTTAGGTAGTTGTTTGTCCATGTTCCCATGTTTATACATGGACAAGAAGTCCTAATGTTAGAAACTATAAGAAAACATCAGTAGTTCTGGGAAAATGACAGTAAATAGATGAGAACTCGCACAGAACATGTATAGAACACTACTCCAACTAAGTTGTTTATGTAGAAAAGGTAGCTAAGATCTAGGAATTCCTCAATTCGAGTTAGAGCACATTAAACAGTGTAGAAATCCTATGTTGTTTCCTTAAAGGAGCCTAGAAAGGTATATGTCTTAAATACGAGGTAGAATACATTTGAAGTAGAGAAATAAACACAATTAGCAGCTTTGGAAAGCCTTACACTTCACTGAAATGTATCATTATACTCTATAACACAGTTGAGAGACAATGTTCCCGAGCTGTTCGGGTTCATAACAGTGTTTAGGTAGTTGTTTCTCCATGTTCCCATGTTTGTATATGGACACGAAGGCCTAATGTTAGAAACTACAAGAAAACATCAGTAGTTCTGGGAAAATGACAGTAAATAGATGAGAACTCGCACAGAACATGTATAGAACCCTACTCCAACTAAGTTGTACATGTAGAAAAGGTAGCTAAGATCTAGGAAATCCTCAATTCGAGTTAGAGCACTTTAAACAGTGTAGGAATCATATGTTCTTTACTTAAAGGAGCCGAGAATGGTAAATGTGTGAAATTCAAGGCAGAATACACTTGAAATAGAGAAATAAACACATTTAGCAGCTATGGAAAGCCTTACACTTCACTGAAATGTATCATTATACTCTATAACACAGTTGAGAGACAATGTTCCCAAGCTGTTCAGGTTCATAACAGCGTTTAGCTAGTTGTTTGTCCATGTTCCCATGTTGCTACCAGGAATACAAGGCTTAATGTTAAAAACGACAAGAAAACATAAGTAATTCTACGAAAATGACAGTAAGTAGATGAGAACTCGCATAGAACATGTATAAGACACTTCTCCAACTAAGTTGTTCATGTAGAAAAGGTAGCTAAGATCCAGGAATTCCTCAATTCGAGTTAGAGCACATTTAACTGTGTAGGAATCCTATGTTGTTCACTTAAAGGAGCCTAGAATGGTAAATGTCTTAAATACGAGGCAGAATACAGTTGAAATAGAAAAATAAACACATTTAGCAGCTTTGGAAAGCCTTACACTTCACTGAAATGTATCATTATACTCTATAACACAGTTGAGAAACAATGTTCCCGAGCTGTTCAGGTTCATAACAGCGTTTAGGTAGTTGTTTGTTCATGTTCCCATGTTTATACCTGGACAAGAAGGCCTAATGTAAGAAACGACAAGAAAACATCAGTAATTCTACGAAAATGACAGTAAATGTATGAGAACTCGCACAGAACATGTATAGAACACTACTCCAACTAAGTTGTTCATGTAGAAATGGTAGCTACGTTCTTGGAATTCCTCAATTCCAGTTAGAGCACATTAAACAGTGTAGAAATCCTATGTTGTTTACTTAAAGGAGCCTAGAAAGATAAATGTCTTAAATACGAGGTAGAATACAGTTGAAGTAGAGAAATAAACACATTTAGCAGCTTTGGAAAGCCTTACACTTCACTGAAATGTATCATTATACTCTATAACACAGTTGAGAAACAATGTTCCCGAGCTGTTCAGGTTCATAACAGCGTTTAGGTAGTTGTTTGTTCATGTTCCCATGTTTATACCTGGACAAGAAGGCCTAATGTTAGAAACGACATTAAACATCAGTAATTCTACGAAAATGAGAGTAAGTAGATGAGAACTCGCATAGAACATGTATAAGACACTTCTCCAACTAAGTTGTTCATGTAGAAAAGGTAGCTAAGTTCCAGGAATTCCTCAATTCAAGTTAGAGCACATTTAACAGTGTAGTAATCCTATGTTGTTTACTTAATGGAGCCTAGAATGGTAAATGTCTTAAATACGAGGCAGAATACAGTTGAAATAGAGAAATAAACACATTTAGCAGCTTTGGAAAGCCTCACAGTTCACTGAAATGTATCATTATACTCTATAACACAGTTGAGAGACAATGTTCCCGAGCTGTTCAGGTGCATAACAGCGTTTAGGTAGTTGTTTGTCCATGTTCCCATGTTTATACATGGACAAGAAGGAATAATGTTAGAAACTACAAGAAAACATCAGTAGTTCTGGGAAAATTACAGTATATAGATGAGAACTCACACAGAACATGTATAGAACACTACTCCAACTAATTTGTTCATGTAGAAAAGATAGCTAAGATCTAGGAATTCCTTAATTCTAGTTAGAGCATATTAAACAGTGTAAGAATCCTATGTTGTTTATTTAAAGGAGCCCAGAATGGTAAATGTCCTAAATACAAGACAGAATACAGTTGAAATAGAGAAATAAACACATTTATCAGCTTTGGAAAGCCTTACACTTCACTGAAATGTATCATTATACTCTATGACACAGTTGAGAGACAATGTTCCCGAACTGTTCAGGTTCACAACAATGCTTAGGTAGTTGTTTGTCCATGTTCCCATGTTTATACCTGGACAAGAAGGCCTAATGTTAGAAAGGACAAGAAAACATCAGTAATTCTACGCAAATGACAGTAAGTAGATGAGAACTAGCATAGAACATGTATAAAACACTTCTCCAACTAAGTTGTTTATGTAGAAAAGGTAGCTAAGATGCAGCAATTCCTCAATTCGAGTTAGAGCACATTAAACAGTGTAGGAATCCTATGTTGTTTACTTAAAGCAGCCGAGAATGGTAAATGTGTGAAATTCAAGGCAGAATACACTTGAAATAGAGAAATAAACACATTTAGCAGCTTTGGAAAGCCTTACACTTCACTGAAATGTATCATTATACTCTATAACACAGTTGAGAGACAATGTTCCCGAACTGTTCAGGTTCACAACAATGCTTAGGTAGTTGTTTGTTCATGTTCCCATGTTTATACCTGGACAAGAAGGCCTAATGTTAGAAAGGACAAGAAAACATCAGTAATTCTACGCAAATGACAGTAAGTAGATGAGAACTCGCATAGAACATGTATAAAACACTTCTCCAACTAAGTTGTTCATGTAGAAAAGGTAGCTAAGATGCAGCAATTCCTCAATTCTAGTTAGAGCACATTAAACACTGAAGGAATCCTATGTTGTTTACTTAAAGGAGTCTAGAATGGTAAATGTCTTAAATACGAGGCAATATACAGTCGAAATAGAGAAATAAACACCTTTAGCAGCTTTGGAAAGCCTTACACTTCACTGAAATGTATCATTATACTCTATAACACAGTTGAGAGACAATGTTCCTGAGCAGTTCAGGTTCATAACAGTGTTTAGGTAGTTGTTTTTCCATGTTCCCATGTTTGTATATGGACAAGAAGGCCTAATGTTAGAAACTACAAGAAAACATCAATAGTTCTGGGAAAATGACAGTAAATAGATGAGAACTCGCACAGAACATGTATGGAACACTACTCCAACTAAGTTGTACATGTAGAAAAGGTAGCTAAGATCTAGGAATTCCTCAATTCGAGTTAGAGCACATTAAACAGTGTAGGAATCCTATGTTGTTTACTTAAAGGAGCCTAGAATGGTAAATGTGTGAAATTCAAGGCAGAATACACTTGAAATAGAGAAATAAACACATTTAGCAGCTTTGGAAAGCCTTACACTTCACTGAAATGTATCATTATACTCTATAACACATTTGAGAGACAATGATCCCTAGCTGTTCAGGTTCATAACAGCGTTTAGGTAGTTGTTTGTCCATGTTCCCATGTTTATACATGGAATACAAGGATTAATGTTAGAAACAACAAGAAAACATCAGTAATTCTACGAAAATGACAGTAAGTAGAAGAGAACTCGCATAGAACATGTATAAAACACTTCTCCAACTAATTTGTTCATGTAGAAAAGGTAGCTAAGATGCAGCAATTCCTCAATTCTAGTTAGAGCACATTAAACACTGAAGGAAACCTATGTTGTTTACTTAAAGGAGTCTAGAATGGTAAATGTCTTAAATACGAGGCAATATACAGTCGAAATAGAGAAATAAACACATTTAGCAGCTTTGGAAAGCCTTACACTTCACTGAAATGTATCATTATACTCTATAACACAGTTGAGAGACAATGTTCCCGAGCAGTTCAGGTTCATAACAGTTTTTGGTAGTTGTTTTTCCATGTTCCCATGTTTGTATATGGACAAGAAGGCCTAATGTTAGAAACTACTAGAAAACATCAGTAGTTCTGGGAAAATGACAGTAAATAGATGAGAACTCGCACAGAACATGTATAGAACACTACTCCAACTAAGTTGTACATGTAGAAAAGGTAGCTAAGATCTAGGAATTCCTCAATTCGAGTTAGAGCACATTAAACAGTGTAGGAATCCTATGTTGTTTACTTAAAGGAGCCGAGAATGGTAAATGTGTGAAATTCAAGGCAGAATACACTTGAAATAGAGAAATAAACACATTTAGCAGCTTTGGAAAGCCTTTCACTTCACTGAAATGTATCATTATACTCTATAACACAGTTGAGAGACAATGTTCCCAATCTGTTCAGGTTCATAACAGCGTTTAGCTAGTTGTTTGTCCATGTTCCCATGTTGCTACCAGGAATACAAGGCTTAATGTTAAAAACGACAAGAAAACATAAGTAATTCTACGAAAATGACAGTAAGTAGATGAGACCTCGCATAGAACATGTATAAGACACTTCTCCAACTAAGTTGTTCATGTAGAAAAGGTAGCTAAGATCCAGGAATTCCTCAATTCGAGTTAGAGCACATTTAACTGTGTAGGAATCCTATGTTGTTTACTTAAAGGAGCCTAGAATGGTAAATGTCTTAAATACGAGGCAGAATACAGTTGAAATAGAAAAATAAACACATTTAGCAGCTTTGGAAAGCCTTACACTTCACTGAAATATATCATTATACTCTATGAAACAGTTGAGACAATGTTCCCGAGCTTTTCAGGTTCATAACAATGCTTAGGTAGTTGTTTGTCCATGTTCCCATGTTTATACCTGGACAAGAAGGCCTTATGTAAGAAACGACAAGAAAACATCAGTAATTCTACGAAAATGACAGTAAATGTATGAGAACTCGCACAGAACATGTATAGAACACTACTCCAACTAAGTTGTTCATGTAGAAATGGTAGCTACGTTCTTGGAATTCCTCAATTCCAGTTAGAGCACATTAAACAGTGTAGAAATCCTATGTTGTTTACTTAAAGGAGCCTAGAAAGATAAATGTCTTAAATACGAGGTAGAATACAGTTGAAGTAGAGAAATAAACACATTTAGCAGCTTTGGAAAGCCTTACACTTCACTGAAATGTATCATTATACTCTATAACACAGTTGAGAAACAATGTTCCCGAGCTGTTCAGGTTCATAACAGCGCTTAGGTAGTTGTTTGTTCATGTTCCCATGTTTATACCTGGACAAGAAGGCCTAATGTTAGAAACGACATTAAACATCAGTAATTCTACGAAAATGAGAGTAAGTAGATGAGAACTCGCATAGAACATGTATAAGACACTTCTCCAACTAAGTTGTTCATGTAGAAAAGGTAGCTAAGTTCCAGGAATTCCTCAATTCAAGTTAGAGCACATTTAACAGTGTAGTAATCCTATGTTGTTTACTTAATGGAGCCTAGAATGGTAAATGTCTTAAATACGAGGCAGAATACAGTTGAAATAGAGAAATAAACACATTTAGCAGCTTTGGAAATCCTCACAGTTCACTGAAATGTATCATTATACTCTATAACACAGTTGAGAGACAATGTTCCCGAGCTGTTCAGGTGCATAACAGCGTTTAGGTAGTTGTTTGTCCATGTTCCCATGTTTATACATGGACAAGAAGGAATAATGTTAGAAACTACAAGAAAACATCAGTAGTTCTGGGAAAATTACAGTATATAGATGAGAACTCACACAGAACATGTATAGAACACTACTCCAACTAATTTGTTCATGTAGAAAAGATAGCTAAGATCTAGGAATTCCTCAATTCGAGTTAGAGCACATTAAACAGTGTAGGAATCCTATGTTGTTTACTTAAAGGAGCCTAGAATGGTAAATGTGTGAAATTCAAGGCAGAATACACTTGAAATAGAGAAATAAACACATTTAGCAGCTTTGGAAAGCCTTACACTTCACTGAAATGTATCATTATACTCTATAACACATTTGAGAGACAATGATCCCTAGCTGTTCAGGTTCATAACAGCGTTTAGGTAGTTGTTTGTCCATGTTCCCATGTTTATACATGGAATACAAGGATTAATGTTAGAAACAACAAGAAAACATCAGTAATTCTACGAAAATGACAGTAAGTAGAAGAGAACTCGCATAGAACATGTATAAAACACTTCTCCAACTAATTTGTTCATGTAGAAAAGGTAGCTAAGATGCAGCAATTCCTCAATTCTAGTTAGAGCACATTAAACACTGAAGGAAACCTATGTGGTTTACTTAAAGGAGTCTAGAATGGTAAATGTCTTAAATACGAGGCAATATACAGTCGAAATAGAGAAATAAACACATTTAGCAGCTTTGGAAAGCCTTACACTTCACTGAAATGTATCATTATACTCTATAACACAGTTGAGAGACAATGTTCCCGAGCAGTTCAGGTTCATAACAGTTTTTGGTAGTTGTTTTTCCATGTTCCCATGTTTGTATATGGACAAGAAGGCCTAATGTTAGAAACTACTAGAAAACATCAGTAGTTCTGGGAAAATGACAGTAAATAGATGAGAACTCGCACAGAACATGTATAGAACACTACTCCAACTAAGTTGTACATGTAGAAAAGGTAGCTAAGATCTAGGAATTCCTCAATTCGAGTTAGAGCACATTAAACAGTGTAGGAATCCTATGTTGTTTACTTAAAGGAGCCGAGAATGGTAAATGTGTGAAATTCAAGGCAGAATACACTTGAAATAGAGAAATAAACACATTTAGCAGCTTTGGAAAGCCTTTCACTTCACTGAAATGTATCATTATACTCTATAACACAGTTGAGAGACAATGTTCCCAATCTGTTCAGGTTCATAACAGCGTTTAGCTAGTTGTTTGTCCATGTTCCCATGTTGCTACCAGGAATACAAGGCTTAATGTTAAAAACGACAAGAAAACATAAGTAATTCTACGAAAATGACAGTAAGTAGATGAGACCTCGCATAGAACATGTATAAGACACTTCTCCAACTAAGTTGTTCATGTAGAAAAGGTAGCTAAGATCCAGGAATTCCTCAATTCGAGTTAGAGCACATTTAACTGTGTAGGAATCCTATGTTGTTTACTTAAAGGAGCCTAGAATGGTAAATGTCTTAAATACGAGGCAGAATACAGTTGAAATAGAAAAATAAACACATTTAGCAGCTTTGGAAAGCCTTACACTTCACTGAAATATATCATTATACTCTATGAAACAGTTGAGACAATGTTCCCGAGCTTTTCAGGTTCATAACAATGCTTAGGTAGTTGTTTGTCCATGTTCCCATGTTTATACCTGGACAAGAAGGCCTTATGTAAGAAACGACAAGAAAACATCAGTAATTCTACGAAAATGACAGTAAATGTATGAGAACTCGCACAGAACATGTATAGAACACTACTCCAACTAAGTTGTTCATGTAGAAATGGTAGCTACGTTCTTGGAATTCCTCAATTCCAGTTAGAGCACATTAAACAGTGTAGAAATCCTATGTTGTTTACTTAAAGGAGCCTAGAAAGATAAATGTCTTAAATACGAGGTAGAATACAGTTGAAGTAGAGAAATAAACACATTTAGCAGCTTTGGAAAGCCTTACACTTCACTGAAATGTATCATTATACTCTATAACACAGTTGAGAAACAATGTTCCCGAGCTGTTCAGGTTCATAACAGCGTTTAGGTAGTTGTTTGTTCATGTTCCCATGTTTATACCTGGACAAGAAGGCCTAATGTTAGAAACGACATTAAACATCAGTAATTCTACGAAAATGAGAGTAAGTAGATGAGAACTCGCATAGAACATGTATAAGACACTTCTCCAACTAAGTTGTTCATGTAGAAAAGGTAGCTAAGTTCCAGGAATTCCTCAATTCAAGTTAGAGCACATTTAACAGTGTAGTATCCTATGTTGTTTACTTAATGGAGCCCTAGAATGGTAAATGTCTTAAATACGAGGCAGAATACAGTTGAAATAGAGAAATAAACACATTTAGCAGCTTTGGAAAGCCTCACAGTTCACTGAAATGTATCATTATACTCTATAACACAGTTGAGAGACAATGTTCCCGAGCTGTTCAGGTGCATAACAGCGTTTAGGTAGTTGTTTGTCCATGTTCCCATGTTTATACATGGACAAGAAGGAATAATGTTAGAAACTACAAGAAAACATCAGTAGTTCTGGGAAAATTACAGTATATAGATGAGAACTCACACAGAACATGTATAGAACACTACTCCAACTAATTTGTTCATGTAGAAAAGATAGCTAAGATCTAGGAATTCCTTAATTCGAGTTAGAGCATATTAAACAGTGTAAGAATCCTATGTTGTTTATTTAAAGGAGCCCAGAATGGTAAATGTCCTAAATACAAGACAGAATACAGTTGAAATAGAGAAATAAACACATTTATCAGCTTTGGAAAGCCTTACACTTCACTGAAATGTATCATTATACTCTATAACACAGTTGAGAGACAATGTTCCCAAACTGTTCAGGTTCACAACAATGCTTAGGTAGTTGTTTGTCCATGTTCCCATGTTTATACCTGGACAAGAAGGCCTAATGTTAGAAAGGACAAGAAAACATCAGTAATTCTACGCAAATGACAGTAAGTAGATGAGAACTAGCATAGAACATGTATAAAACACTTCTCCAACTAAGTTGTTTATGTAGAAAAGGTAGCTGAGATGCAGCAATTCCTCAATTCGAGTTAGAGCACATTAAACAGTGTAGGAATCCTATGTTGTTTACTTAAAGCAGCCGAGAATGGTAAATGTGTGAAATTCAAGGCAGAATACACTTGAAATAGAGAAATAAACACATTTAGCAGCTTTGGAAAGCCTTACACTTCACTGAAATGTATCATTATACTCTATAACACAGTTGAGAGACAATGTTCCCGAACTGTTCAGGTTCACAACAATGCTTAGGTAGTTGTTTGTCCATGTTCCCATGTTTATACCTGGACAAGAAGGCCTAATGTTAGAAAGGACAAGAAAACATCAGTAATTCTACGCAAATGACAGTAAGTAGATGAGAACTCGCATAGAACATGTATAAAACACTTCTCCAACTAACTTGTTCATGTAGAAAAGGTAGCTAAGATGCAGCAATTCCTCAATTCTAGTTAGAGCACATTAAACACTGAAGGAATCCTATGTTGTTTACTTAAAGGAGTCTAGAATGGTAAATGTCTTAAATACGAGGCAATATACAGTCGAAATAGAGAAATAAACACCCTTAAGCAGCTTTGGAAAGCCTTACACTTCACTGAAATGTATCATTATACTCTATAACACAGTTGAGAGACAATGTTCCTGAGCAGTTCAGGTTCATAACAGTGTTTAGGTAGTTGTTTTTCCATGTTCCCATGTTTGTATATGGACAAGAAGGCCTAATGTAGAAACTACAAGAAAACATCAATAGTTCTGGGAAAATGACAGTAAATAGATGAGAACTCGCACAGAACATGTATGGAACACTACTCCAACTAAGTTGTACATGGTAGAAAAGGTAGCTAAGATCTAGGAATTCCTCAATTCGAGTTAGAGCACATTAAACAGTGTAGGAATCCTATGTTGTTTACTTAAAGGAGCCTAGAATGGTAAATGTGTGAAATTCAAGGCAGAATACACTTGAAATAGAGAAATAAACACATTTAGCAGCTTTGGAAAGCCTTACACTTCACTGAAATGTATCATTATACTCTATAACACAGTTGAGAGACAATGATCCCTAGCTGTTCAGGTTCATAACAGCGTTTAGGTAGTTGTTTGTCCATGTTCCCATGTTTATACATGGAATACAAGGATTAATGTTAGAAACAACAAGAAAACATCAGTAATTCTACGAAAATGACAGTAAGTAGAAGAGAACTCGCATAGAACATGTATAAAACACTTCTCCAACTAATTTGTTCATGTAGAAAGGTAGCTAAGATGCAGCAATTCCTCAATTCTAGTTAGAGCACATTAAACACTGAAGGAATCCTATGTTGTTTTCTTAAAGGAGTCTAGAATGGTAAATGTCTTAAATACGAGGCAGAATACAGTTGAAATAGAGAAATAAACACATTTAGCAGCTTTGGAAAGCCTTACACTTCACTGAAATGTATCATTATACTCTATAACACAGTTGAGAGACAATGTTCCCGAGCAGTTCAGGTTCATAACAGTCTTTAGGTAGTTGTTTTTCCATGTTCCCATGTTTGTATATGGACAAGAAGGCCTAATGTTAGAAACTACAAGAAAACATCAGTAGTTCTGGGAAAATGACAGTAAATAGATGAGAACTCGCACAGAACATGTATAGAACACTACTCCAACTAAGTTGTACATGTAGAAAAGGTAGCTAAGATCTAGGAATTCCTCAATTCGAGTTAGAGCACATTAAACAGTGTAGGAATCCTATGTTGTTTACTTAAAGGAGCCGAGAATGGTAAATGTGTGAAATTCAAGGCAGAATACACTTGAAATAGAGAAATAAACACATTTAGCAGCTTTGGAAAACCTTTCACTTCACTGAAATGTATCATTATACTCTATAACACAGTTGAGAGACAATGTTCCCAATCTGTTCAGGTTCATAACAGCGTTTAGGTAGTTGTTTGTCCATGTTCCCATGTTTATACATTGAATACAAGGCTTAGTTTTAGAAACGACAAGAAAATATCAGTAATTCTACGAAAATGACAGTACGTAGATGAGAACTCGCATAGAACATGTATAAACACTTCTCCAACTAAGTTTTTCATGTAGAAAAGGTAGCTAAGATGCAGCAATTCCTCAATTCTAGTTAGAGCACATTAAACACTGAAGGAATCCTATGTTGTTTACTTAAAGGAGTCTAGAATGGTAAATGTCTTAAATACGAGGCAAAATACAGTCGAAATAGAGAAATAAACACATTTAGCAGTTTTGGAAAGCCTTACACTTCACTGAAATGTATCATTATACTCTATAAAACAGTTGAGACAATATTCCCGAGCTGTTCAGTTTCATAACAATGCTTAGGTAGTTGTTTGTCCATGTTCCCATGTTTATACCTGGACAAGAAGGCCTAATGTTAGAAACTCCAAGAAAACATCAGTAGTTCTGGGAAAACGACAGTAAATAGATGAGAACTCGCACAGAACATGTATAGAACACTACTCCAACTAAGTTGTTCGTGTAGAAAAGGTAGCTAATATCTAGGAATTCCTCAATTCGAGTTAGAGCACATTAAACAGTGTAGGAATCCTAGGTTGTTTACTTAAAGGAGCCTAGAAAGGTAAATGTCTTAAATACGAGGCAGAATACAGTTGAAGTAGAGAAATAAACACATTTAGCAGCTTTGGAAAGCCTTACACTTCACTGAAATATATCATTATGCTCTATGAAACAGTTGAGACAATGTTCCCGAGCTGTTCAGGTTCATAACAATGCTTAGGTAGTTGTTTGTCCATGTTCCCATGTTTATACCTGGACAAGAAGGCCTAATGTTAGAAACGACAAGAAAAAATCAGTAATTCTACGAAAATGACAGTAAATAGATGAGAACTCAAACAGAACATGTATAGAACACTACTCCAACTAAGTTGTTCATGTAGAAAAGATAGCTAAGCTCTAGGAATTCCTCAATTTGAGTTAGAGCACATTAAACAGTGTAGGAATCCTATGTTGTTTACTTAAAGGAGCCGAGAATGGTAAATGTGTGAAATTCAAGGCAGAATACACTTGAAATAGAGAAATAAACACATTTAGCAGCTTTGGAAAGCCTTACACTTCACTGAAATGTATCATTATACTCTATAACACAGTTGAGAGACAATGATCCCGAGCTGTTCAGGTTCATAACAGCATTTAGGTAATTGTTTGTTCATGTTCCCATGTTTATACATGGCAAGAAGGACTAATGTTAGAAACGACAAGAAAACATAAGTAATTCTACCAAAATGACAGTAAGTAGATGAGAACTCGCATAGAACATGTATAAAACACTTCTCCAACTAAGTTGTTCATGTAGAAAAGGTAGCTAAGATCCAGCAATTCCTCAATTCTAGTTTAGCACATTAAACAGTGTAGGAATCCTATGTTGTTTACTTAAAGGAGCCTAGAATGCTAAATGTGTGGAATTCAAGGCAGAATATACTTGAAATAGAGAAATAAACACATTTTGCAGCTTTGGAAAGCCTTACACTTCACTGAAATGTATCATTATACTCTATAACACAGTTGATAGACAATGTTCCCGAGCTGTTCAGTTGCATAACAGCGTTTAGGTAGTTGTTTGTCCATGTTCCCATGTTTATACATGGACAAGAAGTCCTAATGTTAGAAACTATAAGAAAACATCAGTAGTTCTGGGAAAATGACAGTAAATAGATGAGAACTCGCACAGAACATGTATAGAACACTACTCCAACTAAGTTGTTCATGTAGAAAAGGTAGCTAAGATCTAGGAATTCCTCAATTCGAGTTAGAGCACATTAAACAGTATAGAAATCCTATGTTGTTTCCTTAAAGGAGCCTAGAAAGGTATATGTCATAAATACGAGGTAGAATACATTTGAAGTAGAGAAATAAACACATTTAGTAGCTTTGGAAAGCCTTACACTTCACTGAAATGTATCATTATACTCTATAACACAGTTGAGAAACAATGTTCCCGAGCTGTTCAGGTTCACAACAATGCTTAGGTAGTTGTTTGTCCATGTTCTAATGTTTATACATGGAATACAAGGCTTAATGTTAGAAACGACAAGAAAACATCAGTAATTCTACGAAAATGACAGTAAGTAGATGGGAACTAGCATAGAACATGTATAAGACACTTCTCCAACTAAGTTGTTCATGTAGAAAAGGTAGCTAAGATCCAGGAATTCCTCAATTCGAGTTAGAGCACATTAAACACTGAAGGAATCCTATGTTGTTTACTTAAAGGAGTCTAGAATGGTAAATATCTTAAATACGAGGCAGAATACAGTTGAAATAGAGAAATAAACACATTTAGCAGCTTTGGAAAGCCTTACACTTCACTGAAATGTATCATTATACTCTATAACACAGTTGAGAGACAATGATCCCGAGCTGTTCAGGTTCATAACAGCGTTTAGGTAGTTGTTTGTCCATGTTCCCATGTTTATACAGGGAATACAAGGCTTAATGTTAGAAACAACAAGAAAACATCAGTAATTCTACGAAAATGACAGTAAGTAGATGAGAACTCGCATAGAACATGTATAAGACACTTCTCCAATTAAGTTGTTCATGTAGAAAAGGTAGCTAAGATCCAGGAATTCCTCACTTCGAGTTAGAGCACATTAACTGTGTAGGAATCCTATGTTGTTTACTTAAAGGAGCCTAGAAAGGTAAATGTCTTAAATACGAGGCAGAATACAGTTGAAATAGAGAAATAAACACATTTAGCAGCTTTGGAAAGCCTTACACTTCACTGAAATGTATCATTATACTCTATAACACAGTTGAGAGACAATGATCCCTAGCTGTTCAGGTTCATAACAGAGTTTAGGTAGTTGTTTGTCCATGTTCCCATGTTTATACATGGAATACAAGGCTTAATGTTAGAAACAACAAGAAAACATCAGTAATTCTACGAAAATGACAGTAAGTAGATGAGAACTCGCATAGAACATGTATAAAACACTTTTCCAACTAAGTTGTTCATGTAGAAAAGGTAGCTAAGATCCAGGAATTCCTCAATTCGAGTTAGAGCACATTTAACTGTGTAGGAATCCTATGTTGTTTACTTAAAGGAGCCTAGAAAGGTAAATGTCTTAAATACGAGGCAGAATACAGTTGAAATAGAGAAATAAACACATTTAGCAGCTTTGGAAAGCCTTACACTTCACTGAAATATATCATTATGCTCTATGAAACAGTTGATACAATGTTCCCGAGCTGTTCAGGTGCATAACAGCGTTTAGGTAGTTGTTTGTCCATGTTCCCATGTTTATACATGGACAAGAAGGCCTAATGTTAGAAACTACAAGAAAACATCAGTATTTCTGGGAAAATGACAGTATATAGATGAGAACTCACACAGAACATGTATAGAACACTACTCCAACTAATTTGTTCATGTAGAAAAGATAGCTATGATCTAGGAATTCCTTAATTCGAGTTACAGCATATTAAACAGTGTAGGAATCCTATGTTGTTTATTTAAAGGAGCCCAGAATGGTAAATGTCCTAAACACAAGACAGAATACAGTTCAAATAGAGAAATAAACACATTTAGCAGCTTTGGAAAGCCTTACACTTCACTGAAATGTATCATTATACTCTATAACACAGTTGATAGACAATGTTCCCGAGCTGTTCAGGTGCATAACAGCGTTTAGGTAGTTGTTTGTCCATGTTCCCATGTTGATACAAGGAATACAAGGCTTAATGTTAGAAACGACAAGAAAGCATCAGTAATTCTACGAAAATGACAGTAAGTAGATGAGAACTCGCATAGAACATGTATAAGACACTTCTCCAACTAAGTTGTTCATGTAGAAAAGGTAGCTAAGATCCAGGAATTCCTCAATTCGAGTTAGAGCACATTTAACTGTGTAGGAATCCTATGTTGTTTACTTAAAGGAGCCTAGAAAGGTAAATGTCTTAAATACGAGGCAGAATACAGTTGAAATAGAGAAATAAACACATTTAGCAGCTTTGGAAAGCCTTACATTTCACTGAAATATATCATTATGCTCTATGAAACAGTTGAGACAATGTTCCCGAGCTGTTCAGGTTCATAACAAAGCTTAGGTAGTTGTTTGTCCATGTTCCCATGTTTATACCTGGACAAGAAGGCCTAATGTTAGAAACGACAAGAAAACATCAGTAATTCTACGAAAATGACAGTAAATAGATGAGAACTCAAACAGAACATGTATAGAAACACTACTCCAACTAAGTTGTTCATGTAGAAAAGATAGCTAAGCTCTAGGAATTCCTCAATTTGAGTTAGAGCACATTAAACAGTGTAGGAATCCTATGTTGTTTACTTAAAGGAGCCGAGAATGGTAAATGTGTGAAATTCAAGGCAGAATACACTTGAAATAGAGAAATAAACACATTTAGCAGCTTTGGAAAGCCTTAAACTTCACTGAAATGTATCATTATACTCTATAACACAGTTGAGAGACAATGATCCCCGAGCTGTTCAGGTTCATAACAGCGTTTAGGTAGTTGTTTGTCCATGTTCCCAAGTTTATACATGGAATACAAGGCTTAATGTTAGAAACAACAAGAAAACATCAGTAATTCTACGAAAATGACAGTAAGTAGATGAGAACTCGCATAGAAAATGTATAAAACACTTCTTCAACTAAGTTGTTCATGTAGAAAAGGTAGCTAAGATGCAGCAATTCCTCAATTCTAGTTAGAGCACATTAAACACTGAAGGAATCCTATGTTGTTTACTTAAAGGAGTCTAAAATGCTAAATGTCTTAAATACGAGGCAGAATACAGTTGAAATAGAGAAATAAACACATTTAGCAGCTTTGGAAAGCCTTACATTTCACTGAAATGTATCATTATACTCTATAACACAGTTGAGAGACAATCTTCCCGAACTGTTCAGGTTCTAAACAGCATTTAGGTAATTGTTTGTTCATGTTCCCATGTTTATACATGGCAAGAAGGACTAATGTTAGAAACGACAAGAAAACATAAGTAATTCTACCAAAATGACAGTAAGTAGATGAGAACTTGCATAGAACATGTATAAAACACTTCTCCAACTAAGTTGTTCATGTAGAAAAGGTAGCTAAGATCCAGCAATTCCTCAATTCTAGTTTAGCACATTAAACAGTGTAGGAATCCTATGTTGTTTACTTAAAGGAGCCTAGAATGGTAAATGTGTGGAATTCAAGGCAGAATATACTTGAAATAGAGAAATAAACACATTTTGCAGCTTTGGAAAGCCTTACACTTCACTGAAATGTATCATTATACTCTATAACACAGTTGAGAAACAATGTTCCCAATCTGTTCAGGTTCATAACAGCGTTTAGGTAGTTGTTTGTTCATGTTCCCATGTTTATACCTGGACAAGAAGGCCTAATGTTAGAAACTACAAGAAAACATCAGTAGTTCTGGGAAAAAGACAGTAAATAGATGAGAACTCGCACAGAACATGTATAGAACACTACTCCAAGTAAGTTGTACATGTAGAAAAGGTAGCTAAGATCTAGGAATTCCTCAATTCGAGTAGAGCACATTAAACAGTGTAGGAATCCTCTGATCTTTACTTAAAGGAGCCGAGAATGGTAAATGTGTGAAATTCAAGGCAGAATTAAGTTGAAATAGAGAAATAAACACATTTAGCAGCTTTGGAAAGCATTTACACTTCACTGAAATGTATCATTATACTCTATAACACAGTTGACAGACAATGTTCCCGAGCTGTTCAGGTTCATAACAGCGTTTAGGTAGTTGTTTGTCCATGTTCCCATGTTTATACATGGAATACAAGGCTTAATGAGAAAGGAGAAGAAAACATAAATAATTCAACGAAAATGACAGTAAGTAGATGAGAACTCGCATAGAACATGTATAAGACACTTCTCCAACTAAGTTGTTCATGTAGAAAAGGTAGCTAAGATGCAGCAATTCCTCAATTCTAGTTAGAGCATATTAAACAGTGTAGGAATCCTATGTTGTTTATTTAAAGGTGCCTAGAATGGTAAATGTCCTAAATACGAGGCAGAATACAGTTGAAATATAGAAATAAACAGATTTTGCAGCTTTGGAAAGCCTTACACTTCACTGAAATGTATCATTATACTCTATAACACAGTTGAGAGACAATGTTCCCGAGCTGTTCAGGTTCACAACAATGCTTAGGTAGTTGTTTGTCCATGTTCTAATGTTTATACATGGAATACAAGGCTTAATGTTAGAAACGACAAGAAAACATCAGTAATTCTACGAAAATGACAGTAAGTAGATGGAACTAGCATAGAACATGTATAAGACACTTCTCCAACTAAGTTGTTCATGTAGAAAAGGTAGCTAAGATCCAGGAATTCCTCAATTCGAGTTAGAGCACATTAAACACTGAAGGAATCCTATGTTGTTTACTTAAAGGAGTCTAGAATGGTAAATATCTTAAATACGAGGCAGAATACAGTTGAAATAGAGAAATAAACACATTTAGCAGCTTTGGAAAGCCTTACACTTCACTGAAATGTATCATTATACTCTATAACACAGTTGAGAGACAATGATCCCGAGCTGTTCAGGTTCATAACAGCGTTTAGGTAGTTGTTTGTCCATGTTCCCATGTTTATACAGGGAATACAAGGCTTAATGTTAGAAACAACAAGAAAACATCAGTAATTCTACGAAAATGACAGTAAGTAGATGAGAACTCGCATAGAACATGTATAAGACACTTCTCCAATTAAGTTGTTCATGTAGAAAAGGTAGCTAAGATCCAGGAATTCCTCACTTCGAGTTAGAGCACATTAACTGTGTAGGAATCCTATGTTGTTTACTTAAAGGAGCCTAGAAAGGTAAATGTCTTAAATACGAGGCAGAATACAGTTGAAATAGAGAAATAAACACATTTAGCAGCTTTGGAAAGCCTTACACTTCACTAAAATATATCATTATGCTCTATGAAACAGTTGAGACAATGTTCCCGAGCTGTTCAGGTTCATAACAATGCTTAGGTAGTTGTTTGTCCATGTTCCCATGTTTATACCTGGACAAGAAGGCCTAATGTTAGAAACGACAAGAAAACATCAGTAATTCTACGAAAATGATAGTAAATAGATGAGAACTCAAACAGAACATGTATAGAACACTACTCCAACTAAGTTGTTCATGTAGAAAAGATAGCTAAGCTCTAGGAATTCCTCAATTTGAGTTAGAGCACATTAAACAGTGTAGGAATCCTATGTTGTTTACTTAAAGGAGCTGAGAATGGTAAATGTGTGAAATTCAAGGCAGAATACACTTGAAATAGAGAAATAAACACATTTAGCAGCATTGGAAAAGCCTTACACTTCACTGAAATGTATCATTATACTCTATAACACAGTTGATAGACAATGTTCCCGAGCTGTTCAGGTGCATAACAGCGTTTAGGTAGTTGTTTGTCCATGTTCCCATGTTGATACAAGGAATACAAGGCTTAATGTTAGAAACGACAAGAAAGCATCAGTAATTCTACGAAAATGACAGTAAGTAGATGAGAACTCGCATAGAACATGTATAAGACACTTCTCCAACTAAGTTGTTCATGTAGAAAAGGTAGCTAAGATCCAGGAATTCCTCAATTCAAGTTAGAGCACATTTAACTGTGTAGGAATCCTATGTTGTTTACTTAAAGGAGCCTAGAAAGGTAAATGTCTTAAATACGAGGCAGAATACAGTTGAAATAGAGAAATAAACACATTTAGCAGCTTTGGAAAGCCTTACATTTCACTGAAATATATCATTATGCTCTATGAAACAGTTGAGACAATGTTCCCGAGCTGTTCAGGTTCATAACAATGCTTAGGTAGTTGTTTGTCCATGTTCCCATGTTTATACCTTGACAAGAAGGCCTAATGTTAGAAACGACAAGAAAACATCAGTAATTCTACGAAAATGACAGTAAATAGATGAGAACTCAAACAGAACATGTATAGAACACTACTCCAACCAAGTTGTTCATGTAGAAAAGATAGCTAAGCTCTAGGAATTCCTCAATTTGAGTTAGAGCACCTTAAACAGTGTAGGAATCCTATGTTGTTTACTTAAAGGAGCCGAGAATGGTAAATGTGTGAAATTCAAGGCAGAATACACTTGAAATAGAGAAATAAACACATTTAGCAGCTTTGGAAAGCCTTACACTTCACTGAAATGTATCATTATACTCTATAACACAGTTGAGAGACAATGATCCCGAGCTGTTCAGGTTCATAACAGCGTTTAGGTAGTTGTTTGTCCATGTTCCCATGTTTATACATGGAATACAAGGCTTAATGTTAGAAACAACAAGAAAACATCAGTAATTCTACGAAAATGACAGTAAGTAGATGAGAACTCGCATAGAACATGTATAAAACACTTCTTCAACTAAGTTGTTCACGTAGAAAAGGTAGCTAAGATGCAGCAATTCCTCAATTCTAGTTAGAGCACATTAAACACTGAAGGAATCCTATGTTGTTTACTTAAAGGAGTCTAGAATGGTAAATATCTTAAATACGAGGCAGAATACAGTTGAAATAGAGAAATAAACACATTTAGCAGCTTTGGAAAGCCTTACACTTCACTGAAATGTATCATTATACTCTATAACACAGTTGAGAGACAATCTTCCCGAACTGTTCAGGTTCATAACAGCATTTAGGTAATTGTTTGTTCATGTTCCCATGTTTATACATGGCAAGAAGGACTAATGTTAGAAACGACAAGAAAACATAAGTAATTCTACCAAAATGACAGTAAGTAGATGAGAACTCGCATAGAACATGTATAAAACACTTCTCCAACTAAGTTGTTCATGTAGAAAAGGTAGCTAAGATCCAGCAATTCCTCAATTCTAGTTTAGCACATTAAACAGTGTAGGAATCCTATGTTGTTTACTTAAAGGAGCCTAGAATGGTAAATGTGTGGAATTCAAGGCAGAATATACTTGAAATAGAGAAACACATTTTGCAGCTTTGGAAAGCCTTACACTTCACTGAAATGTATCATTATACTCTATAACACAGTTGATAGACAATGTTCCCGAGCTGTTCAGGTGCATAACAGCGTTTAGGTAGTTGTTTGTCCATGTTCCCATGTTTATACATGGACAAGAAGTCCTAATGTTAGAAACTACAAGAAAACATCAGTAATTCTACGAAAATGACAGTAAGTAGATGAGAACTCGCATAGAACATGTATAAGACACTTCTCCAACTAAGTTGTTCATGTAGAAAAGGTAGCTAAGATCCAGCAATTCCTCAGTTCTAGGTAGAGCACATTAAACATTGTAGGAATCCTATGTTGTTTACTTAAAGGAGCCTAGAATGGTAAATGTCTTAAATACGAGGCAGAATACAGTTGAAATAGAGAAATAAAGACATTTAGCAGTTTTGGAAAGCCTTACACTTCACTGAAATGTATCAGTATACTCTATAAAACAGTTGAGACAATATTCCCAAGCTGTTCAGGTTCATAACAATGCTTAGGTAGTTGTTTGTCCATGTTCCCATGTTTATACCTGGACAAGAAGGCCTAATGTTAGAAACTCCAAGAAAACATCAGTAGTTCTGGGAAAACGACAGTAAATAGATGAGAACTCGCACAGAACATGTATAGAACACTACTCCAACTAAGTTGTTCGTGTAGAAAAGGTAGCTAAGATCTAGGAATTCCTCAATTCGAGTTAGAGCACATTAAACAGTGTAGGAATCCTAGGTTGTTTACTTAAAGGAGCCTAGAAAGGTAAATGTCTTCAATACGAGGCAGAATACAGTGGAAGTAGAGAAATAAACACATTTAGCAGCTTTGGAAAGCCTTACACTTCACTGAAATGTATCATTATACTCTATAACACAGTTGAGAGACAATCTTCCCGAACTGTTCAGGTTCATAGCAGCATTTAGGTAATTGTTTGTTCATGTTCCCATGTTTATACATGGACAAGAAGGACTAATGTTAGAAACGAGAAGAAAACATAAGTAATTCTACAAAAATGACAGTAAGTAGATGAGAACTCGCATAGAACATGTATAAAACACTTCTCCAACTAAGTAGTTCATGTAGAAAAGGTAGCTAAGATCCAGCAATTCCTCAATTCTAGTTTAGCACATTAAACAGTGTAGGAATCCTATGTTGTTTACTTAAAGGAGCCTAGAATGGTAAATGTGTGGAATTCAAGGCAGAATATACTTGAAATAGAGAAATAAACACATTTTGCAGCTTTGGAAAGCCTTACAGTTCACTGAAATGTATCATTATACTCTATAACAAAGTTGAGAGACAATGTTCCCGAGTTGTTCAGGTGCATAACAGCATTTAGGTAGTTGTTTGTCCATGTTCCCATGTTTATACATGGACAAGAAGGCCTAATGTTAGAAACTACAAGAAAACATCAGTATTTCTGGGAAAATGACAGTATATAGATGAGAACTCACACAGAACATGTATAGAACACTACTCCAACTAAGTTGTTCATGTAGAAAAGATAGCTAAGATCTAGGAATTCCTCAATTCGAGTTAGAGCATATTAAACAGTGTAGGAATCCTATGTTGTTTATTTAAAGGTGCCTAGAATGGTAAATGTCCTAAATACGAGGCAGAATACAGTTGAAATATAGAAATAAACAGATTTAGCAGCTTTGGAAAGCCTTACACTTCACTGAAATGTATCATTATACTCTATAACACAGTTGAGAGACAATGTTCCCGAGATGTTCAGGTGTATAACAGCGTTTAGGTAGTTGTTTGTCCATGTTCCCATGATTATACATGGAATACAAGGCTTAATGTTAGAAATGACAAGAAAACATCAGTAATTCTTCGAAAATGACAGTAAGTAGATGAGAACTCGCATAGAACATGTATAAAACACTTCTCCAACTAAGTTGTTTATGTAGAAAAGGTAGCTAAGATCCAGCAATTCCTCAATTCTAGTTTAGCACATTAAACAGTGTAGGAATCCTATGTTGTTTACTTAACGGAGTCTAGAATGGTAAATGTCTTAAATACGAGGCAGAATACAGTTGAAATAGAGAAATAAACACATTTAGCAGCTTTGGAAAGCCTTACACTTCACTGAAATGTATCATTATACTCTATAACACAGTTGAGAGACAATCTTCCCGAACTGTTCAGGTTCATAACAGCATTTAGGTAATTGTTTGTTCATGTTCCCATGTTTATACATGGCAAGAAGGACTAATGTTAGAAACGACAAGAAAACATAAGTAATTCTACCAAAATGACAGTAAGTAGATGAGAACTCGCATAGAACATGTATAAAACACTTCTCCAACTAAGTTGTTCATGTAGAAAAGGTAGCTAAGATGCAGCAATTCCTCAATTCTAGTTAGAGCATATTAAACAGTGTAGGAATCCTATGTTGTTTATTTAAAGGTGCCTAGAATGGTAAATGTCCTAAATACGAGGCAGAATACAGTTGAAATATAGAAATAAACAGATTTAGCAGCTTTGGAAAGCCTTACACTTCACTGAAATGTATCATTATACTCTATAACACAGTTGAGAGACAATGTTCCCGAGCTGTTCAGGTTCACAACAATGCTTAGGTAGTTGTTTGTCCATGTTCTCATGTTTATACATGGAATACAAGGCTTAATGTTAGAAACGACAAGAAAACATCAGTAATTCTACGAAAATGACAGTAAGTAGATGGGAACTAGCATAGAACATGTATAAGACACTTCTCCAACTAAGTTGTTCATGTAGAAAAGGTAGCTAAGATCCAGGAATTCCTCAATTCGAGTTAGAGCACATTTAACGGTGTAGGAATCCTATGTTGTTCACTTAAAGGAGCCTAGAATGGTAAATGTCTTAAATACGAGGCAGAATACAGTTGAAATAGAGAAATAAACACATTTAGCAGCTTTGGAAAGCCTTACACTTCACTGAAATGTATCATTATACTCTATAACACAGTTGAGAGACAATGTTCCCGAGCTGTTCAGGTTCATAACAGTGTTTAGATAGTTGTTTTTCCATGTTCCCATATTTGTATATGGACAAGAAGGCCTAATGTTAGAAACTACAAGAAAACAGCAGTAGTTCTGGGAAAATGACAGTAAATAGATGAGAACTCGCACAGAACATGTATAGAACACTACTCCAACTAAGTTGTACATGTAGAAAAGGTAGCTAAGATCTAGGAATTCCTCCATTCGAGTTAGAGCACATTAAATAGTGTAGGAATCCTATGTTGTTTACTTAAAGGAGCCGAGAATGGTAAATGTGTGAAATTCAAGGCAAAATACACTTGAAATAGAGAAATAAACACATTTAGCAGCTTTGGAAAGCATTACACTTCACTGAAATGTATCATTATACTCTATAACACAGTTGAGAGACAATGTTCCCGAGCTGTTCAGGTTCATAACAGCGTTTATGTAGTTGTTTGTCCATGTTCCCATGTTTTTACATGGAATACAAGGCTTAATGTTAGAAACGACAAGAAAACATCAGTAATTCTACGAAAATGACAGTAAGAAGATGAGAACTCGCATAGAACATGTATAAGACACTTCTCCAACTAAGTTGTTCCTGTAGAAAAGTTGGCTAAGATGCAGCAATTCCTCAATTCTAGTTAGAGCATATTAAACAGTGTAGGAATCCTATGTTGTTTATTTAAAGGTGCCTAGAATGGTAAATGTCCTAAATACGAGGCAGAATACAGTTGAAATATAGAAATAAACAGATTTAGCAGCTTTGGAAAGCCTTACACTTCACTGAAATGTATCATTATACTCTATAACACAGTTGAGAGACAATGTTCCCGAGCTGTTCAGGTTCACAACAATGCTTAGGTAGTTGTTTGTCCATGTTCTCATGTTTATACATGGAATACAAGGCTTAATGTTAGAAACGACAAGAAAACATCAGTAATTCTACGAAAATGACAGTAAGTAGATGGGAACTAGCATAGAACATGTATAAGACACTTCTCCAACTAAGTTGTTCATGTAGAAAAGGTAGCTAAGATCCAGGAATTCCTCAATTCGAGTTAGAGCACATTTAACGGTGTAGGAATCCTATGTTGTTCACTTAAAGGAGCCTAGAATGGTAAATGTCTTAAATACGAGGCAGAATACAGTTGAAATAGAGAAATAAACACATTTAGCAGCTTTGGAAAGCCTTACACTTCACTGAAATGTATCATTATACTCTATAACACAGTTGAGAGACAATGTTCCCGAGCTGTTCAGGTTCATAACAGTGTTTAGATAGTTGTTTTTCCATGTTCCCATATTTGTATATGGACAAGAAGGCCTAATGTTAGAAACTACAAGAAAACAGCAGTAGTTCTGGGAAAATGACAGTAAATAGATGAGAACTCGCACAGAACATGTATAGAACACTACTCCAACTAAGTTGTACATGTAGAAAAGGTAGCTAAGATCTAGGAATTCCTCCATTCGAGTTAGAGCACATTAAATAGTGTAGGAATCCTATGTTGTTTACTTAAAGGAGCCGAGAATGGTAAATGTGTGAAATTCAAGGCAAAATACACTTGAAATAGAGAAATAAACACATTTAGCAGCTTTGGAAAGCATTACACTTCACTGAAATGTATCATTATACTCTATAACACAGTTGAGAGACAATGTTCCCGAGCTGTTCAGGTTCATAACAGCGTTTATGTAGTTGTTTGTCCATGTTCCCATGTTTTTACATGGAATACAAGGCTTAATGTTAGAAACGACAAGAAAACATCAGTAATTCTACGAAAATGACAGTAAGAAGATGAGAACTCGCATAGAACATGTATAAGACACTTCTCCAACTAAGTTGTTCCTGTAGAAAAGTTGGCTAAGATGCAGCAATTCCTCAATTCGAGTTAGAGCACATTTAACGGTGTAGGAATCCTATGTTGTTTACTTAAAGGAGCCTAGAATGGTAAATGTCTTAAATACTAGGCAGAATACTGTTGAAATAGAGAAAAAAAAACACATTTAGCAGCTTTGGAAAGCCTTACACTTCACTGAAATGTTTCAT
Organism: Pipistrellus nathusii; assembly: GCA_963693515.1. NCBI lineage: Eukaryota > Metazoa > Chordata > Mammalia > Chiroptera > Vespertilionidae > Pipistrellus > Pipistrellus nathusii. The sequence goes on along the minus strand of OY882858.1, from coordinate 100,314,954 downwards.
TATACTCTATAAAACAGTTGAGACAATGTTCCCGAGCTGTTCAGGTTCATAACAATGCTTAGGTATTTGTTTGTCAATGTTCCCTTGTTTATACCTGGACAAGAAGGCCTAATGTTAGAAACTACAAGAAAACATCAGTAGTTCTGGGAAAACGACAGTAAATAGATGAGAACTCGCACAGAACATGTATAGAACACTACTCCAACTAAGTTGTTCATGTAGAAATGATAGCTAAGATCTAGGAATTCCTCACTTCGAGTTAGAGAACATTAAACAGTGTAGGAATCCTATGTTGTTTACTTAAAGGAGCCGAGAATGGTAAATGTCTTAAATTCAAGGCAGAATACACTTGAAATAGAGAAATAAACACATTTAGCAGCTTTGGAAAGCCTTAAACTTCACTGAAATGTATCATTATTCTCTATAACACAGTTGAGAGACAATGTTCCCGAGATGTTCAGGTGTATAACAGCGTTTAGGTAGTTGTTTGTCCATGTTCCCATGTTTATACATGGAATACAAGGCTTAATGTTAGAAATGACAAGAAAACATCAGTAATTCTTCAAAAATGACAGTAAGTAGATGAGAACTCGCATAGAACATGTATAAAACACTTCTCCAACTAAGTTGTTCATGCAGAAAAGGTAGCTAAGATGCAGCAATTCCTCAATTCGAGTTTAGCACATTAAACAGTGTAGGAATCCTATGTTGTTTACTTAAATGAGTCTAGAATGGTAAATGTCTTAAATACGAGGCAGAATACAGTTCAAATAGAGAAATAAACACATTTAGCAGCTTTGGAAAGCCTTACACTTCACTGAAATGTATCATTATACTCTATAACACAGTTGAGAGACAATGTTCCCGAGCTGTTCAGGTTCATAACAGTGTTTAGGTAGTTGTTTTTCCATGTTCCCATGTTTGTATATGGACAAGAAGGCCTAATGTTAGAAACTACAAGAAAACATCAGTAGTTCTGGGAAAAAGACAGTAAATAGATGAGAACTCGCACAGAACATGTATAGAACACTACTCCAACTAAGTTGTACATGTAGAAAAGGTAGCTAAGATCTAGGAATTCCTCAATTCGAGTTAGAGCACATTAAACAGTGTAGGAATCCTCTGTTCTTTACTTAAAGGAGCCGAGAATGGTAAATGTTTGAAATTCAAGGCAGAATTAAGTTGAAATAGAGAAATAAACACATTTAGCAGCTTTGGAAAGCATTACACTTCACTGAAATGTATCATTATACTCTATAACACAGTTGACAGACAATGTTCCCGAGCTGTTCAGGTTCATAACAGCGTTTAGGTAGTTGTTTGTCCATGTTCCCATGTTTATACATGGAATACAAGGCTTAATGAGAAAGGAGAAGAAAACATAAGTAATTCAACGAAAATGACAGTAAGTAGATGAGAACTCGCATAGAACATGTATAAGACACTTCTCCAACTAAGTTGTTCATGTAGAAAAGGTAGCTAAGATGCAGCAATTCCTCAATTCTAGTTAGAGCATATTAAACAGTGTAGGAATCCTATGTTGTTTATTTAAAGGTGCCTAGAATGGTAAATGTCCTAAATACGAGGCAGAATACAGTTGAAATATAGAAATAAACAGATTTAGCAGCTTTGGAAAGCCTTACACTTCACTGAAATGTATCATTATACTCTATAACACAGTTGAGAGACAATGTTCCCGAGCTGTTCAGGTTCACAACAATGCTTAGGTAGTTGTTTGTCCATGTTCTCATGTTTATACATGGAATACAAGGCTTAATGTTAGAAACGACAAGAAAACATCAGTAATTCTACGAAAATGACAGTAAGTAGATGGGAACTAGCATAGAACATATATAAGACACTTCTCCAACTAAGTTGTTCATGTAGAAAAGGTAGCTAAGATCCAGGAATTCCTCAATTCGAGTTAGAGCACATTTAACGGTGTAGGAATCCTATGTTGTTCACTTAAAGGAGCCTAGAATGGTAAATGTCTTAAATACGAGGCAGAATACAGTTGAAATAGAGAAATAAACACATTTAGCAGCTTTGGAAAGCCTTACACTTCACTGAAATGTATCATTATACTCTATAACACAGTTGAGAGACAATGTTCCCGAGCTGTTCAGGTTCATAACAGTGTTTAGGTAGTTGTTTTTCCATGTTCCCATGTTTGTATATGGACAAGAAGGCCTAATGTTAGAAACTACAAGAAACATCAGTCGTTCTGGCAAAATGACAGTAAATAGATGAGAACTCGCACAGAACATGTATAGAACACTACTCCAACTAAGTTGTACATGTAGAAAAGGTAGCTAAGATCTAGGAATTCCTCAATTCGAGTTAGAGCACATTAAACAGTGTAGGAATCCTATGTTGTTTACTTAAAGGAGCCGAGAATGGTAAATGTGTGAAATTCAAGGCAGAATACACTTGAAATAGAGAAATAAACACATTTAGCAGCTTTGGAAAGCCTTACACTTCACTGAAATGTATCATTATACTCTATAACACAGTTGAGAGACAATGTTCCCGAGATGTTTAGGTGTATAACAGCATTTACGTAGTTGTTTGTCCATGTTCCCATGTTTATACATGGAATACAAGGCTTAATGTTAGAAACGACAAGAAAACATCAGTAATTCTACGAAAATGACAGTAAGAAGATGAGAACTCGCATAGAACATGTATAAGACACTTCTCCAACTAATTTAGCAAATCAAATCCATCAGTACATCAGAAAGATCATACATCATGACCAAGTAGGGTTTATACAAGGGATACAAGGATGGTATAATATCTGAAAATCAATAGACATGATACATCACAAATTGAAAGATAAAAATTATATAGACATATCTATTGATGCAGAAAAAGCATTTGAAAAAAATCTAATACCCTTCTTTAATAAAAACTCTCAGCAAGATAGGAATAGAAGAATCATATCTCAACATAATAAAAGCCATATATGACAAACCTACAGCCAACATCATATGCAATGGGCAAAAACCAAAACCATTTCCTCTAAGAAAAGGGACAAGACAGGGATGCCCACTCTCACCACTCCTGTTCTACATAGTCCTGGAAGGACTAGCCATAGTGATTAGGCAAGAAGAAGAAATAAAAGGCATCCAAATTGGAAAAGAAGAAGTAAAACTGTCCTTATTTGCAGATGACATGATACTGTACATAGAAAACCCTAAAGAATCCATCAAAAAATTATTAGACTTAATAAATGAATTCGGAAGATGGCGGCCAAACAGATGGACTTGTTCTGAGCCTGGTCCCAGAACAGATAGAAGTAGCATCTGAGAGTCACTCAGAGAGTATTAATAGTCAAGCTAAAGGGTAGCAGAACCCAAAAGGAAGGTAAGGGTCCACTGGATAGGATTTCCTGACCAAACAGCCAGCTCTGGGGCAGCGGAGACCTCTCCTGGAGCTACGGGCTCAGAGAGAAGGCTGCACCATCTTACCAAGAAAGGAGGATCTTCTCTGAGGCCTGGAAAACTCACAGCAGAGGATACCATCGAACAGCTGTGACACCACAATCAGCACAAATACGGGGATTCAAGTTAGTTTTTCAATTACCCACGGAAAGGAGAAGGAATACCACATAACCAGACATCCTGAAAAGAGAGACCATGGCCTACCTAGAGACAAAGAACTAGCCTGCACATGAAAGAAAAGCAGGCATCACCAGAAAAGGAAGTAAATGAGTTAGAGGTAAGCAACCTACCAGAGAAAGAATTCAGAGTAATGATCATAGGATGGCTAAAAGAATGGAAGAGAAATTTGACAATATGAATAAGAGCCAAGAGGAATTGAAGAAGAACCAAGAGGAATTGAAGAAGAACCAAGAGGAAATGAAGATGAACCAAGAAGAAATGAAAAATTACATTGCTACTATGAAGAAGTCAATAGAAAGCATCAAGAGTAGATTAGAAGAAGCAGAGGACCGCATCAGTGAGTTAGAGAACAAGATGGAAAAAATAACCAATTAGAGCAACTTCTGGGAGAAAAAAAAATTAAAAAGCAGGAGGAGAGCCTAAGGGAACTTTGGGACAATACAAAACAAAACAATATTAGAATAATAGGGATTCCAGAAGGAAAGGAAACTGAGGAAGAAATGGAAAACGTATTTCAAAAAATAATGACAGAAAACTTTCCTGAGATAGAGAAGAAAAAACCCACACAAATGCAAGATTTTTGCAGAGTCCCAAGCAAAATGAATCCCAGAAGACCAACGCCAAGGCACATTATAATTAAATTAGCAAACACCAACGACAAAGTAAGAATCTTAAAAGCAGACAGAGACAGACAGAAAGTTCCATATAAAGGAACCTCCATCAGACTAGCAACTGATTTCTCAACAGAAACTCATCAGGTCAGAAGAGAATGGGATGAAATGTACAAAGTCATGCAAAGGAAAGATCTGAACCCAAGAATACTGTACCCAGCAAGGCTATCAATCGAAATTGAAGGTGAAATCAGGAGCTTCACAGACAAAAAAAGACTAAAGGAATTTATCTCCACCAAACCAGCAATGCAAGAGATGCTAAAGGGTCTACTGTAAAAATAAAGAAATACCAAGTGAAAAAGGAACACAGGAGTATAGAATAAAAATGGCATCAAATAAGTACCTATCAATAATATCTTTAATGTAAATAGATTAAATGCTCCAATGAAAAGAAAAATTGGATAAGAAAACAAGACCCATATATCTGTTGTCTACAAGAAACTCACTTCAGAAAAAAAAAATGCTCACAGACTGAGGGTGAAAGGATGGAAAAATATTTTCCAGGCAAATGAAAATGAAAAAAAAAAAAATCTGGGGTAGCAATACTTATATCTGACAAATTCGATCTCAGAGTGAAAGACATAACAAGAGATAATGAAGGCCACTTCATAATACTAAAGGGAGCAATACAAGAAGAAATAACCCTGGTAAATATATATGCACCCAATATGGGAGCACCCAAATACATTTTTTAAAAAAACTGCTGGAGGACATTAAGGGAGAGATTAATAGCAGCACAATCATAGTAGGAGATTTTAATACCCCACTGTTACCTTTGGAAAAATCATCTAAACAAAAAATCAGCAAAGAAATATCAATCCTAAAAGACTCACTAGACCAGATGGAATTAATCGACATCTTCAGAACATTCCAACCAAAGCCACAGAATACGCATTCTTCTCAAGTGCACATGGGTCATTTTCAAAGACAGACCACATCTTGGGACATAGGCAAAGTCTCTTCAAATTCAAGAAGATAGAAATCATATCAAGCATCTTTTCAGAGCATCATGCATAAAACTGGAAATTAACTACAATAAAAATAATCCAAAAAAATCAAACACATGGAGACTAAACAGCATGTTATTAAACAAGAACTGGGTTACCAGAGAAATCAAGGAAGAAATTAAAAACATCCTGACAACAAATGACAATGAAAACACAACTATCCAAAATCTATGGGACACAGCAAAGCAGTTTTGAGAGGGAAGATCATATATCTACAAACTTACTGCAAAAAAAAAAAAAGAAAAAAGAAAAAATGGTAACAAATTTTCTAACTCTACAACTCAAAAAGCTTCCAGCAAACAAAATCCCAGGGCCAGATGGCTTCACAGGAGAGTTTTACCAAATATTCAAGGAAGAACTAAAACCTATCCTCAGACTATTCAAAAAAATTCAAGAGGAAGGAACACTTCCAAACTCCTTCTATGAAGCCATCATCACCCTAATACCAAAACCAGATAAAGACAACTCAATGAAAGAGAATTACAGGCCAATATCCCTCATGAACATAGATGCCAAAATCCTCAAGAAAATTCTAGCAAATCAGCTCCAGCAGAACGTTAGAAAGATCATACACCATGACCAAGTAGGATTTATATGAGGGATGCGAGGATGGTATAATATCCGTAAATCAATAAATGTGATACATCACCTAAACAAATTGAAAGATAAAAATCATATAGTCATATCAATTGATGCAGAAAAAGCATTTTATAAAATCCAACACCCTTTCCTTATAAAAACTCTCAACATGGTGGGAATACAATGATCATATCTCAACATAATAAAAGCTATATTTAATAAACCCACATATACTCAATGGGCAAAATCTAAAACCATTCCCTCTAAGAATAGGAACAAGACAGGGATGCCCACTTTCACCACTCCTGTTTGACATAGTACTGGAAATATAAGCCATTGCAATTAAACAAGAAGAGGAAATAAAAAGCATCCAAATTGAAAAAGAAGTAAAGTTATCCTTATTTGCAGATGACATGATATTGTAAATAAAAACCCCAAAGACTCCATTAAAAAACTAATTGACTTAATAAATGAATTTGGCAATGTAGCAGGATACAAAATTAATCTATTGAATAAATCTATTGAATTTCTATACAACAACAGTGAACTTATAGAAACAGAGATGAAAAAAGCAATTCCATTTACCATCACACCAAAAAAAATTAAGACACCTAGGAATAAACTTAACTAAGAAAGTAAAGGACCTATATACAGAAAGTAAAGGACATTGAAAAAAGAGATAGAGGAAGATGGAAACAGATGGAAGAACATACCATGTTCATGGATTGGTAGAATCAACATTATCAAAATGTCCATACTTCCCAAAGCAATCTATCGATTCAATGCACTCCCCATTATAATACCAATGGCATATTTCACTGATCTAGGAAAAAACCTCCAAAACTTCATTTGGAACAAGAAAAGACCCCGAATAGCCACAGCAATCCTGAGAAAGAAGAGTAAAGTAGGAGGGAATCTCAATACCAGATTTTGAGCTGTATTACAAAGCCACTGTTCTCAAAACAGCCTGGTACTGGCACAAGAATAGACATATAGATCAATGGAATAGAATTGAGAACCCAGATATCAACCCAAATCACTATGCTCAATTAATATTTGACAAAGGAGGCACAAATATACAATGGAGTCAAGACAGTCTCTTCAATAAATGGTGTTGGGAAAATTGGACAACTTGATCATCAACTTACACCATACACAAAAATAAACTCAAAATAGATACAAGACTTAAACATAGATGGGAAACCATGCAAAAGAATGAAACTTGATCATCAACTTACACCATACACAAAAATAAACTCAAAATAGATACAAGACTTAAACATAGATGGGAAACCATAAAAATACTAAAGTCAGCAAAATCTCAGACATATGCCAAAAGAACTTCACTGATACTGTCCCTAGGGCAATGGAAGCTAAAGAGAAAATAAACAAATGGGACTACATCAAAATAAAAAGCTTTTTTATGGAAAAAGAAACTATCAACAAAACAAGAAGAAAGTCCATGGTATGGGAGAACTTATTTGCAAATGTTACCACTGACAAAGGTTTATCTACAAACAGCTTATACAACTAAATAAAAGGAAGATGAATGATCCGATTAAAATATGGGCAATGGACCTAAATAGAATATTTTCAAAAGAAGACAGAAGGAAGGCCAAAAGACACATGAAAACATGCTCAAAGTCACTAATTATCCAAGAGATGCAAATCGAAACAACAATGCGGTACCATCTCACCCCTGTCAGAATGGCCAACATCAACAAATCAACAAATGACAAGTGTTGGCCAGGTTGTGGAGAAAAAGGAACCCTCGTGCACTGCTGGTGGGAATACAGACTGGTGCAACCACTGGAGAACAGTATGGAGTTTCCTCAAAAAACTGAAAATGGCTGAAATCGGTTTGGCTCAATGGATAGAGCATTGGTGTGGGGACTGAAGGATCCTGGGTTAGATTCCGGTAAAGGGCATGTACCTTGGTTTGGGGCACAGCCCCAGTGGGGGGTGTGCAAGAAGCAGCTGATCGATAACTCTTTCTCATTGATGTTTCTAACTCTCTATCTCTCTCCCTTCCTCTCTGTACAAAATCAATAAAATATATTAAAAAAACTGAAAATGGATCTCCCATTTGACCCAGTAATCCCACTCCTAGGAATATATCCCAAGAAACTAGAAACACCAATCAGAAAGGATATATGCACCCCTATGTTCATAGCAGCACAATCTACAATAGCTAGAATTTGGAAACGGCCTAGGTGCCCGTCAGCAGATGATTGGATCAAACAACTATGGTACATCTACACAATGGAATACTATGCTGCCATGAAAAAGAAGGAATTCTCATCATTTGCAGCAACGTGGATGGAATTGGAGAACATCATGCTGAGTGAAATAAGCCAGTCAATGAAAGAGAAACACCACATGACCTCATTCATTTATGGATAATAAAGAACATTATAAACTGATGAATCAAAAGATAGATATAGAGACAGTAAAGCAACGAGTAGACTGTCAAAGCAAGCGGGGAGGGTAGGGAGATCTGGGGTTGATAATATAATAGATCAACTGAAGGACTTGTATACTTGCACAAAACTCTGGGGAAGGAGGATATTTATGGGAGGAGGGAGCAATGGTAAGATATGTACACAGATAATAATTTAATAAAAATTTTAAAAAACTATAAAAAAAAAACCAGAAAGGGACAGAGGTTTGAGAATGGCTTTCACTCAATGGGTAAAAATATAAAAAGCTATTTGTGCCTCCTATGATGCTTATCACCAAACATTCTTAGAGTGGAGGACTTAATTAATTCAGGGGGTATATTGGCACATTCTGTATTTTCCCTCATCTATGGAATGTAAAAACCAGAAGCAAAACAATGATAAAAGTGAAATCACTGACATGTAAAAGCAATCATGCTGGTTTCCAGAAAGGGAAAGCATAAGTGATAAGGGTCAGAGGGACTCAAATACAAGGAGTCTAGACTTTTGGCTGTGAGCACATAAACAGTATATGAGGTTTTACGGTTATGTAGTACAGGTGACATTTATATAATGTTATTAACAAGGCTATCTCTCAATAAAAAATAATGAAATAATTCCACAAAGAAGTTTTGTCATCCCCCCTCTTGTTTAAGGAAAGAAGAGACTTTTTTAAAATATGTATTTTATTGATTTTTTTAGAGAGGAAGGGAGAGAGATAGAGAGTTATCAGTTTCAGCTGCCTCTTGCACACAATCAAGGTACATGCCCTTGACCGGAATCGAACCCAGTACCCTTCAGTCTGTAGGCTGAAGCTCTGTCCACTGAGCCAAACTGGTTTCGGCAAGAAGAGACTTTTTAATTTTGGAATAACATGAGCATGTTTTTGTTTACTTTCCTTTTGGGAGCTAAGGATCAGGTGAAGTCTCTGCTACAACTGGGCAGCAGCAGTGTACTGTAGGGCACTAACCTTCAGATATTTAAAGAGTAACATTGTCTAAGAGAATTCTTCATTATGAGTTAATACCAAGTTGAAATTCTAGAGTCAAGCCAAACAAAACAATTTCTAATATGTGGTCATAGCATCACTAGATGGAGGAGTGAAGACCACTATAGCAATCCAATGTGCTTTTTCGTTTCTAGTTTTCATGTCTATGGTGATAACATCGATGTTCTGAAAATTTTCTGAGTGGTCTGCAACAGCAGACATGGATTGCTTATTTGCTTTACCTCCAAGGTCCCAGGTTCAGCTTGAAGATCTTCAGGACATGAGCAGATACTTGTCTAAATGGTTCCAAAACAAATGTGATAGATAAATTGGAAAGATTCATAGTAGAAAGCTGGCAACTCATCTCATGATTTCCTGGGTTGGAGAGAGCTGGGCTAGAAGCAACCCCAAAGACCAAGTTGCATAGGTGTCCTAGCTTCCAGACCTGTAGGGCAAAAATGACTCCAGTCTCAGGCTGATGTCCACCTGGACATCACTGATGATTTCTATCCTTTCTTTAGCCCAAAGTAGGGGAGCGCAAATATTCAGGGCAACGAGCTGTCATCACACTGAAAATGGACTGAGATTTGTCCCAAAGTGTTTCATTGGTTTAAAAGAAGGAGTGTTCAAAGATGGATACCCAAGTTTCCATGTTGCCTGAATTTTCTGTTATGACTTGGGTGTGGTGTCAAGCATGATCAAACCTGGGAAGACCAAAGTAGTAATATAATCTGTGAGCTAATTTACTTCAGTACCAACTTCTATATAATGAATCCATATTTCAGCCTAGAACTATGGATTCCTGGAAAGTGTGCTATGACCTCAATACAGAGGAAGTAAAGTTGTGGCCTAGATTACTAATGATTATGCATGGTGTTGATGGCCAACCAGAATGTGGACAGCTGCAGCATGACAAACCATTTCTGGACATATGTGAAGGACAGTGGGTAACAAAACCTTCACAATGGGCAGAGGTTGGGTTACTTTACCTTATCATTCACTCTGTCGAGCTATGGAAGGAGATACTGGTTCATGGCTCTGTTTAGTATTTTTCAACATTAGGCAGAGACATTGAAAAAGGCATAATTAGAAGACCTGTCACAAACTTTTTGAGCAATAGTTTATTGGATGTTCTCACTCAGTGGTCAAAAATATTCAAAGATATTGTGTCTCATATAATGTTCATCAGAGTTAAACCTCAAAGTGGAAGATATCATTACTCAAAAGTATAAAGTGGCAGATTTCATATTTTTCTTCATCAATGGAATGTATAAACACAAACAAAAGAAACAAAGTATCCTACATACAAATGGAATCATGGTCATAAAAAAAAAAAAAAAGGAAAATGCGAGGGAGGAACAGGTGAATAAAAGGGGTCAATTGCCTGGGGACAAAAGAGACAGACATTGGGTGGTGAGCACATAGCTGAGTATGTTCTGTTGCACTATAAAGTTGTACAAGTGAAGTTTTATAATATGATTAGCCTGGTTAACCCAAAAATGTAATAATGAAATAAACTTTGTTAGTCCCATGCTTGCTCAAAAAAATTAAGAGACATTTTTCTGTGTTTGAAAACTATAAACATATTTTTATTTATCTATCATTCATTCAATAAAAATCAGGTGAATAAGCTGTTGCAGCTGGGTAGTAGCAATTGTGCTAGAGAACATTAACCTTCAGAGAATTAGTGAGAAAATGTGTGTTTGAAAAAGAAAGAAATCATGATTAATTGTTGCAAAACCCAATTTAGATTCCAGGCTCATGCCAAACAAGGCAATTTGTAGACACAAGGCTACAGCATCACAAATGGAGATGTGATGACTGCTGTGGGAATCCAGCAGGTTTCCTACATCCAGTTCCTATGTCTCTGGTGATGACATGCAATCTGAAATAGTTCTGAGAGGTTCCCTCAACCCATATGGACACACTCCTTCTCATCACTCGAGATCACTTGCTGAACTCATGTCCAGGGCTCCAGATGCTGCTTGAGGAGCTTCAGGGCATGAATAAGCTTATTCCTATGCTTCCAGCCAGATGGGGAAAACATTGGAAAATTTCCTGGTAGACACACAAGGGAAATCACCATGGTGACCTCTCCTGTGGCAACTGCCAGTTTGAGTAGATGCCCATCAGAGCAGGACACTCAAGGTGAGAGACAAAGCATGGCCCTTGGAAAAGTGTGCCACTCTATGGAAGAACTATGTGAGTTCTATAATACACAAAAGCAGAAAAATATGAAATAAGTGTGGAATTAATTAGTGGCGGAGGGAAATATTCATAGAAACATAAATTTGGATGAGAAATAGAGTTTATAACATAAAAATAAAATCATTTAGTGTTAAATAAACAAGTCTAATTCCAGAGTCCACTAAAGACAATGTCTAAATACTAGGCTATAGTATCACTAGATGGAGGTGTGAGGGCTGCAATGAAAATCCAATAGGTGATTTTTGTTTGTTTGTTTGTTTGTTTGTTTGTTTGTAGTTATTTCCATATCTGTGTGATAACATAGACATTCTGAAAATTACTGAGTAATCCGCAACAGCAGACAGGGATGGTTTCCTTGGTTTATAGCTAGCACACCTCATTCAACTTGAAGATATTCAGGACATTAATAGATCTATTTTCACAATGGCTTCAAGCCAGATGTCAGAAAAAAATGGGATGTATCATGGGAGTGTTGTCACCAATATGGGATGAAACTGGAATAATTCAGGATTTGTCAGAGACTGAAGAAATGTGCAAGAAGGAACACATAAGGGTAATAAAGGCAGTGACCTCTCCTGTGGCAGCTGCCATCTAGACTAAACTCAAATCCCCACAGGAAACTAAAGGTGAGAGGAAAGCATGGCTTCTAAAGTAGTTTCTCTTCTGTGGAAGAACTATGTGAATAGTGTAACTTACCCAGCAAGAAAAATATGCAATATGTATGAAAATAACGGTCTGAGGACATGTTGAAAGAAACACAAATTTGGATGCGAGGGAACCTATTAACTCAGGTCCACAAGAAAGAATCTGCATTTATATTGGCAGCATGGGTCATTACAAAGGCTCTACAAATTGAGCCACATGGACAAGCTAAGCCAAAAAGGGATGAGTGTAGCTAGTGTGGAGGCCCAGGGAGGAGAGGTTCAACTAGGAAGGTCACTGGTGTGGATGCCCAGATTTGCCCAAGGCAGGCAGATCTGTTGGCAAACCCCTGTGAAGACCCAGGGACAGGGGTGTGTGCAGGACTTGGCATGAGAATAGTCAGTTAAGATGAGGAAAGCAGATTCCAGACCCATTCTCTAGTTCAAGAGACCTATCAAATGTGTGAAGTGGAGAGAGAAGGTATAAAGCCTGTACCACACACTTTTGTCTTCTGTGATTGTCAGCTGGTGTCCTTGGATAACTATGGAGCTCAGAGGAGCCAGGGAGAGTGGAGGAAGCTTGCATCCCAGGTAGTGGGCCTAGCAGCCGACCTCAGGCTTGAAGCTCATGGATGTCAGTGCTAAGGGAGCAGGTAGGTCAGCCCTACAGAGGGGGCATGGAAGGAGCTGCCTCTATGGTGGATCCAGGAGTGACAGAAAGCTTTCAATGAGTGTGGAAGAAATGAGGGAGTGACCAAGGGACTGGCAAGTGTGAGCCATGAAGTACCCTCCCAGAGGGGAGAGAATCATGAGACAGAAGCTGAGAGTTACAAAGGATAACTGGCCAATGTCAGACCCTGAAAAAGCTGAAGGTGCAGAGGAGGAAGCCTGCAGGGGCTGCTGCTCAGTTTAGCTCCACGCATTGGCGAGGGTATCTCACTGAGTTGGCAACTCCCACAGATGCAGGGCCACAGAAAAGAATGGGAAAGGAGACCAGAGGAAGAACCTTACAGAAGAGGTTTGGTGAGGAAGGAAGGGAAATGCAGGTGGCAACTGGACATGACACCATGAGATTAAGTCAGGTGGGGATCTTAACATGCCATCCTCCTCCTTCATTTGGCTCTTCCTAGTTGAGTAGCCTTGGAAAATCCAAAGGATAATTTTAAGTTGAGCTCCTTCTGTGATATAAATCCCATATCAAAATGGGGATTCAACTTATAATAATTTAAAATACACACAAGTCTGGAAAAAGCTATTGCCTGGTAAACAGGAAACCTCCCTTACCCATTCTCTGTACTTGTGGCCAAGGAAGGTCAGAATCCAGGGGCTCAGGAGCCTGGGGGGCTGATGCAGGGAGCCCAGAGCCTGACAATGCTGCCAGTGACAAGCAGTGAGGAAAACTAGGACTCACTTCTATTGGATATCATTTTATTACAAACCCATCCTTGTGTTCCAGAATCAATGGCTATACACACCTCAAAGTACTTGGAAAACAGACCATATTAGCATACCCAATCCCTTCTCAGTACATTAACTCAAAAGGAGAACATATTTATAAAACCCAAATTACCAGGTTTAATACATCCCAGGAAGAGCCCCTTAGTAAACAACAGGAAACAAAATGCTGTGTCAGGAACTCAGCCACATACACACAGCAGGTGAGACTCCCCAAAAGAAAGATTGGCAATTGATGTAAATATAAGGTGTCCCTCAAAAAGGTACACACTTTAACAGTTGACAACTTACTTAATTTTTACTGTTTTACAGGTTTAACTAATTTGAAGAAATGGGTGAAGACAGAATGTGCTTTGAATGAAGAAAAATTTTCCATGAGGATTTTTATGGGGATACACAAGAATTAAAGTTTAGGGTACGCATGCACAAAAGTTGAGGAATCAAGGGCAGCAATTGAAAGACATAAGCACAAATACCAACTTAAAGAAGGATTCTTGGTGTTTGTGACTCCATGGCTCATGTGAGTTCTGGTCCAGACGCTACTGCTGATGAACAATGGAATCACAAACATTGAGAATCACTGCATTCTGTGTTTCTGTGCACCCTCTGTCCACAGCGGCCCTGGAGGCCTGGACTGTGGCCCGCTTTGCACCATCCTGTATGTGTCTCCATAAGAAAGTCCAGAGAATACATCTTTGTTCAAAGCTTAGCCTGGCTTCGCCCATTACATCAAATTTGTTAACCCTGAAAAGGAGTAAAAATTGAGTTATCAGCTGTTAAAGTGTGTGTACATTTTGGGAGGACACCCTGTAGTACGTATATTTTGGGGACACTTTGCTATATATATATATATATATATATATATATATATATATATATATATATATATATGTATGTATATAAAACGAGTGTGTATACCTGTCTTTAATATATTAAATTTGGTTTCTACCTCAGGAAGTCATTCAGAAATACTACTACTCATCTTTTCTATAGCAGAAACTGGAACAGGAACTGGCTGAGGAGTATATCCCCCTTAGCCCGCAGTCTTGCCAACATAGGAACCCCCATTGACTTAACTATTTTCTCCATGCACTTAGCAGGCATTTCATCAATTTTGGGTGCTATTAATTTTTATTACCACTATTATTAATATGAAACCACCAACCCCTTCTCAATATCAAACACCATTGTTTGTCTGATGAATTTTAATTACAATTGTTTTAATCTGCTCTCTCTCACAGTCATAGCTGCTAGAATTACTATACTAGTAACAGACTTGAAATTAAACACTACTGCTTTTTATCCTGCTGTAGGAGGAGATTCCATCTTATATCAACATTCATTCTGATTTTTTTTTTTTGGTCATCCAAAAGTTTATATTCTTATCCTCCCTGGATTTGGAATTATTCACACATTGTCACATATTTATTTAGGGGGGATAAAGACCCTTTCAGGTAAATGGAATGGTATGAGCTATAATGTCCATTGGATTTTATTGTCTGAGCCCATCACATATTTATGGTAGGCATGGATTTGACACATAAGCATAGTTTACATCAGCCACTATAATCATTGCTATTCCAACTGGAGTGAAAATAATTAGCTGCTTAGCTACTCTTCTTGCCTTCTTGGAGGTAACATTAAATGATCTCCAGCTATACTCTGACGACTGGGTTTTATCTTTCTATTCACAGTAGGGGGTCTAATAAGCATCATACTCAACATACATAAAAGTTAAAGTTTAGGGTATACAACGCACAACAGTTGAAGAATTGAGGGAAGCTATTGAAAGAGATGCACACAAATACCAACTGAAGGGATGATTCTTTATGTTTGTGATTCCATGGCTCATGTGAGTTCTGGGTCAGGTGCTGGTGATGAAGCAATGGAATTGCAAACATTGAGAATATCTGTATTCTGTGTATCTGTGCACCCTCTATCCATAGCAGCCCTGGATGCCTGGAATGTGGCCCGCTCTGCACCATACACTTTATATAGTAGTACATTTGCACTATGGCTTTCCTATGGAAGCAGTACTTGCTATTAAAGGTTGATTAATGCATTGATTTCCCCCATCTTCAGGTTATACATTAAACAAAACTTGAGAGCAAAGATCCATTTCTTGATTACATTTGTAGACCTTAATATAACCTTCTACCCTCAACATTTCTTAGGCTTATCAAAAATATCATGATGCTATTCTGATTACTCAGACACTTATACAATGTGAAATACTTTATCACCAATAATTTCATTCATTGCACTTATTGCTGTTATACTTAACAGTCTTCATGATAATGATAAGCATTTGCATCTAAAACAGAAATCTTAATGATAAAATTACCTACAACCAACCTTGCATGGCTACACAGATGTCCTTTACCTTAGCACACATTTGAAGAACCTACAGACATAAGTCCCAAGAAAGGAAGGAATCAAGCCCTCTTAAATTGATTTCAAGCAAATGTCATAGCCATACTCTTTCTCTATAATTGAGATATTAGTAAAATTTATATAACTTTGTCAAAACTAAATTATAAGTGAAATCTCCATATATCTCTATAATATATCCATTTTAACTAGGCTTCCAAGACACATCATAATCAATTATGGAAGGAAGACAAAAAAAAAAACGGTGGTAGAATGAATAGACGTGTCCTGAGCCTTGTCCTGGAGTGGAAAGAAAGAAGAGCTGAGGGTCATACAAGGAGTATTTGTTGGTAAGTTAAGGGATAGCTATACTACAGGAGAAGGTGGAAGACTGCTGGACAGAGAGCCACCACTGCTTCTGGGTCACCTCTCAGAACAACTGGCTCAGACATGAAGACTGTGCCATCTTGATTGGGAAAGTGAATGTTATCGGAAGCCTGAAAATCTCCAACTACAGCACCCACTGAACAGCTCCAAACCCCAGAACACATGAATTCAGAGGAACTCTACACTCCACCATGGAAAGATCAGATTTTGCTTGGGATAAGGAGATAAATCACTACATAACCAGACATTTGGAGAAGAGAGAACATGGGAAGACAAGGAAAAAGCCTGCATATGAAAGAAAAGCAGGCATTACAAGAAAAGGAAGTAAGCGAAATAGAGACAAGCAACCTATCAGAGAAAAAATTCAGAGAAATGGTCATAAGGTGGCTGAAAAGAATGGAAGACAAATTTGACAATATGTGTAATAACCAAGAGGAATGAAGAAGAACCAAGAAGAAATGAAAACTGACATCCCTGCTGTAAAGAACTCAACAGAAAGCATCAAGAGTAGACTAGAAGAAGCAAAGGACCAAATGAGTGAACTAGAAGACAAGGTCAAAAAAAAATACCCAAGTAGATCAGCTTCTAGAAGAAAAAAAAAATTAAAAAGCAGGAGGAGAGCCTAAGGGAAATTTGTGACAACACGAAACAAAACAACATAAGCATAATAAAGGTTCCAGAAGAAAAGGAAACTGAGTAAGGAATAGAAAAACTTTTTGAGGAAATAATGACAGAAAGCTTCCCTGATATAGGGAAGAAAAACCCCACATAAATCCAAGAAGCTTGCAGAGTCCCAAGCAAAATGAACCAAAAAAAGACTGATGCCAAAGCACATTATAATTAAATTAGTAAACATCAAAGACAAAGCAGTCAGAGAGAGAGAAAGTTACATACAAAGGATACCCCATCAGATTAGCAAGTGATTTCTCAACAGAGACTCATCATTACAAAAGGGAATGGAATGAAATAGACAAAGCCATGCAAAGGAAAAGACTGAATCCAAGAATAATGTACCCAGCAAGGCTACCAATCAAAATTGAGAGGGCAACCAGGAGCTTCACAGACAAAAAAAAGGACTAAAGGAATTTATTACCACCAAACCAGCAATGCAAGAAATGCTTAAGGGTCTGCTATAAAAACAGAAATAGGAAGTAAAGACGGAACACAGGTCTATAGAATAAAAATGGCAACCAATAAGTACCTATCAATAATAACTTTAAATGTAAATATAAATGTATCATATTACCCGTATTTTCCAGCGTATAAGACGACTTTTGAAACGAAAAAAAGTCAACCGAAAATCGGGGGCAAAAGACCAAAATTGCACAAAAATTACCTGCAGATCTTGACGGCAAAGTAAGTCTTTTCTTTGAAGTGAGGGGTAGTCTTATACAGGGAATATAGGCCTAAACCTATGTTTTAACTGTAAAATTAGGGGGTTGTCTTATACGCTGGAAAATACGGTAAATGCTCCAATCAAAAGACATAGGGTAACGGATTGGATAAGAAAATATGACCCATATATCTGTTGTCTACAAGAAACCTCTTTCAGAAAAAAATAAAAAAAGACCCACACAGACTGAGGGTGAAGGGATGGAAATAAAAAAAAAAAAAAAGCTAAGGGCAACAATATTTATATCTGACAAATTAGATCTCAAAGGTAAGGACATAACAAGAGATAATTAAGGCCACTTCATAATACTAAAGGGAGCAATCCAACAAGAAAAAATAACTCTGGTAAACATATGCGCACCAAATGCAGGAGCACCCAAATACATTAAAAAAAAAAAAAAACTGGAGGATGTCAAGGGAGAGATTGACGGCAATACAATCATAGTAGGAGACTTTAATATCCCACTATCACCATTGGACAAATTCTCTAAACAAAAAATCAGCAAAAAAATATTAATCCTAAAAGATTCAGATGGAATTAATTGACAACTTCAGAACATTTCACCCCAAAGCCACAAAATATATATTCTTCTCAAGTGCACATGGGTCATTTTCAAAGGTAGATGGCATGTTGAGTCATAGGCAAAGTCTCTTCATATTCAAGAAGATAGAAATTATATCAAGCATCTTCTCAGATAACAGTGGCATAAAACTGAAAATCAACAACAATAAAAACAATTTAAAAAATCAAACATATAGAAACTTGAGAGGAAAACTCATAGCTCTACAAGCCTACTGCAAAAAAAACAAAACAAACAAAACAAAACAAACAAACAAACAAAAAAAAAAACAAGAAACAGCTGAAACTGGTTTGGCTCAGTGGATAGAGCGTCGGCTGCAGACTGAAGGGTCCTAGGTTCAATTCCGGTCAAGGGCATGTGCCTTGGTTGTGGGCACATCCCCAGTGGGAAGTATGAGGAGACAGCTGATCGATGATTCTCTCTCATCGATGTTTCTAACTCTCTATCCCTCTCTTTCTCTCTGTATAAAATCAATAAAAACAAAACAAAACAAAACAAAACAAGAAACAATTTAATACATTACCTAACCCTACAACTCCAAAAGTTAGAAAGAGAGCAACAAGAAAAGTCCAGTGTAAGCAGAAGGAAGGAAATAATTAAGATCAGAGTGGAGATAAATGATATAGAGACCAAAGAAACAATACAAAATATCAACAAAACCAAGAGCTGGTTCTCTGACTTAATAAAATAAGGATAAACAAGATTGATGAACATCTAGCCAGGCTCACCAAGAAGCAAAGAGTGAGGACGCAAATAAACAAAATGAAAAATGAAAGCGGTGAAGTAACAACTGACCTTACTGAAATACAAAGTATTCTTAAAAAATACTATGAACAACTTTATTTCAACAAACTGTACAACCTGGAGGAAATGTATCCTAGAAAAATATAACCTTCCAAAACTTAATCAGGAAGAATCTAAGCAGCTCAACAGGCCAATAACTATGGAAAAAATTGAAGCAATCATCAAAAAAGTTTCGGCCAAACAGAAGCCCTGGGGCCAGAAGGCTTTACAGGGGGGTTTTACCAAACATTCAAGGAAGAACTAAAACCTATACTCCTCAGACTATTCCAAAAAATTTAAGAGGAAAAAAAAATCCAAGCTCCATCACCCTAATACCAAAACCAGATAAAGACAACACAATGAAAGAGGCCAATATCCCTCATGAACATAGATGCCAAAATCCTCAACAAAATTCTAGCAAATTGGCTCCAGCACTCCATCAGAAAGATCATACACCATGATCAAGTAGGATTTATCCCAGGAATGCCAGGATGGTACAATATCAGCAAATCAATAAAAGTGATACATCACGTAAAGATATTGAGGGAGAAAAATCACATAGTCATATCAACTGATGCAGAAAAAGCATTTGACAAAATCAAACACCCCTTCTTGATAAAAACTCTCAACAAATGGGAATAGAAGGAGCATACCTCAACAACATAAAAGCTATATATGATAAAACCACAACTAACATTACACTCAATAGGTAAAAAATAGAACAATTTCCCCTAAAACAGGAACGAAACAGGGATGCCCACTCTCGCCACTATTGTTTGACATAGTACTAGAAGTATTAGCCATTGCAATTAGAAAAGAAGAAGAAATAAAAGGCATTTCAATTGGAAAAGATGTAAAATTGTCCTTATTTGCAGATGACATGATATTGTACATAAAAAACCTGAAAGAATCCATAAAAAAACTAATAAACTTAAAAAATTTGGCAATATAGCAGGATACAAAATTAACACCAAGAAATCTATGGCCTTTCCATACACCAATAGTGAACTTACAAAAGAGAGCCTAAAAAATCAATCCCACTTACCATTGCACCAAAGGAGGCATGAACATACAATGGAGTCAAGACAGTCTCTTCAATAAATTGTGTTGGGGAAATTGGACAGATACATACAGAAAAATGAAACTAGATCACCATTTTACACCATAACACAAAAATATACTCAAAATCAATACAGGACTTAAACATAAAATGGGAAACCATAAAAGTACTAGAGTAATCCACAGGCAGCAAAATCTCAGACATTTGCCTTAAGAACTTCTTCACTGATACTGCTCATAGGGCAATGGAAACTAAAGAGAAAATAAACAAATGGGACTATATCAAAATAAAAAGCTTTTTCACAGAAAAAGAAAGCATCAAAATAAAAAACCCCATTGTATGGGAGAACATATTTACAAATGTTATCACTGATAAAGGTTTTATCTCCAACATCTACAGGCAGCTTATACAATTTAATAAAAGGAAGATAAATGATATTTTAAAAATGGGCAACGGACCTAAATAGAATATTTTCTAAAGAAGATAGAAGGAAGACCAAGAGACACATGAAAACATGATCAAAGTCACTAATTATCCGAGAGATGCAAATCAAAATGACAATGCGGTACCATCTCACTATGGTCAGAATGGCTATCATCAAACAAATCAACAAACGACAAGTGTTGGCGAGGATGCAAAGAAAAAGGAACCCTCATTCATTTCTGGTGGCAATGAAGACTTGTGCAGCCACTGTGGAGAACAGTATGGACTTTCCTCAAAAAACTAAAAATGGGAGAGAAACCAACTAAACTGCTGCCTCGCACAACAATTTAAAACTACAGCTAAAAGACAAAACATATATCACCCAAAATCACAGGAAACCTGGCTCAGTGGAAGTTCTACAACTGAAAGGAAAAAGAAAAGAGCGTTGAGCTGTGCACAAGCACTGAAAAGCTCAGGCACAGAGGCACTCGAATCGGGCTGGCAGAGGGAGTCTAGGTGTGTTGCTACTTTCAAAGCAAAAGGAGACATGCTTCCAATTATTCTGAACTCCAGTTTCTGGGGAGTCGCAGGGGACCCAAACTCCTATGAGGAGAAGCTGGACTGTCTGCCATGGGGTCATAAAGTGAGGGTGGTTTTTTTTTGCAGAGTTGCACCCAGCAATCATTGTTTAATGATGCAGGGACTTGGAAATGGGGGATGCAGGGACTTGGAAATGCGAAGATGCACAGATGTCTGATTGGCAGCCATCACTGTTTACCATGCCCTAGCCTAGTGGCTCCCTGAGACCCCCCACACACACACACAATCTATAAAACCACCCAAGCTCCATGCAGCACCTTTTGCATATAAATGGTCTGTCCCATCGCAGTTAATCAAACAAACTGCAGCTCTGGTCAGTCAGCTCCAAAACCTCCAAACCTCAAGCAAAGGAGAAAACTGTAGTTCTTGCTGTAGCTACTGTTGGGTGGCCTCAGACTGTAGCTGACCTGCACCCCATTGGAGATCTAGAAGCTAGTGTATCTAATTGTCATTGTGAGATGACACCAGAATTCAACTACTCACATCCATAATTGATACATTCAAGAGGCAGACTCAGTGAGCACCAAATCCCAACTGAAACAAGTCCTGCACCATAAGCGTGTCTCTAGTGCAACAATTCTTCCATTATAGACACAGCGGGTCCTCACAGCCAATTGGCCTGGAGGTCAATTCCTCCAGTGACACCAGCAACAGTTAAGACTTAACTACAACAAGGCTGTGCACACAGTCCACAAAGGGGAGAACCATAAGTGTCCACCTTAGGTAACTGGGAAGCCAATTTACTGGCCCATGTAGGACATCTAGCCCACAAAGCTGCCCTACCAACTAAGGGAAGCAGCAAAAATGCAGAGACAAAGAAACAGATCACCAACTAAAAAAATGGAGGGGAAAAAACAACTGGCTATAGAGTTCAAAATCTCCATATCCAGTGATAAGATTTTTCAAGAATTTCCTAGTAAAGGACAATAAATTCAATGAGACCCTCAAGAATATGAAAAAGGAACAACTAGAAATTAAACATACACTGACTGAAATAAAAAATATTATACAGAGACCCAACACCAGACTAGAGAAATGCAAGAATCAAGTCAAAAATTTGAAATACAAAGAAGCAAAAAACACTCAACAGAAAAAGTAAAAAGCAAAAAGAATCCAAAAAGTTTAAGATAGTGTAAGAAGCCTCTGGGACAACTTTAAGCGAACCAACATCAGAATTATGGGGGTGCCAGAAGAAGAAAGAGAGCAAGATACTGAAAACCTATTTGAAGAAATAATGACTGAAAACTTCCCCCACCTGGTGAAAGAATTAGACTTGCAAGTCCAGGAAGTGCACAGAACCCCAAACAAAAGGAATCCAAAGAGGACCACACCAAGACACATAATTATTAAAATGCCAAGGGCAAAAAAACAAAGAGAGAATATTAAAAGTAGCAAGAGAAAAACAGTTACCTACAAGAGAACACCCATACAATTGTCAGCTGATTTTTCAACAGAAACTATGCAGACCAGATGGGAGTGGCAAGAAATATTCAAAGTGATGAATAGCAAGAACTTACAACCAAGATTACTCTAACAAAGAGAGAATCTTAAAGGCTGCAAGAGACAGAGAGATACTTACAAAAAATCACCCATTAGATTATCAAATGATTTCTAAACAGAAACAGCTAGAAGGGAATTGAAGGAGGTATAAAAAGTGTTGCGCATTTATAGGTCACTATGAACTTTCAGGGATTTCCTCGCCAAGGATTTTCACTCATTGTATTTGATATACATTACCGCTTTTTTTTTTTTTTAATGAACTCTCAGTGATTACTGACACTGTGCTTCCTGCTCTTTTTCATGGATTTCCTCACATTGGACTAATTCCTCTACATTTTTGCTCACATTAAGAAGTGACTTAGCCTTGTTTTCCAAGTATTTGGTAAGTTTACTACTGCTGTCAATGAATTCTCAGATGTGTCCAACACTACTATTGTGTGCCTCCTACTCTACCTAAGGGTTTTCACCACATTGTCCTCACTGCGTCTACACTCTTTTTTCAAGTTGAGAGTTATTTGAACATGTTTTCTGTTTGTCCAGTTACTCCCGCTATTCAGAGAATTCTTGGTGTTTTCAAACTTTGCTATATTGCTTTCTGCTCTAGGTAAAGTAATTTCCTCTCTCCCCCCTGTTCTCACATTGAGAAGTGATGGATACTTGTTTTCTAAAAGTTTTGTACAGTTTACTGCTGCTTTTCAGTGAACTCACAGTCAGTTCTAACACAGGGCAATTCTCTCCCCCCTGTTCTCACATTACTGCTGCTTTTCAGTGAACTCACAGTCAATTCTAACACAGGGCAATTCTCTCCCCCCTGTTCTCACATTGAGAAGTGATGGATATTTGTTTTCTAACAGTTTTGTACAGTTTACTGCTGCTTTTCAGTGAACTCACAGTTAATTCTAACACAGGGCAATAGTGTACTTAGTCCTCTATTTAAGTGATTTTCCCTCATTCTCAAACACTTGTCTACACTCTTCATAATCAAAAGTGATTTTCACTCGTTTTCTATTTGATATGTTAACTGTTTTTTTTAGTGAACTTTCAGTGGTTACTGAAACTGTGCTTCCAGCTCCTTTTCAGGGATTTCCTCGCATTGGACAAACTCTTTTCTACATTTTTTATTCACATTAAGAAGTGACTTATCCTTGTTTTCCAAGGGGTTGATAAGTTTAATACTGCTGTCAATGAATTCTCAATTTTATCCAACACTGTGCTATTGTGTGCCTCCTACTCTAAGGGTTTTCACCACAATGTACACACAGTTGTCTACACTCTTTCTTCACATTGAAAAGTTATATGAACATGTTTTCTAACTATTTTGTCTCGATACTGCTGCTATTCAGTGAATTCCTGGTGATTTCAAACATTGCTATTTTGGGTTTACTGCTCTATGTAAAGAATTTCCCAGCATAGTACCAACACTTCTCACATTGAGAAGTGAGGAACACTTGTTTTCCAACAATTTTGTACAGTTAACTGCTGCTTTTGAGTGTACTCACAGTCTATTCTAACACTGGGAAATAGTGTACTTAGTCCTCTAAGTGATTAACACTTGTTCTCAAACCTGTGTGTACACACTTTCTTCATATTTAAAAGTGATTTTCCCTAGTTTTCTAACTCTGGTATACGTTACTGCTTTTTTTCAATGAACTTTCAGCGGTTGCTAACAATGTGCTACCTGCTCTTTTTCCAGGATTTCCTCATATTCGTCTCTTTTCCATTTTTTGCTC
Organism: Pipistrellus nathusii; assembly: GCA_963693515.1. Lineage (NCBI taxonomy): Eukaryota > Metazoa > Chordata > Mammalia > Chiroptera > Vespertilionidae > Pipistrellus > Pipistrellus nathusii. The sequence continues at coordinate 100,290,518 of OY882858.1, read as the reverse complement.
ACATTAAGAAATTACTTACACTTGTTTTCCATTTTGCGTAAGTTTACTATTTCTGTCAGTCAATTCTCAGTTGTGTCCAACACTGTGGTACAGTTTGCTTGCTGCTGTATGTTAGGGTTTTCCCCACATTGTACTAACAATTTTATACACTCTTTCCTTGTATTGAGCAATATTTGAACAAGTTTCAATTTTGTCCAGTTACTGTTGTCAGTCATGAATTCCTCATCGTTTCTTACACAGCTATAGTGTGCTTACTGCTCTATGTAAGGGATTTCCCTGCATAGTGCAAACATCTCTCTTCTCCTTTTTCTCTCAGTGAGAAATGAGGTACTCTTGTTTTCCAACTGTTCTGTATAGTTTACTGCTGGTTTTCAGTGAATTCATAGTGGTTTCTAAGACTTTGGTATAATTTGCTTACTGCTATTTTCCAGGAATTTTCCCTCATTGTACAAACAGCTTTTTGCACTTTACCCTAATGTGTAGAAGTGATTTCCACCTGTTTCAAACTTTTTCATATAGTTTAGTGCTGCTTTTCAGTGAATTACCAGTGAGGTTTGTAACACTGTGTTTTCTCTTTAGCTCTGGTTTTTTACATTTTCAAACAACTTTCTTCACTCTTTCCTCGTGTTGGGAAGTGATTCCCACCCCCTTCCTTCTATATTGACAGTTTAGAGTTGCTGTTCTGTGAATTCAAAGTGATTTCACAGTGTTGTCTAACTCTTTTTCTACAATATCTACACTTCTATACAAATAATTTCTAACTCTGTACTACACTATCCTGCTTATAACTGCAACTTCCAAGAATTTTCAAACACTTTCCTAACTGGTTTACAGCAAAACAACTCTGAATTCCCTTGTTTTGAAACAGATTCCTACAGAGTGTCCAGTCTTTAGAAGGCTTGTGAAGTGTTCTCAAACACTTTCCTAGAGGGTATATAGGAATGTGACAGTAAGTTCCAATGTTTTCAAACAGGTTCCTATGTATCTTCAAAATCTGTGATTTCCATTTTCTCCAGTACTTTCCTGGAGAGTTCAGATTTTCAAGTGTTTTGAAACAAGTTGTCTACCTAATTAACAGATTATAGCAGTAATGCCGAAGTGTTTCCAAAATTTTTCCTAGAGAGTAGTAGCAAATTCCCAAATTGTAGTAGCAGATTCCAGCACAGTTTCTTGCTATTACCAGTGATTTTCAAGTGTTTTCACCTATTTTGTACAGAGTTTACACCTCTACATCTATGAATACAAATGTTTTCAAACACTGTTCTACATTAGCCTGGTACTAGCAACAATTTCCAATTGTTTTTAAACTTGTTACTAGAGCTTTTACACTGCTGTAGTAGTGAAACTAATTCCTGAAGCTTGCACCTCTGTTTCACTGAATACCAAGTGTTTTGAAACAGCATTCTACATAATTTCCAGATCTTAACAGTGATTTCCACCTGTTTTCTAACCATATTGTACAGTTTAGAGCAGCTATTCAGTGGATTCAAGATGGTTTCCAGCAGTGTGCATACTTATCTTCAGCATTGATTTCCCCTTATTTTCAAACACTTTTCTACACTCTTTCCTCACGTTCAAAAGTGATTTTCACTTGTTTTCCAACTATTTTGCAAATTCCCAGGGTTTCTAACACGATGCTATAGTGTGCTTACTGCTTTATTTAAGGGATTTCCCCTCAGACTCAAACACCTTTCTGTACTCTTGCCTCATGTTCAAAAGTGATTCCTGGAATGCAAGCAAGGGTTCGTTTTAAAACCTAAATCATATGCATATAGGAATGAGCTGGTTACCCTACTGATCACACTAATGGAATGAAAAGGTATCTATTGTGGAAGTCAGTGGCAATTGTGTCAAAAGCTGCTTCAGTGGAATGATGGAGACAAAAGTCTTTTAGAATAGTTTAACAACGATGGGAGAATTGAGGACAGTGAATATTGACAAATCTTTTTAGGAGTTTTGTTGTAATAGCAAGGAGAGAATTGTGGTGGTAGCTGGGGAGGATGTGAAGTCAAGTCAAATTTTAAGATGGCAATTATTCCAGCATATTTGTGTATTAATGGAAATAATGTAGTAGAGAAAAAATATTTCATAATATGGAAAAGAGATACTTAAGGAGGAAAGGCCTTGAGTGGGCAAGTCTTACTTCTCAAAGCGGTTTCCACAAGAGGCTCCCTGAAAGGCCATAGAGCTTCTCCAATGGGTCTCAGAGACCTGTAAGTGCATGTTCTTTTTCAGTTTTTACAATTAAGTGATTCATGCTTCTATAGATTCCTGTATTTGGGGACAACTAAGAGTTACTTACTGGTAACTTAATGAGTGAATCATAAACTGAAATGACCTAGGACTTTGCTTGTGTCCTTTGCTCAGAAATCTGGTTGCACACACATTTTTTAATGCTGTTAAACTCCTACTCTGCATGCATATTTGCAGTTGGTTAAAACTCCACATTTTGGGAAAAGGATGCATGGTCAGCATATCATCAGTGTTACCTTGAACTGGCTGTGGGTTTTCTTCATTACAAGGCCTTGCTTTAAAAAACAATTTAAAAGGAAAAAAAAATTTTAATATGTTTTTATTGATTTTGGAGAGAGAGACATTGATGAAAAAGAAAAATAAATTAGCTGCCTTCTGCACACCCTGGCAGGGAATTGAACCAGTAATCTCTTAGTTCTTGGGTCAATGCTCAACCACTGAGCCACATCAGCTTTATAAAACTCTTTTATTTTCTGAATTAATTTTTATTATTTATAGTAATGCAGATGTCTCCTCCTCCCTCTAACCCCCTTCTTCAAAACCTCACCAAACTATTGTTTGCCCATGGGTTATGGATAAATGCATAAAAGTTCTTTGATTAATTTATTCCTGCTTCCCCTATTACCTCTGAAATTTGCCTGTCTGTTCTATCCTTCAATGCCTCTAGATCTATTTTGTTCATCAGTTTCTTTTGTTCATTAGATTCCATATACTAGTATATTAGTAAGTGAGATCATGTGATAGTTGTCTTTCTCTGATTTGCTTATTTTGCTTAGCATAATATTCTCAAAGTGTCCACCACTAGATGAGTGTGTGTGTTGTGGGGAGAGGGGGTACATTTACACAATACTAGGTAGCTTTAAAAAAAAAAAAAGAATTTCTTACCCTTTGAGATAACACAAAGGTACATCAAGAGTATAAAAATCTTTCATTTAACATTATCCTTTTAGTTTTTTGTGAGTTGTTAGGTTCATTTCACAGTGATCCAGATTTGCATCAATAATTTTTACTCTACAATTTTCCTATAATAGACTTCAAGACCATATGAGTTTGATGCTCAACTGAGTCATGTCCTTATTTTCTATGAAAATCGTGTCATATGTATTGGACTGCTTCTAAATACTGGTTACTTTAATAAGTAAAATAAAATTGTTACATGTTTTTAAGTGTTTAAAAACTGTTTGATAATGCAAAAAAAACTAACAAGTGAGTCATTTATATTGCTGGCAACATGATAAATCCCACTTGTTTATTTCTTCCCTTTGTAATTCTTGATTTTTCCTCTAGTGGAAACTGAAGAGGAGGGGAGAGAATAAAGCCTTATATTCTGCATTGGATACCACAATCAAAAGGCAGAAGGCTTTTTTTAGGAATTCTCAGAGCAAGCCTTTTTGCCATCTCAGGCAAAGTTTACAGCTCCCAAATCATGTCAGCTATGTTTTCTACTTCCAGGCTGGTGCCACAGACAATACCTTCTTCTCAAGGGCCAGAGAACACTGTAGCTTTGCTGTAGGTGAGTAACATCCTATTTTCTGGGCTGTGTATTTCCCTTTTTTCTTTTATCATGTGGCTTCTTTCTTTTCCTTGCCCCAAGATTTACTGTTCTAACGGGTATGCGGGCATTGCAGGGACACTGTGGTCTAGCTGTCCTGACACATTGATTCTCTCCAAAGATCTTGCAGGAATCATGAACACATGCACTGAGTGAGGACAGCCCTTCCTGGTCATAGCAGGGACAGGAGCAAGTGCAGGTAAAGCATCCCTTTCCCAAAGCAAAGCAAAATAAAGCCTAAAACTGTGTATAAGCAATCCCCATATCTCAGAGAATTACTCTGGTTCAACAAGAAATCAGGAATTAGGTTCTATTTTCCCAATCATAGCAGAGACTACCAGGTATATATTCAATATCCCTCCCCTTCTCCTTTCTTATTAGTACACCCCTCATTTGAGCTTCTGCTGTGTCATTTTATTTCTTGCAACAACTCATTACACAATAGAGTTCAAATTTATGCTCAGTGATTTACTCAAGATCTCACATCCAATTGGGAGCAGAAGTGGAATTTAAACCCAGGCTTATCAGACTCAGAGATTTATTCTCTTTCCTTGCTACCTCCTGTCTTCTGAAGAAGAGAAAGAATCCACATGCAGAGGTGTGAACCTTAGAAAGCACCTATGAGACCCAGGCTTGTCTCTGGAGCTAATACAATCCCACACAGCAGGTGGTAGGTTCTCCACAAAGTACACAAATTTTCACTCCCTTCTTCCATTGCACGTTCACAAGATTGGCATATAGTGCCAGTTCAAAGAAAAGGAAGAAATGGGTGAGAGGAGAGACATAAGGAGAAAGGAGGGAACTTATCAAACAGGATTGTACTCAGCTACCTACCGCAGCCCTGGGTGAAGGAGTTTATCAGTTAGGCCTTAGAGTCAATTGACAATAACAATGATATAACTTAAACATATAAGGCTGCATTACTATTTTCCCACACATAATCAGAGACTTGGGTAGTGGTGTTGTATTAGTGGTTCAAAATCAGTAGATATGCTGCCGAAACCGGTTTGGCTCAGTGATATAGTGTCAGCCTGTGAACTGAAAGGTCTCAGGTTTGATTCTGGTTGGGGGCAAATACCTTGGTTGTGGGCACATCTCCAGTGGGGGGTGTGCAAGAGGCAGCTGATCAATGTTTCTGACTCTCTATCCCTCTCTCTCTGTAAAAAAATTAATAAAATATATATTTTTTTAAAAAGACAACTCTTGAAAAAAAATCAGTGGCTATGCATCTCTGCTTCTCTTGGCCTTTTTCTTTATGATCACAATATGGCTACTACAGGTCTCATTATTATTATCTAGGCAGGAAGAAAAGAAAGCAAATATTTCTTAGAAATCTTTAATTTATGTCTTATTTTGACTGATCTATCTGGGAAATGTAAAATTTTAGTGGTTTGTTTTTTTCCTTTTTAAAAAATTTATTGGGTAATATTGGATAATAACATTATATAATTTTCATGTGCACAAAAGTCAACAACTGTATACTCTATTGGTTGCTCACCACCGGAAGTGTAGTTTGCTTCCATTACCATATATTTGATGTCCTCCCTCCACTCTCTTTCCCCTCTGGTAACAACTATTCTGTTGTTTGTATTTTTTGTTTGTTTGTTTTTATTTTTTGTTTTGTTTTAGAAAGTCTTCTTTTTTCTTTCATCACCTTCCAAGTCTCCTAGTTCACTTCCAGTCCTAGGAAATAATCTTTAAAGTACAAAGGAGGCTCAGTTTAAACATATAACCTAAGGATAAAAAAGAAAAAAAAGAAAAAAAAAAAACATGTCCTACTGAAATTGTGAAATTGTGGACATGTCTAGAAAATAGATTCAAACCCCAGAAGTTTCAGCCTTCACTTTCAGAGTATAGGCCTGCCTCCACCCGACCCACTTAAGTTTCTGTAACCCATAATACACAGAGAAGGCAGAAATTTCTTATAGCCATCAGGCAGCAAGTAGGAATATTTCAGCTACAAGTAACAGAAAACCTAAACTCAAAGTATCTTCTGAAATTTTTAAATTTATTGGGTCCAGAAACATTGAAAAGATCATACACCATGACCAAGTAAGATTTATTTTGGGGATACAAGGCTGGTATAATATTCACAAATCAATAAATATGATAAATCACATAAATGAAGTGAAAAATAAAAATTACATGTTCAGAGAGAATCCAAGACTGTGTTTGATGGGATGGCAGGCTATGAGATATGGTGGAATGAGACATTGAGAGTACATGGATAACTGTATTTGTGAGTAAGGGACAACTATATTCCACAGGACTGTTGGAATTGGTGGACTAGGCTCCCCTGGCTAGGATATCTCCTGGAGTGCCAGCTCTGCTACAGAGAATGTGCCATCTTGAAGGGGAGAGAAGCTGGGATCAAAAGCCCAGTCTTACCTTCAACAGGGAGACATCAAATACCTCCCAGGACCCTACAATCCAATGCCCAGAGGCCAACTGCCTCAGCTGATAACTCACAAATACTGAGACTCTAGCCTCCTCAACTGCTAGCACCTAAAGAGTTTGTCCAGGGGATTACAAAATGTCACTGAATACATGGATAGATCCTGTGCCTTCTCACAGAGCACATAGAAAGAATAGCTGAATATAATAACATCCACCTGAAATTGGTGAATTAAATACAACTGATGAGGCAATCTGGGGACAGAAAGGTCAGAGGTAACCTAGAGACAGCCAATGCAGGAGAGAGAGATAACAAGACACCCTGAAAAGAGAGATCATGGAGAGACAAAGAAAGAACCTGCATTCAAAAGAAAAGGAGAAATCATTGGAAAAGGAAGTCAATGAAATGGAGGCAAGCAATATGTAAGAGAAAGAATTCAGAGAAATGGTCATAAGGATGCTGAAAAAAGATGGAAGACATAGGTAGGTTATATGAAATTCATTGGTGATGGAGTAAGGAGGCAAGAGAAAGCAAAGTGGTGTGAAACTCCTGGGATTGGATATAAAGTAAAATTATGGACGTGTACTCAGGTGAGTGCAGGAACAATTAATCATTATATTTTTATTTTCAATAAGTATTATTACTACTACTATTTTACCTTTTCGACTCCAGTCAAGTGCATGTACCTTGATTGCAGGCATATCCCTAGTGGGAGGTGTGCAGAAGGCAGCTGATTGATGTTTCTCTCTCATTGATATTTTGTTTGTTTGTTTGTTTGTTTGTTTGTTTTTGTTTGTTTTTTTAACACAGATTGTTGGAATTTATTGGTTACTCACAATACACTATACATTTATTGGGATAAAAATAAATACTAAATCATCTTGACTTTTTTAATTTATTTATTGATTAAGGTATCACATATTTGTTTTCAATCCCCCATTCCAATCCCCCACCCCTCCCCACTCATGCCCCCACCGCCCTATTATCCTTGACAGGGCGGTGGGGGCATGAGTGGGGAGGGGTGGGGGATTGGAATGGGGGATTGAAAACAAATGACAGCCTGGTTAGGCTCATATGTATGCACACAAGTCCTTTAGTTGATCTCTCCATTTTATCCCCATCCTTCTTCTGAGGTCCAACAATCAGACCCATGGCTCCTTATCTCTGGTCTGTTCTTAGTCATCAGTCTGTGTTCACATTGATGTTTCTAACTCTCTATCCCTCTCAATTCTTCTCTGTAAAAAATCAGTAAAATATATTTTTTTTAAATAAAAATAAACAAGTAGGGTGAAATTTTAACAGATTGTAAAAAGAAGAAATAGGGATAATCTAGGAATAGGGTCATAGATATAACAAAAGGGAAAAAGTGAGGAAGAGAGTGATGGCATAAAGGTAAAATTGAGATAGAGTAAAATTATGCTAAAGGAAAGATGCAAATAGAATGTAGAACACTAATCCCAAAGTAAAATAGAATGACACTTAAAAAAAAAAAAAAAGGTAAAATAGTGGTAGTAATAATACTTATTGAAAATAAAAATATAATGATTAATAGGATAAAATAAGTGAGGAAAAAAGAAAAAATTAGTTTCTCAAGTAAAAGATGAAAAAAAATATAAATGGGCAGTAGTGTAGGTTATTCACTTCCTTTCCTGTTCTGTTTGAAATGCCTGTCTCCAAGTCAGGACAGTATTGAAGTTCCCTGGGTTCCACTGCTCCTCAGTGTTATTAGCCAGTCCTGATTTTTAAGCACACAGTACGTCTTTCTTATATTCCTTTATTTGTGTTTACACAAGTCAATTTGTGATTAAACCCCTGGGTAGCAGTGTTTCTGGATTGACCTCCAGATTGGCCTCTAAACTCTAGCTAGTGTTTAGATTTTGTTTTCCCTGTGGCACTTAATATCGTTTTGGGGCGGAGGGGTGGGGGTGAGTTGCCCCACTACTTAATACCGGTTTGAGGAAGGCAGGGAGGAGGGGAGTGTGAGAATCAGCCCCAGAGCTGATTCTATGATGATTATTCTCTGTCTGATCCCCAGGTTCCAGAAAAACAACTTTCCCCTGCAGTCTCTTAGAATGTCCCCAATTGGGTAATCATATATATTAGAATTAGTAATCAGAAGTGTGAAAGAAAAAAAGCCACAAACTAACCTGACAAGCTCAGGGAAGGCCTGCATGGCAGTCTTGCAAACCCAGAGACTTAAGATAACCACAAAAGATGGTTTGAAAATTAAATATCTAATAGGTAGTCATGTCCCAGATATTTTCCCAGACAAAGATCAACTTTGATCTTTTTACTGAGCCCATTTGCCTTTTTGCCTCTAAGATAACATATCTGTGAGATGTCTGGGTAACTTGTAACTTCCCTTTTTCCGGAGCCCCTGGGGAACAACCAAATGTGGTGGGCTCCAGGACAGATGCCTCAAATTCCTTCTTTATCATGTTAATTGTTCCCTCACTCACTTGAGTACACGTCCATCATTTTACTTTTTATCCAATCCCAGGAGTTTCACACCACTTTGCTTTCTCCCACCTCCTTACTCCATCACCAATGAATGTCATGTAACCCACCTATGTCCCTCCTTTGATTTCAGTGTATAAATAGAAAAATGTAACCCACCATTCTTAGAGCATTATGTCAGTCCGTTGAGGTTCTGCTTCCCGGCATATGTCGACAGTTTTGGCTCAAATAAACTCACAAAAAATTCTTTACAGGTTTCAATGTTGTTGTTTTTTTGTTAACAGAAGCAAGGATTTTAGTTGGGGGAAAGAGGGAGGAAAAGAGCTAGAGTAAGTGTGCAAATGCCCAGGCTACATCCAAGTCTATGGATGCATCCAAGGCTGCATCCAAGTCTGCTTTACCTTTTGTGTCTAAGCAGTCAGCACACTTCTAAAATTTTTAGGCTATCATTTTGCCCCCAGATCAAAATGGATTGCTTTTTAGAGTCCCATTCTGTTAGCAGCTCTGTGGACCCCCTTCCATATTCACAGATCATGCCAGTCCCAACAGCCATGGATTTTTCTAGGCACAGATTTCCCTAGGTTCTCCAGCTTTTGCCATGCGCATTTTTCTCTCCTGCTGGGACCACAAGCCTCACCTTATCCCAGGAAAAATCTGACCTTTCTTTGGGGGAGTGTAGAGCTCCTCTGAATCTGCATGCTTATGCCACTTGGGGCCTGTGTCTTCAGATTTGCAGCCATTCAGTGGGTGCCATAGGTGTAGATTCCCCAGACTTTTCAGGTTTCTCATAGCATCCACTTTCCCTTTCAAGATGGTGTGGTCTCCACGTCCTAGCCTTTCACTCTTGAAGGGAACCCAGCAGCAGTGGGAACTGCCTGGTCGAGGGAGCCCTGAAAAGCAACCCCCCACAGTCTCCTGGAGTATAGCTGTCCCTCAACCCACCAATAAACACTCCCCATGCAGCCACACACTCTCCCTTTGTTTTCTCACTCACACACTATCTTGCAGTCTGCCTTCTCACTGGCAGCCATATTCTGGGATCCTGGGCTAAGTCAGTTGATGATGTTTTTTAAAGGCAGAAGTGTAGGAGTGAGTTGGGAGAAGGAGCAAGTTGATGCTTCAAAATAGTCCCCCATTTCCACTCAAAAGTTGGAAAAATAATAAGTAAAAAGTGCTAATTCCAGTGTGTCCTTACTCAGGAGTGCCTACCCCATCTTGGGAATGCTTGAGAAAGTCATTTTAGCCCCTCATGAGTCTACACTCTCCTCCCTGTGACAGAGTTTGAGGGGGCTGGAGGAGAGAAGTGCAGCAATGGTCCTGTAGTATCAGCTTAGAGGAATGGCTCAGAGGTTGCCATTTGCTGCAGAAGAGTGATGAGTTGGGAACCAGTTGGCTAGAATAACCATGACTGAGTTTCTAGGTATTAGACAATTGCTTATATTTGCTCTTTGCTTCTATAGATAATCCAGATATTAAGGAAGAGAGCTATTTTTTCTACTACACAGAACAGAGGAACTTGGTAAGAAATCTTAGATCATTGAGCTGAACTTTGGCTAAGAGAGAGCTGCATAATAGACCAGGGTAGAGACCAGCTGGTCTTCTAGAGGACAGAGGCTAAATAAAAATTAAACATATTTAATCTATGTCAAAAGAAATCACCTACTGTGAGTGTTGGCAGCTAATAGTTCAAACTTGTACTCTTGCCTGGAGACGTGCCCGCAACTGCTGGAAGATGGAGTTGTGAGAGGTTACAATGCTGTCCCTTAGAGTTTTGGGTTGTTTTTGGGGTTTTTTAGAAAAAGCAGTCTTCCTAATTGGCCCTCAATGGTCATGAGACTAGATGAACACATTATTTTAGCCTCAAGACTGATTTAATCATGGGTTATTCAGACCAGCTTAGGTTTGTGATCAGCAAGAACCTCTACATGTAGAGCATATTGCAATAGAAATACTTGGTAAACAGTGGGAATGGGTTTATCATGCCCTTTGTCACTAACCTACCGTGTTTCCCTGAAAATAAAACATCCTCCGAAAATAAGACCTATTTACAAGTTTCCTTCTGATTGAAATATAAGGCATCCCCCCGAAAATAAGACCCCCCCAGGCTCTGTCTCAGAATGAAAATTAATTTACCGTAAACTGGTCACTAGGGCTGCCCCGACTGGCGTCTAGCAACCAGTGACATTATGCGGAGTCCTGACGTCACTGCTGTGTGGAGGCGGAGCAGAGGTCAGAGTGAGCGGTGAGCACCGGGCAGGAGAGAAGAGATTTTCGCAGATGGGTGTAGAAGAACAGGAGGATTAGAGTGGACGGGACTCGGTGAAGGTGCTGAGTGCTGGTCTGTCTCTGGTGACACTACCTGATGCTCGCGGCCGCCCTCATGATGACTGAAGGTTCTCAGTCAGTGCAGACCCTGCTCCAGCCTGGATCCAGGCCCCAGCAAGCCCAGTGACAGTCCCCCAGGCAGGCCCCAGGGGGTAAATGTCTGATAAAGGGGTAGGGGGGATATCTGGTGAAGGTGTTCAGTGGCACAGGGGTAGGGGGAGTGGGATCATTTAAAATGACACAAGAGGATCAGAGGGGACAATCAGAATGACACAGGAGGATCCAAAGGGGTTACTAAAATGGTAATTTCCCCTCTGATTCTCCTGTGCCATTTTGATTCACCCCTCTGATCCCCCCTGTGTCATTTTAAGTGATGCCCCTCCCCTCACCTTGATACCCCAATTCCTTATTTTTACCCCTAGAAATGAGCGCAAAAAGAGAAAGATACTCTGTGGAGTACAAGAAAGCAATCGTGGAAGACTCTTGGGGCCAAAATCTTACTGCTTTCTGCAAAGAGAAGATGTTGAGATTCCAATTGGCCCGAAAATGGCAAGCAGAGTATGCTAACCTCATTGAATAAGTGGACAAGGGAAATGCTAAAAAGCGCAAGTGTGGATCAGGTCGGCAACCATTATTTTCCAAGCTGGAAGACCTGATCTGTGAATGGGTTGTTGACAGGAGAGCAAAGGCTTTGGTTGTGAATAGGGCTCAGATTCAAGAATTTGCCCTTGCAATGGTACCACAGTTTGACATACCCCCCGAAGACTTCAAAGAATCACAACACTGCCTGGATAATTTCCTTCAGTGAAGTGAACTGTCTTTAAGAAGATCTACCGGTACAACATTGTTTAGGTTGGCAGATACTCAAGTTATTAAGTAGGCACGTGCATTCAAGTCCTTTATTGATGATGCTGACTTCTCTAAATACAGTCTTTCCAACATGATTGCTATGGATGAAACTGCAGTGTTTATGGGCCAATCATCTCAAACAACAATTGAACAGCGGGATGCCTCCTTAGTGTACATTCCCTCCACTGCTTACGAAAGTGCATGTGTTTCCTGTATTTTGGCAATTCTTCTGGATGGCACTAAAATCCCACCTTTAATCATTTCTAAGGGCAAGAAGGAAAAGATTGAAGGTGTTTTGGGCATTTTTATTCTTGAAACTGAAAAAGCCTGGGCCACACAAGCAGTTATAAGGAAATGGGTCGATTTAATGCTGCCGCTTGTTATGCAAGGGATCCAAAGAGGTCTGCTAGTCTGGGATACAGCCAGCACTCACCACACTAAAGACATGAAGACATTTCTTCACGAAAGAAAAATAGATCAGATAATGATTCCCTCAGCAATGACAGCCTATCTCCAGACTCTTGATATTGCAATAAACAAGCCATTCAAAGACAATTTGTGCATGGCAATTAATGACTACATTGAAAATAGAATGGAGAGAAATCAGCATGGAAACTTTGTGGAACTAAACTGCAAGAATTTGTGACTTGGGTGAATAATTCATGGGAGAAAATCACTGACAGTTGCATTGCAAATGCACTGCGAGCAGGCTACCTTGAAAAGAAGTACTCATTTAAAGACAGTGCTATTGCTAAACATGAGGGATTTGGTCCACTGATTCTGAAAGAAATGGAGTCACAAGAAATTCACCAGGAAATTCAGGAATTGGATTGTTATGATGATGTTCCAGAAGATGATGACATGATTATCATTGAATAAATGAGTAAATGTTGATACTGTAGGATTCACAGTTTGTCTGGTTTGTGTTGACAACTACCATACTACCATACCATATACAGGAATAAATTTCCTTTATTTTCATTTAACAATAAATGTGTGCCGTATTCTTCTTCATGGAAAAATAAGACATCCCGTGAAAATAAGACCTAGCGCATCTTTGGGAGCAAAAATTAATATAAGACACTGTCTTATTTTCGGGAATCAAGGTAGTTAAGGAGAGGCCCAGATGAAGGCAAAACTCTAGCATGTTTGGGATCTGCTGAGCACAAGACTTCAGTGTTTTTAGAGTACAAGAAACAGTTATGTGTTTTGCCTAGTGTGCTGATCCATTAATGATTACATACATGTCTATTTGAGAACTTCAGTCTTCTGTTTCTTATTCATTTACACTTTACACTTTAAAAGATTGTTTTGTAAGAGCTATTCATTGCACAAAAAAGTCTCATGAGTTTTTCTTCTAATTGAGCCAGAAACTATCCAAGAATCAGGAAGTTGCATGTTGCCAAGAATAAATAAATGAACTCCAGAAGTTTCAAGTTTGGTTTAAACTGTTTAAGTAGGTTCTATATCTGGTTTAATTCCATGTCCTCATCTAAGGCAAAAAAAACTCAGAAAGGAATACTATTCCTTGAATGCAACTTTTCCCAAGCATTGAACTTAATGGTCATTTCCAATAATGAGTAATTTAAAAAACCTTAGAAAAATATTTACAATGCAATGCCATAAGGCGGAATAGAGGTATAGCAAAAGAGCTCTTGCCTGAAAGTTAGGCAGCCTTGGGCTTCATTTGTTCCCAAATATGCTGGAAAAAGTATATCCTATCTGTTCTTCAGTTTCCTCATCTATTAAATGAATAAACAAGAGTATATGGTCTCTAAAATTTTGTGATGAAAATTCAAAATAATCCCTTGTCTAATCATGGAAACAAGTAGTCTGAGGATTCAACATTATTGATTAAAATGAGAATTAGTTGATTGTGTTCATGTCCAACTATGAAGGTTTAAACAAAAGTCAAAATAGGCTAGTAAAAGATCTGTCGAAAGAAATTCTGTGCAGTAAAAAAAAAAAAAAAAAAAAAAAAAAAAAAAAAGTAAGGGGGTGTATCCTAGTCAGTTAGGGCCGCCATAACAAGATCTCATAGACTGGATGGCTTAAACAAGAATCATTTATATCTCACAGTTCTGGAGGCTGAAAGTCTGATATCCAGGTCCCTGCATGATAGGGTGATGGTGGGGACCCACTTGTAGACAGCTGTCTTCTCACTGTATCCTCACATGGCTAAGAGCGAGCTCGAGGTTCTTCATTCCCTTATAAGGGGACTAGTCTCATCATGGAGGGTACCACCCCATAACCTCATCCAAACCCAATTACCTCTCAAAGGCTCAATCTCCAAACACCACATTGGATCCATAGCACATGAATGGAGTGGCACAAATATTCAGTCTATAGCTAAGGGTATAACATATGTTGTTTGTATCTCACCCATATCCCCTACATTGGGGTGGTACACCCATCTCCTATGTGCTATGGGTGTTGGTAGCTAATAGCTTATACATACGGTATACTCTTGCCTGGAGGCATGCCCTTGGCTACTAGAGGCTGGAGATGTAGGAAGTTACAAGTCCTATCCCCTCAGGAGGCATCTTGGTCAATGACTGACCAATGGGGGAGACTAACAACCCAGCCCCTTGCCTCTGTGCATGTGATGCTCCAGGGTTCCCAGGAATAAAAGGTTGTGGCTAGATTTCTCCTGGCATCCTTGCTGAGTTTTTTCCCCTGCCCTCTCCTGCTTTTCTCACTCCTCACTCTGAAGTTTCTTCTGAGAGCACTTCCTCAATATATCACTTGCCCAAGAACCCTATCTCAGGTTCTGTTTCTAGGGACCTGACCTAAAATGAGGGAAAAATGAAAAATTAGCTGTGAGAGCAACCCATTTGTGTTACAAGAACCATGCCAGGCTCTTGTTTCCTGAGCCTGGCACAGACCAAGTCACAATGGAGATGCAGGGCACCAGAGAGCTCTGGGCAATTGAATTCTGTGGTCTGGATAGGAGTTTTGCTCAGCCAGCCAACAGGAATTCACAGAGAATTATTACTTTGATGACTCTGAGCATGGAAGCAGCTTCACTTGGGTAAATTCAGTTTATGCTGTGAGTTGACCAAGCTGAACCTTGTATATGCAGGCTGAGAATGGGAGGGGTTGGATGGGCCATGTATCAGGGAGTGAGCTGCATCTGTTCTTCCCAGGAGATGTATGAATACAGGACAAAGGGATTTGGGAAGGAGGAGTAATCATATTTATCTCAAAGATCAGAAACTTTCTGGGGGAGATAGTATTTTTTCCCCAGACCCTAAGAGGATTGTCTGATTTTAAAATGTGGAGAAGTTGTGGGGGGAAAATGAACATTACACACACACACACACACACACACAGATTGAGGGCAAAAGTAGTTTTACAGTTGTGAATACATGAAACACAAAGTTTATTCTGTATAATTATTTATTACTTGTGTTCCATATTAACAACTGTAAACTTACTCTTGTCCCATCCTGTGTCTGTATGTGTGCATGCATTTTTTAATCTCTTCATAAATCTATACCAAAGTAAAGTTTCCACCTGGGTGGACATGATTCACAATTTAGGTATAGCAAAAGAAGCAGGTCCATTTAGGAAATTAAAACCAAAATCCCTTAGGATTTAGAGCCCCAGGATCTATTTTCCTCCTGGTTGAAGCTGTATGTCCCTAGTCAGCTGTCTCAAGTACCAGGATGCACACTTTTTTAAAGTTCTATTTGATGGCACATATGACAGTAGGAAATTCATTCAGGGAGGAATACATACCTTGGTCCCCAAGGGCAAATCAGGTTGAAGCTAAGTGAAGGGGAGAGATTGGGAAAGCTCCCTAAATACAGGACCCAGGCTGAGCAAGGGCAGGAGAGAATACCATATGAGAAAGCTAAGAGGAGAAGGCAGCTGGTGGTAGTCATCAGCAGATGGTCTGCCTCGCTCCTGGAAACAGAGAAGCAATGATAGACAAAGATGCCAGTCTGGAGAGAGGACAGCCACACTGGTTCTTCTGTAGGTGTTTTTGGCCAAGTTGAAAGAGAAGCCTCTCGCCTTCTGCCAGGAAGAGGGATAAAGGAAGAATAAATAGTTTTTACCTCTGGGAGAGGCAGGAAGCAAAGAAAGATGAATAGAAAGTGTTAAGAATTGTAATTGCTTTATGTCAAAGACAATAAAGGTGCCTGTTGCACTAGAACACTTCAGGTTATATTATAGGAGAGGCAGCAGTAGAAATGAATAACCAGGGGCCAATTTGAACCACCAAGGAGAGGAGGGAAGAGGCATATTAAATCACACAGGCTTAGGAGAGAAGGAACCTTATGCTAGCATTTCTTCCTGATATACATCTTTGGAATTTGAGATACTATTATAATTTTGTGCCTTACAGAATTTTTATATAGCAATACTTTTTCATGTGATTTCTTTTAGTATTTCTCTTAGTGTAGAAACCATCCCTTTCAAAAGGCTTTCTTTCATAATTTTTAAATTCTGTACAATTTGAAAAATTAACTCTTTAAAATCATAGAATGAATTTTGGTACATATAGTGAGGTGAGGACCTCATTTAAAAAATAATCACTCTGGCTAGTTTTCCCAGCGATTAGAGCATTGGCCATGGGACTGAGAGGTTGTGCAGTAGGCAACTAATCAATGTGTCTCTCTCACTTGGATGTTTCTTTTTCTCTCCACCCTCCCATCTTTCTACTTCTCCCTCCCTTCAACTCTGTCTGAAAAATCAATGAAAAAATATCCACTGCTGAGGTTTAAAAAGACATCTTTAACTCCTATTTATGAAAAAAAGAAAGTTGGTATTTTGTTATTATATTAGTAATTAGAAAAATATAAAAGGGTTGAAAGAAGGTAAAAACATCTTCTCACTACTCAGAAATAACCATTTTGGTACAATGCCTTTCCTTCTTTTGTTGTTTACAGTTTTAATGATTGTGATTATATGATACATACAAAATTAGATAGTCCAATTTTTAAAATTGCAACTATTTTGATAATAAACTAGAGACCCAGTACACAAAATTCCTGCACCTGGGGGTGGGGGTCCCTCAGCCTGGCCTGCATCTTCTCACAGTGCAGGACCTCTCTGGGGATTTTCCCTTGCTGGCTTAGGCTCAGTCCCCTTGGAGATCCAGCCAAGTTGGCAGGCAGACATCACTCTCACAATCTGGGATCCCTCGCTCTTTACTACCTGCATGCTCATTCCTCACTGCTCAGCTTACTATTCTTCAACACGGCGGCAGAGGCAGAAGAAGCTCCCACCACCGCCCCTGAGCTCACCAGCCTTGATCCTGGCTTCTGGCTGAGTGGCACTCCCCCATGGGAACACACTGACCACAAGGGGGCAGCTCCTGCATTGAGCATCTGCCCCCTGGTGGTCAGTGCGCATCATAATGACCGGTTGTTGTGGTCATTCCATCCTAATAGTAGCTTAGGCTTTTATTATATAGATATTAATACATGCTCATTAGAGAAAGTTTGGAAAATATATACATTTATAAAACAGAAAATAAAATTGTTTTGTAAATTTCCTTGTGGTAATAACATAATATTTGTAACTATACTTTTATGTTTTTTAAATCATTAGGACCATACAGTATATAATGAATTTTAAGCATTGTGAACACAGATTAGCAGGCTTTAGATAGAATATAAAGAGGGACATTGAAATATACTTACATATGTAACTAATCTATATCTTTTTTTTATTCTTTACTAGAGGCCCAGTAAACAAAATTCTTGCAGGGGGAGGGTTCCTAGGCCTGGCCAGCGATAAGGGCCGATTGGGGCCTTCCTTTCCCTGGCTGCTGACTGCCAGCCAGAGCCTTCCCTCATTCTGCACATCTGGTAGTCAGTGCATGTCATAGCAAATGGTCAAGCCCCTGGTCAGTTGAACTCCCAAGGGGACAATTTTCATATTAGCCTTTTATTATATAGAATTGTTGAAAATATTATAAATGTCCCTACTTTCTTCCATTAACTTCTAGCTTGTACATGCTCCCCAAGCCCAAGTTTTTACCACACTATTGACTGTCTCATATGTTATACATATATGCAAACAAATTCTTTGGTTAATCCACCCACCTACCGTTCCCTGCCTTCTCTCTGAAATTTGGCAGTCTTTTCCATGCTTCTATGTTTTGGGATCTATTTTATTAATCAGATTATTTTGTTCATTAGATTCCACACATGAGTGAGATTATGTGCTATTTATCTTTCTCTAACTGGCTTATTTCACTTAGCATAATACTCTCCAGGTCCCTCCATGCTATCTCAAGGGTAAGAGACCTTTATTTTGTATTGCTGCATAGTATTCATGGTGTAAATGTACCACAGCTTTTTTATTCACTCATCTACTGATGGGCACCTGGATGTTTCCAGGACTTACCTATTGTAAATTTCATTGCTATGAATATATGATTCGTGTCTGGGGTTTCTTAGGATATATTGCTAGAAGTGGGATCACTGGGTTAAATGGAAGTTCCATTTTCTAATTTTTTGAGGAAACTTCATACTATTTTCCATAATAACTGCACCAGTCTACATTCCCACCTTGAGGGTTCCTTTTTCTCCACATCCTCACCAAAGCTTGTTTGTTAATTTGTTGATGATAGACATTCTGACAGGTGTGAGATAATGCCTCTTTGTTGTTTTATTTTGCATCTCTCTGGTGATTAGTGATTTTGAGCATTTTTTAATATCTCCACTTTGAACAAGTGTATGTTTAGGTCCTTTGCCATCTTTTAATTGAATTGTTTGTCTTCCTTTTTTAAAGTTGTATGAATTCCTTATATATTTTGGATATATTAACCCTTTATCACATATATTATTGGAAAATATGTTCTCCCATACAGTGGGGCCCATTTGCCTTTTGTTGATGGTTTCTTTTGCTATGCAGAAGCTTTTATTTTAATGTAGTCCCATTTGTTTATTTTCTCTTTTGTTTCCTTTATCCTAGGATATTTATTGGCAAATATATTGTTGTGAGAGATGTCTGAGATTTTGCTGGTCATGATTCTTTTAGGTTTTTTATGGCTTAATAACTTACATTTCAGTATTTTTTTAAATCAATTGTGAGTTTATTCTTGGGTATGCGGTAAATTTGTTGTCTAGTTTCATTTTTTTGCATGTATCTGTCCAATTTTGCCAATACCATCTATTGAAGAGATTATTTTTACTCCATTGTATGCTCTTACTTCCTTTGTCAAATATTAAGTAAGCATAATGGCATGGGTCTTTCCTCCTCTCAATTTTTTTGAATAGTTTGAGGAGGATAGGTGTTATTACTTATTCTTTGAATGTTTGGTAAAACTCCCCTGTGAAGCCATCCAGTACAAGTCTTTTGTTGGCTGGTATTTTGTTTTTATTACTGCTTCAATTCATTATTTGTTATTGATCTATTCAGGTTTTTAGATTCCTTTTTATTCTGTTTTGGAAGATTGTGTGTTTCTAGGAATTTGTCCATTATGCTCAGATTGTCCAATTTGTTGGCATATAGTTTTTGTAATATTTTCTTACAATCCTTTGTATTTCTGTGGTGTTAATTGTCACTTCACCTCTTTGTTTATTCATTTGAGTCCTTTCTCATCTTTTTTTTTATGAATCTGACTAGAGGTTCATTAATCTTGTTTATTTATTAAAGAACCAGTTCTTGGTTCCATTAATCTTTTGTATTTAAAAAAAAAATCTTATATCATCTATTTTCACTTTGATCTTTATTATTTCCTTCTTCTAGTTACTCTAGACTTTTTTATTGTTCTCTTCCTAATTCTTGTAGTTGTAGGGTTAGATCATTTATTAGAGTTTTTTTTTGGGGGGGGTAATTCCTCCCACTTTTTAATTAAGATATTATTTGTGTACATATTTTACCATTGCCCCCCCCCCCTACACCACTCCTATACATTCGTTCAACCTCCAGAGTTTTGTGTCCATTGGTTATGCTTATATGCATGCATACAAGTTCTTTGGTTGATCACTTATCCCCCCAATTCTCACTAATCTTCCCGCTGTAATTTGACAGCTTGATGCTTTACTGTTTCTGTATATAACTTTTTGTTCATCAGTTTCTAATGTTATTTATTACCCATAAATGAGCGGGGTCATGTGGTATTTTTCTTTCATTGACTGGCTTATTTCACTTAGCATAATGCTCTCCAATTCCATCCAGGTCACTGAAAAAGGTAAGAATTACTTCTTTTTTATGGCAGCATGGTATCCCATGGTGTAGATGTACCATAGTTTTCTGATCCAGTCATCTGCTGACAGGCACCTAGGCTGTTTCCAAATCTTAGCTATTGTAAATTGTGCTGCTATGATTCTTTCTGATTGGAGTTTCTAGTTTCTTAGGATATATTCCAAGCAGTGGGTCAAATGGAAGTTTCATTTTCAATTTTTGAAGGAAACTCCATACTGTTCTTCACAGTGGCTGCAACAGTTTGCATTCCCACCAGCAATGTATAAGGGTTCTTTTTTCTCCGCATCCTCGCCAACACTTGTCATTTGTTGATTTGTTGATGATAGCCATTCTGACAGGTTTGAGATGGTACTGCATTATTGTATTAATTTGCATCTCTTGGATAATTAGTGACTTTGAGCATGTTTTCATGTGCCTTCCTTCAGTCTTCTTTTGAAAAACTTGCCCATTTTTTTTTATTGGATCATTCCTTAATAGAAGTTGTATAATCTGCCTGTAGATGTTGGAGATAAAACCTTTATCAGTGATAACATTTGCAAAAATATTCCCCCATACAGTGGGATTTCTTGTTGTTTTGTTGATGGTTTCATTTGCTGTAAGAAAAAGTTTTTTGTTTTTTGTTTTTTATTTTGATGTAGTCCCATTTGTTTATTTTCTCTTTAGCTTCCATTGCCCTAGAGGGAGTATCAGTGAAGAAGTTCTTTTGGCATATGTCTGTGATTTTGCTACCTGTGGATTCCTCTAGTATTTTTATGGTTTCCCATCTTATGTTTAAGTCCTGTATCCATTTTGAGTTTATCTTTGTGTATGGAGAAGTTGGTGGTCTAGTTTCATTTTTTTTTTGCATGTATCTGTTCAAGTTTCCCAACACTATTTATTGAAGATATTGTCTTGACTCTATTGTATGTTCATGTCTCCTTTATCAAATGTTAATTGAGCATAGTGTTTTGGGTGATATCTGGATTCTCTATTCTATTCCTTTGATCTATATGTTTGTTCTTGTGCCAGTACCAGACTGTTTTGAGAACAGTGGCTTTGTAATACAGCTTGAAATCTGGTATTGAGATCCCTCCGATATTATTCTTCTTTCTCAAGATTTCTGTTGCTATTTGGGGTCTTTTTTATTCCAGATGAATTTTTGGAGTGTTCTTTCTTTGTCTGTGAAATATGCCATTGGTATTTTAGTGGGGAGTGCATTAAATCTATAAATTGCTTTGGTTAGTATGGACATTTTAAAGATGTTAATTCTACCAATCCATGAACATGTTATGTTCTTCCCTTTGTTTATGTCTTCCTCTATCACTTTTTCAGTGTCCTGTAATTTTCTGCATATAGGTCTTTTACGTCCTTGGTTAAGTTTATTACTAAGTATCTTAATTTTTTTGGTGTGATGGTAAGTGGGATTGCTTTTTTAGTCTCTCTTCCTGTAAGTTTATTATTGGTGTATAGAAATGCCATCGATTTCTTGGTGTTGATTTTGTATCCTGCTACGTTGTTGAATTCAGTTATTAAGTCCATTAGTTTTTTGATGGAGTCTTTTGGGTTTTTTATGTAGAATATCATGTCATCTGCAAATAAGGACAGCTTTACTTCTTCTTTTTCAATTTGGATGTCCTTTATTTCTTCTTCTTGTTTAATTGCAATGGCTAATACTTCCAGTATTATGTCAAACTGCAGTAGTGAGAGTGGGCATCCCTATCTTGTTCCTGTTCTTAGGGGAAATGGTTTTAGTTTTTGCCCATTGACTATGATGTTAGCTGTGGGTTTGTCATATATAGTTTTTATTATGTTGAGATATGATACTTCTATTCTCACCTTGTTGAGAGTTTTTATTAAGAAAGGGTGTTGGATTTTGTTCAATGCTTTTTCTGCAACAACTGATATGACTATGTGATTTATATCTCTCAGTTTGTTTATGTGATGTATCACACTTATTGATTTCTGGATATTGTTCTATCCTTGCATTCCTGGGATAAATCCTACTTGGTCATTGTGTATGATCTTTCTGATGTACTGCTGGAGCCGATTTGCTAGAATTTTGTTGAGGATTTTGGCATCTAGGTTCATGAGGGATATTGGCCTGTAATTCTCTTTTATTGTGTTGTCTTTATCTGGTTTTGGTTTTAGGATAATGCTGGCTTCACAGAAGGAGCTTGGAAGTGTTCCTTCCACTTGAATTTTTTTGAATAGTCCAAGGAGTATAGGTTTTAGTTCTTTCTTGAATGTTTGGTAAAACTCCCCTGTGAAGCTGTCTAAGCCTGAACTTTTGTTTTATGGAAGCTTTTTGGTGACTGCTTCAATTTCTTCCATAGTTATTGGCCTATTGAGCTGTTTATATTTTTCCTGATTGAGTTTTGGAAGGTTATATTTTTCTATGCATATGTCCATTTCCTCCAGGTTGTTCAGTTTGTTGGAATAGAGTTGTTCATAGTATTTTTGAACAATGCTTTCAATTTCTGTGGGGTCTGTTGTTATTTCACCTCTTTCATTTCTTTTTTTTCATATTTTATTGATTTTTTTTACATATTTTATTGATTTTTTTTACCCCCCTCCCTCCCTCCCACACATCCCCTCCCTCCCCAGAGTTTTATGTCCATTGGTTGTACTTATATGCATGTATACAAGTCCTTCGGTTGATCTATTATCTCCCCCAGATCTTCCTCCCCTCCCCACTGTAATTTGACAGTCTGCCTGTTGCTTTACTTTCTTTATTTCTGTCTCTTGGTTCAAAACTAGAAACACCAACAGCTCCTCGTTAGTATAGTGGTTAGTATCCCCGCCTGTCAAAACTAGAAACACCAATCAGAAAGGATATTTGCACCCCTATGTTCATAGCAGCACAATCTACAATAGCCAGAATTTGGAAACAGCCTAGGTGCCCGTCAGCAGATGATTGGATCCAAAAACTTTGGTACATCTACACAATGGAATACTATGCTGCCATAAAAAAGAAGGAATTCTCATCATTTGCAGCAACCTGGATGGAATTGGAGAACATCATGCTAAGTGAAATAAGCCAATCAATGAAAGAGAAATACCACATGACCTCACTCATTGGTGGACGATAAAGCTCTTTATAAACTGATGCACCTCTTTCATTTCTAATTTTTTTTTATTTGGGTCCTCTCTCTTTGCTTCTAGGTGAGCCTGGGTAGAGGTTCATCAATCTAGTTTATCCTTTCAAAGAACCAGCTCTTGGCTTTGTTGATATTTTGTATTGTTTCTTTGGTCTCTATGTCATTTATCTCCACTCTGATCTTTATTATTATTTCCTTCCTTTTGCAACATTTCTTATTGCTCTTTTTCTAACTCTTTGAGTTATACAGTTAGTAATTTATTATCATTGTTTCTTGTGTTTTGCAGTAAGCCTGTAGAATTATGAACTTCTTTCTCAAGACTGCTTTCGCTGTATCCCATAGATTTTGGGTTGTTGTGTTCATTTTCATTTGTTGCCATGGTTCTTTTAATTTCTTCCTTGATCTCTCTGGCAACCCAGTCATTGTTCAATAGTATGCTGTTTAGTATCCATGTGTTTGATTTCCTTGGATTGTTTTTATTGTAATTTATTTCCAGTTTTATGCCACTGTGGTCTGAGAAGATGATTGATATGATTTCTATATTTTTGAATTTGTAGAGACTTTGCCTATGCCCCAGCATATGGTCTATCTTTGAAAATGACCCATGTGCACTTGAGAAGAATGTATATTCTGTGGCTTTTGGTTGAAATGTTCTGAAGATGTTAATTAATTCTATCTGATCTAGTGAGTCATTTAGGATTGATGTTTCTTTGCTGATTTTTTGTTTAAAGGATTTGTCCAATGGTGATAGTGGCGTATTAAAGTCTCCTACTATGATTGTATTGCTGTCAATCTCTCCATTGATATCTTCCAGGAGTTTTTTATGTATTTGGGTGTTCCTGTAATGGGTGTGTATATGTTTAGCAGTTATTTCTTATTGTTGGATTGCTCCATTTAGTATTGTGAAGTGGCCTTCCTTATGTCTTTTTATGTCCTTTACTTTGAGATATAATTTTTCAGATACAAGTATTGTTATCCCCTTTATTTTCATTTCCATTCTCCTGGAAGAACTTTTCCATCCCTTCATCCTCATTCTGTGTGCAGGTTTTTTTGTTGTTTGTTTGGTTTTTTTTGTTTTTGTTTTTTGAGGTTGGTTTTATTTATTTATTTATTTATTTTATTTATTTATTTATTTTTTTTTCTTTTTAAACGAACCCGCCCTTCCTGGATAGAGAACAGGGCTGGTTTTTTTCTTTTTGTTTTTTCTTTTTTCAATATATTTTATTGATTTTTTTTTACAGAGAGGAAGTGAGAGTGATAGAGTTAGAAACATCGATGAGAGAGACTCATTGATCAGCTGCCTCTTGCACACCCACCACCGGAGATGTGCCCTCAACCAAGGTACATGCCCTTGACCGGAATCAAACCCAGAACCCTTCAGTCTGCAGGCCAAAGCTCTATCCACTCAGCCAAACTGGTTTCAGCAGGTTAGTTTCTTTTAAACAGCAAATATATGTGTCATGTTTTCTTATCCAGTACATTACCCTATATCTTTTGATTGGGACATTTAATCCATTTACATTTAAAATTATTATTGATAGGAACAAATTTGTTGCCATTTTTTTCTCTTTTTAAATAAATCTTTATTGTTCAGATTATTACAAATGTTCTTCATTTTTTTCCCTCCATTGCTCACCTCCACCAAGTTCCCACCCCACCCTTTGCCCTATCCCCACTCCCCATTGTCCTCATCCATAGGTGCACATTTTTTGTTCAAGCTCTTCCCACACCTCCCACTCCCCTTTTCCCCAAGAATCATCAGTATACTCCCTTTCCATACCTCTGATTCTATTATATTCACCAGTTAATATTGTTCATCAGATTTTTTAATTCCCTTGGTTTTTAGTTTCACTTGTTGATAGTTACATATTTGTTGTTCATAATTTTTATCTTTATCTTCTTCCTCTTCCTAAATAACCCCCTTCAGCAATTCATATAACTCTGGTTTGGCGGTGATGAACTCCTTTAGCATTTTATTATTATTATTATTATTATTATTATTATTATTATTATTAGTGAAGTTCTTTATCTGGCCTTCGATTCTGAGTGATTGCTTTGCTGGGTAGAGTATTTTTGGCTGTAGGTTCTTGCTATTCATCACCTTGAATATTTCTTGACATTCCCATCTGGCCTGCATAGTTTCTGTTGAGAAATCAGTTGACAATCATATGGGTGCTTCTTTATAGGTAACTAACTACCTGCTTTTCTCTTGCTGCTTTTAATATTCTCTCTTTGTATTTTGCTCTTGGAATTTTAATTATGATGTGTCTTGGTGTGGTCCTCTTTGGATTCCTTTTGTTTGGGATTCTGTGTGCTTCCTGGACTTGTAAGTCTATTTCTTTTACCAGGTGGGGGAAGTTTTTCTGTCACTATTTCTTCCAGTATTCTTTCAGTATCTTGCTATGTCTCTCTTCTGGGACCCCCATAATTCTGATGTTGGTTCACTTGAAGTAGTCCCAGAGGTGTCTTACACTATCTTCAACTTTCTGGATTCTCTTGTCTTCTTGCTTCTGCAGAAGAGTATCCTCTGGCTCTTTGTGTTCCAAATTTTTGACTTGATTCTTGTGATCTTTCATTCCATTTTTTAGGACTCTGTATAATATTTTTTATTTCAAACAATGAATTATTTATTTCTAGTTGATCCCTTTTCATATCCTCATAGATCTCATTTATTTTATCAGCCTTTTCTAGGAAATTCAGAAAAAAATTTATAATTGTGGTTTTGAACTCTATATCCAGTAACTTGTCCTCCATTTCTTTCATTTGTGATCTATTTCCTTCTCTCAGCATTTTCGCTGCTTCCTTGAGTTGCTAGTGTGGCTTTGTGTGCTAAGGTATCCTCTATGGTTCAGTGGGTCAGCCTCCCAGTTACCTCAGATGGACACTCTAGGTGCACCCCTTTGTGGACTGTGTGTACAGCCTTATTATATTTAAGTCTTGATTTTTGTTGGTATCACTGAGCGGAACTGACCTCCTGGCCAATTGGCTGTGAGGATCAACTGTGTCAATGCTGGGAGACATCCTTATTTGACTAGACTTGGAAATTTGCAAAAACCTCTGTGCTTAGCTTGGATGGGGTGAGTTTCAGGGTGGATCCCACAGCTTTGGCTTCCTGTCAGCCCCACCCTATGAGGTTCCTGAGTCTCAGTGTTCCTCAGTGTCTTTCGGTACTTGCTGCAAGCACCTCTGAGAGAAAGGTGCCCTCGAGTTTCGCCCACTACCAGACAGTCTAGTTTCTCCCCCAATGAACCTGGAACTGGAGTTCAGTGCAGTTGGAAGTAGGGTTGGTCATGGAGTTCAGAGCAGTCTGGAGCTTTTGTCTCCTTCCCGCTAGGGCAATCCAGCGGCACAGTCTGTCCTACGTGCATTCACGTGCATGCCTCCGGAGCTCTGCCTTTCGCTGCTCCTCTAAGATTGGTTCACTTGAAGTAGTCCCCTAAGATTCACCTTACAGCCCAGATTCTCTCCATACAAGCCTGGGTCCCCAGGGTCTCGCCCAGAACTGGGGTTAAGTGCAGTTGGAACTGGGGCTCAGGACAGTCCAGAGCTTTTGTTTCCTTCCCGCTAGGAAACTCCAGCCAGGCACTCAGCCGCCCCTTCCTCTCTGAATCTGTCCTCTCCCCACACACGCACCGTGTCTCCGTACCTTAGGCTTTTACAGCTCCTCTGATTTTCCTTCTGGTTTTCTCTTTTCTACTTGTAGAATTTCTAGTCAGTCAACTTTCCTATAGTTCTAGATAATGTCCATTTTGTATTTATTTTATTTTATTTTATTTTGTTTTATTTTATTAGTTGTATTTTTTGAAATTGTTGTGTGAGGCTGCAGTTAAGCATTTACCTATGCTGCCATATTGGTTTCTCCCTAAAATCGCCATTTTTATTCTTTACCCTTGTGTTCCTTCTTCACTTTCTTTTTCTTTTTCTTTTTTTTTTTTTTTTTTTTTTTACAGCAGACCCTTTAGCATTTCTTGTGTTGCTGGTTTAGTAGTAATAAATTCCCTTAGTCCTTTTTTGTCGGTGAAGGTCCTGATTTCTCCTTCAATTCTGATTGATAGCCTTGCTGGGTACAGTATTTTAAATTCAGACCCTTCATTTGCATAATTTTGCATATTTCATTCCATTCCTTTCTGGAGTTTCTGTTGAGAAATCACTTGCTGTTTCTCTCTGGCAGATTTTAAGATTCTTTTTTATATTTTTATTTTTTTTAAATGTATTTTATTGATGTGTCTTTTTAACTCCATCTTTATTGTTCATATTACTACAAAGGTTCCTCTTTTCTTCCTCCCTCCACCAGGTTCCCACCCCACCCTCCACCTCCCCCCCACACACCATGTCCTCATCTATAGGTGCACAGTTTATACTCAGTCTCTTCCCACATCCACCACTACCCCTTTCCCCGAGAACAGTCAGTCCACTCCCCTCACATATCGCCGACTCTACTATAATACAATCAACAGCTAATATTGTTCATCAGGTTTTTCAATCTCCTTTTGTTGTTGTTGTTGTTTTAATTAATAAACTTTTACACTTCTAAGAATAAATTTTAAAATCTAATAATTTTAAACCTTGTTTTTTTTCTGCCCTCAGAATTGAGAGCAAACTTGTTTACATGTAAACTTGCCTTTAGGCTATCAAAAGGTGTAGTCATTCAAGTGTAAATGGACACATTGTTTAAAGATACCTGCTGGTTGGAATTGGATTACCTGTTCTGGGTGGGAAGGGCTTGTCATTCCCTTTCTCATTAAAATTAAGGTGTTAGCTTTAAAACCTCTTTTTGGAAAGAGACGTTAAACTTTCAGAACTTTAAATTTTTCAGATAGTAAATCAGTTACTTAGCATTTTCTCAAATCAATAATACCTCCACATGCCCAAGGATACACTTCACACAAAAGACATTTCCAAATAGATCAACCAACCTCTTCCAGGCCCCACACAAGGCACTCACAGATCAACACCCCAGCGCTATACTAACTCAACACATCCAGATATAAGTCTTCATCACTTGATTCAGCAGACCCTCAAATTCCCCCAAAAGTTTCTAGCCATGTCTGAGAGGCAGCCTTGGGGCGGTGGCAGGGAGGAGCAAGCTGTTCCGGACCTGGCTGCTCCGGGCCTGGCCTCTGTTGCTCTACTCCGCTCCACAACCAGCTGCTCCCGTCCTGGCTGCTCTGGGCCCAGCTGCTCCTGGCCTGGCTGCTCCCAGCCTGGCTGCTCCAGGCCTGGCCACTCAGGGCCTGGCCACTCTCGACCTGGATGCTCTGGGCTTGGTTGCTGCTGCTCCGGACCTGGCTGCTCCCAACCTGGCTGCTCTGCGCCCTGCTGCTTCAGGCCCGGCCGCTCTGGGCCTGGCTGCTCCCAGTCTGGCTGCTGCTGTTCTGGGCCTGGCTGCTCCCAACCTGGCTGATGCTGTTCAGGGCCTGGCTGCTCCCCACCTGGCTGCTCTGGGCCCAGCTGCTCCGGACCCGGCAGCTCTGGGCCTGGCTGCTCCCGGCCTGGATGCTCCGGGCTTGGCTGCTGCTGTTCTGGGCCTGGCTGCTCTCGATCCGGCTGCTCTGGGCCCAGCTACAATGGGCCCGGCCACTCTGGGCCTGGCCACTCCAGGCCTGGGTGCTCCTGGCCTGGCCACCCTGGGCTTGGCTGCCACTGCCCCAGGTCTGGCTGCTCCAGGCCTGGCTGCTGCTGCTTTGATTCTGGCTGCTGCTGCTCTGGGGCCTGGCTGCTGCTGCTTCGGGCTCGGCTGCCACTGCCTTGTGCCTTGCCACTCTGGGCCTGGTCGCCGCCATTCCACCATTCTGTCCTTTTTTTTGAAACGCATTTATGTTGCAATGTTGGCTGCTGAGTTGAGTTCCGATTTAGTCTTTGATTTATCAAGATCTTCTTTGTATTCTTTCTTAAGTAATTTTACTATCTTTTGCTACAACTTCATTTCTTCACATTGAAAACTTCTTCGGTTTCTTCTTCCTTGTCCTGGAAGTTCAGCAGGTTGGCCTGTGGCACCCCTTTGTTCTCCGCGGACTCCTGCGTGGCTTCAGCCTGTTGCCGGGGTTGGCGCTGCCCAGGAAGCAGCCCCTGGCCTCTGCTCCGTGGCCCGCGCTCAGCGGTCGAGAGCCCAGCGGCAGCCCCTGCCACCCTGGGTTCCAGTCGCCCGACTCCTTGCTGGCGCCCAGCTGGCTGGTGTCCGGCAGCGGCTGCTGCTCCTCATCGCGTTCCTCCAATCTGGAGCTTATTTTCTCCTTCCCATTAGGGGAGTCTAGCATCAGAGTCAACAGACTGTCCTCTGCTCACAATGTGCATGACTCCGGAGGCTCTGCCCCTCGCCGTTTCCCTGGGACTTCATCTCACAGCCCCATCTCCCTCTGTTTGAGCCTGGGTCCCCCGGGATTGGCCTAGAACTGGGGTTCAGAGCACTCGGAATGGGGCTCAGCACAGCCAGAGGTTTTGTTTCCTTCCTGCCAGGGCAGTCCAGCATCAGAGTCAACATTCCGTCCTCTGCGCGAAATGTGCGTGACTCCTGGGGCTCCGCTTTTCACCGCTCCCCTGGGATTCCACCACACAGACCCGTCTTCCCCTGCCTGAGCCTAGGTCCCCAGGGACTGGCCCAGAACTGGGGCTCAGCGCTGCCGGTTCTGGGGTTCAGCCCAGTCTGAGACTTTTATTTCCTTCCTGCTAGGGAATGCCAGGCAGGCACTCAGCCTTCTCCTCCTCTCCGGCTCTGTCCTTTGCGCGCGTGCACGGGTGCGTGAGTGCGCACCGCATGTCTCTGTACCTTAGGCTTTTTCAGCTCCTCTTATTTTCCTTCTCTTTCCTTATTGTTGTAGAATTTTTCAGTCAGTCGACTACCTGTAGCTCTGGGCAATGTCCATTTTATATTTTAGTTGTTTTCCATTGAAATTGTTGTGTGCGGCTGTGGTTAGGTGTTTACCTGAGCAGCCATCTTGGATCCTCCTCATATTTTAAGATTCTTACTTTGCCATTGGTGTTTGCCAATTTAATTATAACGTTCTTTGACATTGGTCCTTTGGAGTTCATTTTGCTTGGCACTCTGTGAGCTTCTTTGATATGTGTGGGTATTTTCTTCCCTATATCAGGGAAGTTTTCTGACATTATTTCTGTAAACATTTTTTCTATTCCTTGCTCAGTTTCCTCTTCTTCTGGAACCCCTCTTTTGAGGATGTTGTCTTGTTTCATGTTGTCCCAAAGTTCCCTTAGGCTCTCCTCCTACTTTGTATTTATTTTTCTAGAAGCTGCAGTATTTGGGTATTTTTTCCAACCTTTAACTCAGTAATGCCATCCCCTGTTTCTTCAACTCTATTCTTGGTGCTTTCTCTTGAGTTCTTTAAAGCAGGACTATCATTTTTCATTTCTTCTTGGTTATTCTTTGTTTCCTCTTGGTTCTTACTCATATTGTCAAATTTGTATTTTGTTATTTTCAGCCACCTTATGACCATTTCTCTGAATTCTTATTTGGATAGGTTGCTTGTCTCTATTTTCTTTACTGCCTTTTCTGGTGATTCCTGCTATATATATATGGGCTGTGTCTTTGTCTCCCCATGGTCTCTCTTCTCTGGATGTCTGGTTATGTAGTTCTCTCTCTCCTGCATTGATTTAAAGGCAAAAATACAACACAACCAGGTAGAAGACACAGGTAATGAACAGAAATGTATTGACGATATTAATAACATACAATAAAGGTGACCACCAGAGAAAGACAAATTAAGGGATAGGAGAGAAAGAAAAAGAGGGACAAGAAAGAGAAAAAAATGGAGTGACAAAATAAAATTGGGAAAAGAAAAAAAAGTAAGAGGGAAAAGAAAGAGACTAAGAAAGAAAAGGGGAACAAACTATATATGGGGAGAAAAATCCAAAAGAGCAACTACTAATTCCAGCAAATTCCAGCAACAAGTATCTGGAGATTAATAAAAACTACAACTAATATCAAGCGACA
The DNA here is from genome assembly GCA_963693515.1 of Pipistrellus nathusii. Taxonomy (NCBI): domain Eukaryota; kingdom Metazoa; phylum Chordata; class Mammalia; order Chiroptera; family Vespertilionidae; genus Pipistrellus; species Pipistrellus nathusii. The sequence continues at coordinate 100,259,499 of OY882858.1, read as the reverse complement.
CAAGGGAAAATAGAAGCAAAAAACAAAAAAAGAAGCATACAAAGAATAAGCAAAACAATCTCACAAAAAAGCATAAAAATTCGATAATAATCAACAGTCAAGCAAACAACAACAAAAGGACACAGAGAAAAACAATTTTTTGGATAGTTAAGACAGCGAAGAGAGAATTGTGTATGGACTTGGAGCAAGGGGTTGGAAATTAGATTTATAAGTAGGGTGACATTTTTAACAGGCGGTAAACAGAAAGAATAGGGAAAATCTAAATCAGGAAAGGGATAAGATAAACAGGACACCAAAATGAGAAAGGTTAGGAGGAGCGTGATGGCATAAAGTAGAATTGATATAGAATAAAATGAGGCTAAAGGAAAGATAAAAATAGAATGTAGAATACTAATACCAAAATAAAATAAAGAGAAAATAAAATGACACTTAAAAAAGTAAAATAGTAGTAGCAATAATACTGATTGAAAGTAAAAATTAATAATTAAAAATGTAAAAATCAAGTGAGTTAAAAAGAAAAAAATGGTTTATTAGGTCAAAGATGCAAAAACTGAAAATAAAAAAATGAAACAAGGTATAAAAAAATGTGCAGTAGTAAAGGTCATTCACTTTCTCTATTCTGTTTGGCATGTCTGTTTTTCTGTCCTGACAGTATTGCAGTTCCCTGCGTTCTGCTGCTCCTCAGTGTTGTAAGCTAGTCTTGATTTTTAAGCAGGTGGTATCTTAATTTCTTGTATTATTTTATTTTTTATTATACAAGAGTCGGTTTGTGATTCAGCCCCTGGATGGCAGTGATCCTGGATTGACTTCCAGATCTATTTGGACTCTCTCGCCTGTGTTGTAATCTTTCTTTCTCTGTGGCACTCATTACTGGCTTGTGGAAGTGGGCTGCCTCAGAGCTGGCTCTCTGATGTTTCCTCCCTGCTCTGATCCCCAGGTTCCAGAAAAACAACTTTCCCCTGGAGTCTCCCAGGGTGTCCCCAACTGGGTGATCTTATGTATTGGGCTTAGTAATCAGAAGCAAGGATTTGAAGGGGGAAAAGCCCAAGTGTTTGAACAATGGTTCTGTGCGCAAGTCTAATCAGCCTGCACACCTTAGAAATTCTTAGGTTGGGAGAGAGGAGAAACCAAGATGGCAGCCTTGGTAAGCACCTAAGCTGCCACCTCACACAACAATTTCAAAACAACAGCTAAAAGACAGAATGGACATGATCTAAAAACACAGGAAAGCTGACTGAATGGAAAAATATACAATTAGAAAGAAGGAGAAAGGCTCGCAGATCAGGGGAGCCACAAAGCACTGAGGTAGGGAGACGCTTGCATGCAGAGAGGAAGAGTGATGAGTGCCTGGCTGGCAGGAGGTGAAAGAAGGCCCCTGACTGCACTGAACCCCAGCCTCAGCCAAAACCCTGTGGACCCAGGCTTATATGGGTGGAGTCTGGACTGTAAAGAAAGGCACCAACAGGCTCAGAGATTGAGAGGCTTAGGGGACCTGGGTGCCGCAGTGGGCAGGGTCTACAGTCACGTGCAAGTGAGTGCACACAGAGAGGTCTGACTGCAGAGGTTGCTGCTGCCTCTCCATAGTGGAAGGAGTCAGAAGCTCCAGACTACAGAGACCCAACCCAATTCCAGGAGAGCACCTGGAGCACCCACACTCTTGCGGGGGGGATTGGGACTGTCAGGTGGAAACTCAGGGGAGCCTCGGAAGGCAGAGGTATGACACACACGCACAAGGGCAGGACTGACTGGAAGCCAAGACTGTCAGCTTAGCCCTGAGACCCCACCCCATCCAAGCTGAGCACAGAGGCTTTTGCAGTTTTGCAAGTCTGATTCTATAAGACTGTCTCTAATACAGAAAGTATCCCGGAGTAGACACAGATGATACTCACATCCAATGGGCCTGGAGGTCAATTCTTTCCAGTGATACCAACAACAATCAAGACTTAACTACAACAAGGCTGTACACGCAATCCACAAAGGGGAACACCAAGAGTGTCTACCTCAGGTAACTAGGAAGGCTGACCCACCAGGCCATATAAGACACCAAACACACAAAGCCATCCTACCAACTCTGGGAAGCAGCAAAAATGCCAATTCAAGGAAAAAGATCTCAAACAAAAGAAATGGATGAGAACAAAATACTGGATATAGAGTTCAGGACCACGGTTATAAGGTTTTTCAAGAATTTCCTAGAAAACACTGATAAATTTAATGAGATCCTCGAGGATATGAAAAAGGACCAACTAGAAATTAAACATACACTGACTGAAATAAAAAATATTATACAGAGACCCAATAGCAGACCAGAGGAACACAAGAATCAAGTCAAAGATTTGGAACACAAAGAGGCAACAGACACTCCTCTGGAGAAGCAAGAAGAAAAGAGAATCCAGAAAGTTGAAGATAGTGTAAGGCGCCTCTGGAACAACTTTAAGCATACAACATCAGAATTATGGGGGTTCCAGAAGAAGAAGAGTGCAAGATACTGAAAACCTATTTGAAGAAATAATGTCAGAAAACTTCCCCCAACTGGTGAAAGAAATAGACTTAAAAGTTTAGAAAGTGCACAAAACCCCAAACAAAAGGAATCCAAAGAGAACCACACCAAGACACATCATAATTAAAATGCCAAGGGCAAAAGACAAAGAGAGAATCTTACAAGCAGCAAGAGAAAAGAGAAAAGCAGTTGGTTACCTATAAGGGAACACCCATATGACTATCAGCTGATTTTTCAACAGAAACTATGCAAGCCAGAAAGGAGTGGCAAGAAATATTTAAAGTGATGAATAGTGAGAAACTACAACCAAGATTACTCTACCCAGCAAAGTTATCATTCAGAATTGAAGGGCAGATAAAGAGCTTCAGAGGTAAGAAAAAGCTAAAGGAGTTCATCACCACTAAACCAGTATTATATGAAAATTCTTTAAGAAGAGGAAAAAGAAGAAAAAAAGATAAAAATTATGATCAACAAATACATATATATCAAGTGAATCTAAAGATCAAGTGAATTAAAAATCTGAGGAACTGGTGAATAAATTAGAATCAAGGGCAAAGAAAGGGACTGGATTGATAATTATCAGGTGGAAAGGACTGTGGGGGGTTCAGGGAGAGACTGGATTAAAATCGTACACCTATTGCTGAAACCGGTTTGGCTCAATGGATAGAGCATCGGCTTGGGGACTGAAGGGATCCGGGTTCGATTCTGGTCAAGGGCATGTACCTTGGTTGCGGGCATATCCCCAATAAGGGGTGTGCAAGAGGCAGCTGATTGATGACTCTCATCGATGTTTCTAGCTCTCTATCTCTCTCTCTTCCTCTCTGTACAAAATCAATAAAATATATTTTTTTAAAAATTGTACACCTATGGATGAGGACAATGAGGTGGGGGGAGGTAAGGGCAGAGGGTGGGGTGGAATTCAGGTGGAAGGGAGCAATGGGGGGGGAGAAAGGAGAAACAATTGTAGTAATCTGAGCAATAAAAATTTATTTTAAAAATAGAGAAAGAAATTCTTAGGTTGTCCCTCTGTGTCAGATCAAAATGGGTTGCTTTTTAGAGATCCTTTCTGTTAGCAGCTCTGAGGACCCCCTTCCACATTCACGGATCATGCCAGCCACAACAGCAACAGATTTTTCTAGGCACAGACTTCCCTGGTCCTCTAGCTCCTGCAAAACATGCATTTCTCCCCCCCCCCCCCCCCCCCCCCGGGACCAGAGACCTCACCTGATCTCAGGTGAAATCTGATCTTTCCCTGGTGGAATGAAGAGCTCCTTTGAATCCACATGTTTGCGCCAATTGGGGATCAGTGTTTTGGGACTCACAGCTGGTTGCTGTAGTTGTGGATTTTCAGGCTTCCAATAATATCTATTTTCTTTTTCAAGATGGTGCAGTCTCTGCATTCGAGCTAGTAGCTTCAGGAGAGGACCCAGATGCCATGGGAGCTGCCAGTCAGAGGAACCCCATAGAGCAGTCCTTTACCTTTTCCTGGAGTTTATCTGTCCCTTAACTCACCAACAAACTTTCCCTGTGTGACCCTCAGCTGTTCTTTCTTTCTGCTGCAGGAGAAGGCTCGGAACACATCTGTCTATTCTGACGTCATTTCATTTTCTGCTCTTCTGGAATATGAATTTTGCCTATTTTTTTATAGAACTTTTACTAGAGGCCTAGTGCATGAATTCACGCATGGGTGGGATCCCTTGGCCTGTCCAGCAATCAGGGCCGATCAGATGGGCTGGCTGGCCAAGGGGAGGGACTGCAAGAGGTTGGCCAATGTGGGAGCCAGACAGCTAGGGGGAGAGACCATGTGAGGTTGGCCTGCTAGGGGTAGGGAGATTGGCCAGCCACTTCCCTCATTGGAGCTGATGTGGGGAGCCAGACAGTAGGGAGAGAGGGACCGTAGGAGATTGTCTGGAAAGGGGGAGGGACTGAAGGAAGTTGGCTGACTGGGGAAAGGTACTGTAGGGAGTTGACAATTCGGCCAGCCTCCCACATCAGGGCCAATGTGGGGGACCGAGCTGGCCAGGGGAGAGAGACGATGAGAGATTGGCCAGCTGGGAGAAGTGACCGTGGAAGGTTGGCCAGTCACTGGAGGTTGGCGGCCCACAGGAGGTTGGCTGTGGAAGCTCACTGACTACCAGGGAACAGCTCCTGCATTGAATTTCTGCCCCCTGGTGATCAGTGCTCATCATAGAGACCAGTTGTTCCACCATTCAGTCAATTTGCATATTAGCATTTTGTGCAATGTGGAGAGGTCCCTCAGCCCAGCCTGTCCCCTCTCACATACTGTGAGCCCTCAGGGGATGTCCTAGGGATGCTTTAAGCCTGCTCCCCATTGGGAGTGGACCTAAGCCACAGTCTGCCCTCCCTTTGTTTGAGGTGACCGGGCTGATCAGGGGAAGGTGCCAGCCCCATTACCCCACTACTGCAGCTACTGCCAGTCACCACAGAGGCCAAGGTATTTTCATCAATATGGATTCCAGTTCCTTCACCATGAAAAAATGACAACTTTCTTTAAGCATTTTAAAGATGTGTCTTTCATAGGATATTACATTTCTTTTTCTTTTTTAAAAAATACATTTTATTGATTTTTTATGGAGGAAGGGAGAGGGATAGAGAATTAGAAACATCGATGAGAGAGAAACATCAATTAGCTGGGTATGTGCCCACAACCAAGGTACATGTCCTTGACCTGAATTGAACCTGGCACCCTTGAGTTTGCAGGCCAATACTCTATCCAATGAGCCAACCAGTTAGGGTGGATATGACTTTCTTTATTTTTCTTTTTATCCTCACCTGAGGATATGTCTCCATGGATATTTTCCCCATCCCTCCAATCCCAAGCTCAGCCCCTTCCCAACCCTAAAGCCTCTGCCCTAGGCTTAAGCTTGGGAAGAGGTCCTCACCCTCACTCTCTTCAACCTCTGATCAGAGGCTTGGCCCCTCCCAACGCCTAAAGCCTCCGCCCCAGGCTTTAGGCTTGGAAAGGGAACGCCCGCCCCTCCTATCACAGATTCGGCCCCTTCCCAAGCTTAAAGCCTGATGAGTTCCCTCCCGCCATCCCTACCCCCCACCTCTCCCTCGCTGAGGGCAGGACGGGCAGATGGGCGGTCGCCTGCCCCACCGTGCCCACAGCTACATCGGCCACAGTCTCTGCAGCCAAGGCAGCTGCTGCAGCCTCTGTGCTATGGCACCCCACCCCACCCACTTGGCCAACTGCCTCCTGCCAACACACGTGCTGCTGCTGCACACCTTGCCCCGACCTGCAAGTATTGCCAGTGCTTTCCCTCCAGCTGCAGCTGCCTTGCCTCTCTCTTCCTTCTTGGTCTTCAGTCTTCACTCCTCCCTCCCTCCCTCCTTGTATGCAAATTAACCACCACCTTAGTTGGGTTAATTTGCATACACGCTCTGATTAACTGGTGGGCGTGGCTGGTGGGTGTGGCTTGTATAGCAGAGTGATGGTTAATTTGCATATTATTCTATTATTAGCTTAGATGGTCTCACATCTCACATTTAAACCTTTTATCCATTTTGAGTTTATTCTTGTGTATGGTGTAAGTTTCTGGTCTAGTTTCATTTCTTTGTATGTGCCTGCCCAATTTTCCTAACACCATTTAGTGAAGAGATGGTCTTTGCTACCATGTATGTTTCCCTTCCTTTGTCCAGTACTAATTGACCATAGTGGCTTGGGTTTCTAGGGTCTCTGTTCTGTTCCATTGATTTATATTCTTGTTCTTGTGCTAGTACCAGGCTGTTATAAGCACAGTGGCTTTGTAGTTAACTTGATATCTGGTATTGTGATTCCTGCAACTTTGTTCTTCTTTCTCAAGATTGCTGCAGCTTTTGGGGTCTTTTATAGTTCCTTATATATTTTTAGAGTGTTTGTTCTAGGTCAGTGAAAAATGTGATTGGTATTTTAATAAGGATTTCATTCAATCTCTAGATTGCTTTGGGTAACATGGACATTTTAATGATGTTGATTATACCAATCCATGAACATGATATATTCTTCTACTTGTTTATATCTTCCTCTTCCTTTTTTCAGTGTTCTGTAATTTTCAGAGTACAAGGCTTTTGCCTAGTTGGTTGACTTTATTCCTAAGTATCAATTACTTTGTGTATACAATGGTAAATGGGATTGCTTTCTTAGTTTCTCTTGGGTTCACTATTGATATATAAAAATGCTATGGATTTTGGGTGTTAATATTGTAACCTGTTATGTTTACAAATTTACTTATTAGGTCTAGTAGGCTTTTTATTGAGTCTTTATGGTTTTATACATTCATTTTTACTTCCTTCTTTCCATTTTAATGCCTTTTATCTTGTTCTTGTCTGATCATTATAGCCAGGACTTTCAGGACTATGTTGAACAAGAGTGGAGAAATACCTACATTGTTCCTGTTTTTAGGGGAAATTATTTTATTTTACTTTATTTTTCCAAGTAGTTTTATGATTTGATACTTTCATCAGAAGTATGAATTCAACATTCAACAATTGGTATTATAAATTTTTAATTTTAGGTATTCTAGCAAGTGTGTGGTTTTATTCTTCATTTTTTTAATTTAATAAATCTTTATTGTTCAGATTATCACAATTGTTTCTCTTCTCCCCCCCCCTCATAGCAACCCTCCATCTGGTTCCCACTTGACCCTCTACCCTTACCTCCCCCTCACTGTCCTCATCCATAGGTATACAATTTTTGTCCAATCTCTTCTCACACCCCACACCCTTTTCCCCCTGAGAATTATGATTCCACTCCCATTCTATGCCCTTTATTCTATTATATGCACCAGTTTATTCTAATCATCAGTTTTTTTTATTCACTTGATTTTTAGATTCATTTGTTGATAGATATGTATTTGTTGTTCATAATTTTTATCTTTACCTTTTTCTTCTTCTTCCTCTTCTTAAAGAATAGCTTTCAACATTCATATAATATTGGTTTGGTGGTGATGAACTCCTTTAGTTTTTTTTTATCTGTGAAGCTCTTTATCTGACCTTTGATTCTGAATGATAATTTCGCTGGGTAGAGTAATCTGGTTTGCAGGTTCTTGTTATTTATTTATCACTTAGAATATTACTTGCCTCTCCCTTCTGGCCTGCATAGTTTCTTTTGAGAAGTCAGCTGATAATGTATAAGTGTTTTCTTGTAGGTAATTAACTGTTTTTCTCTTGCTGCTTTTAATATTCTTTATTTGTATTTTGCTCTTAGCATTTTAATTATGATGTGTCTTGTTGTAGTCCTCTTTGGATTCCTTTTGTTTGGGGTTCTGTGTGCTTACTGCACTTGTAAGTCTATTTCTTTCACCAGGTGTGGGAAGTTTTCCGTCATTATTTCTTCAAATAGGTTTTCAGTATCTTTCTCTCTCTCTCTTCTTCTGGAACCCCCATAATTCTGATGTTGATATGCTTGAAGTTGTCCCACAGGCTTCTTATACTATCTTCAACTTTTTTTATTCTTTTTGCTTTTTGCTTTTCCAGTTGGGTGTTTTTTGCTTCTTTGTATTTCAAATCTTTGACTTGATTCTTGCAATCCTCAAGTTTTCTGTTGAGTCTCTGTATAATATTTTTTTATTTCAGTCAGTGTATGTATAATTTCTAGTTGGTCCTTTCCATATCCTCAAGGGTCTCACTAAATTTATTGGCCTTTTCTAGGAAATTCTTGAAAAACATAATAACCATGGTTTTGAACTCTAGATCCAGTCATTTGTTCTCATCCATTTCTTTCTCTTTTTTTCATATTTTATTGATTTTTTTTACATATTTTATTGATTTTATTTTTTTACCCCCTTCCCTCCCTCCCACACATCCCCTCCCTCCCCAGAGTTTTATGTCCATTTGGTTGTACTTATATGCATGTATACAAGTCCTTCGGTTGATCTATTATCTCCCCCAGATCTTCCTCCCCTCCCCACTGCAATTTGACAGTCTGCCTGTTGTTTTACTTTCTCTATCTCTGTCTCTTGGTTCATCAGTTTATAAAGAGCTTTATCGTCCACCAATGAATGAGGTCATGTGGTATTTCTCTTTCATTGATTGGCTTATTTCACTCAGCATGATGTTCTCCAATTCCATCCAGGTTGCTGCAAATGATGAGAATTACTTCTTTTTATGGCAGCATAGTATTCCATTGTGTAGATGTACCAAAGTTTTTAGATCCAATCATCTGCTGACGGGCACCTAGGCTGTTTCCAGATTCTGGCTATTGTAGATTGTGCTGCTATGAACATAGGGGTGCAAATATCCTTTCTGATTGGTGTTTCTAGTTTCTTGGGGTATATTCCTAGAAGTGGGATTACTGGGTCATATGGGAGTTCCATTTTCAGTTTTTTGAGGAAACTCCACACTGTTCTCCACAGTGGTTGCACCAGTCTGCATTCCCACCAGCAGTGCACAAGGGTTCCTTTTTCTCCATAACCTCGCCAACACTTGTTGTTTGTTGATCTGTTGATGTTGGCCATTCTGACAGGTGTGAGATGGTACTGCATTGTTGTTTTGATTTGCACCTCTCAGACAATTAGTGACTTTGAGCATGTTTTCATGTGCCTTTTGGCCTTCCTTCTGTCTTCTTTTGAAAATATTCTATTTAGGTCCATTGCCCATTTTTTAATTGGATCATTCATCTTCCTTTTATTTATTTATTTATTTTTTTTAAATATATTTTATTGATTTTGTACAGAGAGGAAGGGAGAGAGATAGAGAATTAGAAACACCGATGAGAGAGAATCATCGATCAGCTGCCTCTTGCACACCCCCTACTGGGGATATGCCCGCAACCAAGGTACATGCCCTTGACCGGAATCGAACCCGGGACCTTTCAGTCTCCAAGCCGACGCTCTATCCTTTGAGCCAAACCGGTCCCGGCTCATCTTCCTTTTATTTATTTGTATAAGCTGTCTATAGATGTTGGAGATTAAACCTTTATCAGTGGTATTATTTGCAAATATGTTCTCCCACACTGTGGGCTTCCTTGTTGTTTTGTTGATGGTTTCTTTTGCTGTAAAAAAGCTTTTTATTTTGATGTAGTCCCATTTGTTTATTTTCTCTTTAGCTTCCATTGCCCTAGGGGCAGTATCAGTGAAGAAGTTCTTTTGGCATATGTCGGAGATTTTGCTGCCTGTGGATGTTTCTAGTATTTTTATGGTTTCCCGTCTGATGTTTAAGTCCTGTATCCATTTTGAGTTTATTTTTGTGAATGGTGTAAGTTGGTGATCTAGTTTCATTCTTTTGCATGTGTCTGTCCAATTTTCCCAACACCATTTATTGAAGAGACTGTCTTGACTCCATTGTATATTCGTGCCTCCTTTGTGAAATATTAATTGAGCATAGTGATTTGGGTTGATATCTGGGTTCTCAATTCGATTCCATTGATCTATGTGTCTGTTTTTGTGCCAGTACCAGGCTGTTTTGAGAACAGTGGCTTTGTAATATAGTTTGAAGTCTGGTATTGAGATCCCTCCTACTTTACTCTTCTTTCTCAGGATTTCTGTGGCTATTCGGGGTCTTTTATTGTTCCAAATGAACTTTTGGAGAGTTCTTTCTAGGTCAGTGAAATATGTCGTTGGTATTTTAATGGGGATTGCATTGAACTTATAGATTGCTTTAGGAAGTATGGATATTTTGATGATGTTGATTCTACCAATCCATGAACATGGTATGTTCTTCCATCTCCTTACATCTTCGTCTATCTCTTTTTTCAGTGTCGTGTAGTTTTCTGCATATAGGTCCTTTACTTCCTTAATTAAATTTATTCCTAGGTATCTTAATTTTTTTTGGTGCGATGGTAAATGGAATTGCTTTTTTAGCCTCTGTTTCTGTAGTTTCGCTGTTGGTGTATAGAAATGCTATGGATTTCTTGGCATTAATTTTGTATCCTGCTACGTTGCCAAATTCATTTATTAAGTCAATTAGTTTTTTAATGGAGTCTTTTGGGTTTTTTATGTACAATATCATGTCATCTGCAAATAAGGATAACTTTACTTCTTCTTTTCCAATTTGGATGCCTTTTATTTCCTCCTCTTGTCTAATTGGAATGGCTAGTACTTCCAGAACTATGTCAAACAGGAGTGGCGAGAGTGGGCATCCCTGTCTTGTTCCTGTTCTTAGAGGGAATGGTTTTAGTTTTTGCCCATTGAGTATAATGTTGGCTGTGGGTTTATCATATATAGCTTTTATTATGTTGAGGTATGATCCTTGTACTCCCACCTTGTTAAGAGTTTTTATCAGGAAGGGGTGTTGGATTTTATCAAATGCTTTTCTGCATCAAGTGATATGACTGTATGATTTTTATCTTTCAATTTGTTTATGTGATGTATCACGTTTATTGATTTGCGGATATTGTACCATCCTTGCATTCCTGGAATAAATCCTGCTTGGTCATGGTGTATGATCTTTGTGATGTTCTTCTGGAGTCTATTTGCTAGAATTTTGTTGAGTATTTTGGCATCTATGTTCATGAGGGATATTGGCCTGTAATTCTATTTCATTGAGTTGTCTTTGTCTGGTTTTGGTATTAGGGTGATGCTGGCTTCATAGAAGGAATTTGGAAGTGTTCCTTCCTCTTGAATTTTTTGGAATAGTCTGGAGGATAGGTTTTAGTTCTTCGTTGAATGTTTGGTAAAACTCTCCTGTGAAGCCATCTGGCCCTGGGCTTTTGTTTGCTGGAAGATTTTTGATGACTGTTTCAATTTCTTCCCACGTCACTGGTCTATTGAGATTTTTAGATTCTTCCTGATTGAGTTTTGGCAGTTTGTATTTTTCTAGGAATATGTCCATTTCCTCCAGGTTGTTCAATTTGTTGGAATAGAGTTCTTCGTAGTATTTTGTAACAATCTGTTGTATTTCGGTTGGGTCTGTTGTTATTTCACCTCTTTCATTTCTGATTTTGTTTATTTGGGTCCTCTCTCTTTGTTTCTTTGTTAGCATGGCTAGAGGTCCATCTATCTTGTTTATCCTTTCAAAGAACCAGCTCTTGGTTTTGTTGATCTTATGTATTGTTTTTTTGGTCTCTATGTCGTTTATCTGTGCTCTGATTTTTGTAATTTCCTTCCTTCTGCTTACACTGGGTTTTTCTTGTTGCTCTTTTTCTAACTCTTTGAGTTGTAGAGTTAGATCATTTGTTAGCCTTTTTTCTAGTTTTTTGCAATAAGCTTGTAAGGATATGAACTTCCCTCTCAAAACTGCTTTTGCTGTGTCCCATAGATTTTGGATTGTTGTGTTTTCATTGTCATTTGTTACCAGGATGTTTTTAATTTCTTCCTTGATTTCTCTGGTAACCCAGTCCTTGTTTAATAGCATGTTGTTTAGTCTCCATGTGTTTTTTTTCTTTGGATTATTTTTATTGTAGTTAATTTCCAGTTTTATGCCATTATGATCTGAGAAGATACTTGATATGATTTTTATCTTCTTGAATTTGAAGAGACTTTGCCTATGTCCCAAAATGTGGTCTATCTTTGAGAATGTTCCATGTGCACTTGAGAAGAATGTATATTCTGTGGCTTTGGGGTGGAATGTTCGGAAGATGTCAATTAATTCCATCTGGTCTAGTGAGTCATTTAGGATTGATATTTCTTTGCTGATTTTTTGTTTAGATGATTTGTCGAAGGGTGACAGTGGGGTATTAAAATCTCCTACTATGATTGTATTGCTATTAATCTCTCCCTTAATGTCCTCCAGAAGTTTTTTTATGTATTTGGGTGCTCCTATATTGGGTGCATATATATTTACCAGGGTTATTTCTTCTTGTTGGATTGCTCCCTTTAATATTATGAAGTGGCCTTCATTATCTCTTGTTATGTCCTTCACTCTGAGATCTAATTTATCAGATATAAGTATTGCTACCCCAGTTTTTTTTTCATTTCCATTTGCCTGGAAAACTTTTTTCCATCCCTTCACCCTCAGTCTGTGTGCATCTTTTTTTCTGAGGTGGGTTTCTTGTAGACAACAGATGTTTGGGTCTTGTTTTCTTATCCAATCTGACACCCTATGTCTTTTGATTGGAGCATTTAATCCATTTACATTTAAGGTTATTATTGATATGTACTCATTTGACGCCATTTTTATTCTATACCCGTGTTCCTTCTTCACTTCCTATTTCTTTATTTTTACAGTAGACCCTTTAGCATTTCTTGCATTGCTGGTTTGGTGGAGATAAATTCCTTCAGTCTTTTTTTGTCTGTGAAGCTCCTTATTTCTCCTTCAATTTTGATTGATAGCCTTGCTGGGTACAGTATTCTTGGATTCAGACCCTTCCTTTGCATGGTTTTGTATATTTCATCCCATTGCCTTCTGGCCTGATATGTTTCTGTTGAGAAATCAGTTGCTAGTCTGATGGGGGTTCCTTTGTATGTAACTTTCTGTCTCTCTCTCTGGCTGCGTTTAAGATTCTTACTTTGTTGCTGTTGTTTGCCACTTTAATTATAATGTGCCTTGGCGTCTGTCTTCTGGGATTCATTTTGCTTGGGACTCTGCGAGCATCTTGGATTTGTGTGGGTTTTTTCTTCTCTATCTCAGGAAAGTTTTCAGTCATTATTTCTTGAAATACTTTTTCCATGTCTACCTCAGTTTTCTTTCCTTCAGGAACCCCTATTATTCGAATATTATTTTGTTTTGTATTGTCCCAAAGCTCCCGTAGACTCTCCTCCTGCTTTTTAATCTTTTTTTCTAGAAGCTGCTCTATTTGGGTATTTTTTTCCATCTTGTCTTCTAGCTCACTGATGCGGTCCTCTGCTTCATCTAGTCTACTCTTGATGCTTTCTATTGAGTTCTTCATGGTAGCGATGTCATTTTTTATTTCTTCTTGGTTCTTCTTCAATTCTTCATGGTTCTTCTTCCATTCCTCATGGTTCTTCCTCATTTCTTTTTGGTTATTGTCAAATTTCTCTTCCATTCTTTTTAGCCAACCTATGATCATTATTCTGAACTCTTGCTCTGGTAGGCTGCTTGTCTCTGACTCGTTTACTTCCTTTTCTGGTGATGCCTGCTTTTCTTTCATGTGCGGGGTATTTTTTTGTCTTCCCATGGTATCTCTTTTTCAGGATGTCTGGTTATGTGGTATTCCTTCCCTTGCGTTGATTTAAAGGTGCAAGATATAACACTACCAGGTACAACACAAGAGGCACTTAACAGGAATGTATTTACAATATTAATAACCTCTAGTAAAGGTGACCACTAGAGAAAGGCAAATTAGGGGATAGGAGAGAAGGAAGGAAGGTAAAAATAAAATAAAGAAAAATAAATAAAAAAATAAAAAAGATATAAAAATAAAAAAGAAATAAGTAAATAAACAAAAGTGGGATAAAGAGATATTCAAATAAGAAAAGAAGAAAAAAAGGAGAAAGAAGAAAAAAAGGTAAAAAAAAGTAATAATAAATTGAAATTGGAAAACAGGGAAATATAGAAAAAGAGAGAGAGGGAGAGAGAGAGAGAGAGAGAGAGAGAGAAGAAGCAAACTAAAAGAGAAGTGAGAGACAAACTATATATATATGTGGAGAAAATTACCATAAAACAACCACTGAGCCCAGTCAATGCCAGTAACAATACTTGGTGATTAGTACAAACTACAATATCTACTATTATTAAGTAAGGCTATGATATACAGAGGTAAAATAAACAAACAAAAACAGAGTATTTTTTTAAAAATTCGGAGCAACAATAATAACACAGGGATAAGCATAACAGTTTCACTAAAAAGCATAAAGATTCACAATAATCAACCTTCACACAAACAATGAGAAAAGTATAGAAAGTAGAACAGTTTTTTTTGTTGTTGTTGTTTTTTTAACTCGTTAATATAGTGCAGAGAATGGTATTTATACACTTGGATCAGGGGTTGGAACTTAGGTCTATAAGTATAGTGAGAGCTTTAGCAGAGGGTATACAGAAAGAACAGAGGAAAAACTAAAGCTGGAAAGGGATAGGATAAACCTGAGATTAAAAGATTAAAGTTTAGTAAGAGAGTGATGTTTTAAAGGTCGAGTTGAGATAGGGTTGAATGGTTCTATAGTAGAGATTAAAATAGAATGAAGGTTATTCCCAATGTAAAATAAAGAAGAAATAAAATGGTACTGGAGAGGAGAAGAAGAAAGAAAAAAAAATTGCAAATTAGCAGTAGTAATAGTGATGATAGAGATTAAAAAAAGTAATAATTGAAAAGGTAAAATCCAGTAAGGAAAAAAGAAAAAAAAATCATTTCTTAAGTAAAAGATGTAAAAAATGAAAATTAAATAAAAGATGTAAAAAATGTCAATAAAATAAAGAATTGTAAAATTAACATAAAAACGTCCAGTAGTGATCATTCACTTCTTCTGTTATTGTATTTGGCACGCCTGATTCTCGGACCAGAGAGTCTTGCAGTTCCCAGCATTCCACTGCACCTCAGTTTTGTAAAGTAGCCCTCAATAGGTAGGCTATATCTTAGTTATTTGTGTCCACTTATTTTTTATTAGTTAAAAGAAAAAGAAAAAGAAAAAAAAAAAAAAGGGCAGTTTGTAATTCAGTCCTTAGGTGTCAGGGTTACTGGTTTGACTTCCCAGTCTTTAGGTTGCTCTGGCCTTCTTTCTCTGTGGCTCTAGCGGGCAGAGTGCCATCTGGTTCCCAAACTATCTCTTTTGGCTCTGATCCCTTGTTTTCGGGAAGGCAATTCCCCCCTGCAATTTCCCGGATATGCCCAACTGGGCGGTCCTTCCCGAGTATTCAGATGCAAGGGGGTGAGGGGGATCAGAGGTGTCCAGGTGTTCCGCCCTTGGTGGGACAGCCACGGTTCTTAACAATCTGTCCGTGTCCCCCTGGCGTTTTAGAAAAAGACCTGCTTCTGGGGATGGTTACACCAACCCCTGGACTGGGTTTCGCCAGACAAGTTTCTAGCTGCAGCCTTCTTTGGGCACCGCTCTGGCGTGGGCTGCTGTGGCTCTCCTGGGCGCACTGGGGGCGGGGCCGTGGCATTCCGGGGCTACAATAGAGGCGGGGCCGCAGCGCTGGGGGGGGGGGGGCTACAGGCGGGGCCGCGGCGCTCCGGTGCGCACTGGGGGCGGGACCTCGCTGCGCTCCGGGGCTACCGCTGCCTGTGCCGCCAGAACCCTCAGGCTATTACCGCAAACTCTGACCTTCCCGTGGGTAGTTGTAGAGCTACCTTGAGTCCGGGCGTTTGCTCCCTTTGGGGCGTCACCGGTGTTCGCTGGACTCCTCCGCAGTGGGTCCTCCAGGCCGGAGATGCTCGTCCTTTCCAGTATGGCGAGGCGGCCTTCCCGCGGAGCCCGGAGCTCTGGGAGAAGTCGGCGGCGCCGGTCGCCCGGTCAGGAAATCCCGTCCAGCTGACCCTTCCTTACCCTTCTTGACAGATCCGTTGCCCCTTAGCTGCTACCAAACACTCCCTGAGTGACTCAGACGCTGCTCCTGTGTGTCTTGGGACCAGAGTTAGAACAAGTCCGTCTGTTTGGTCGCCATCTTCGAGCTCCCCCCTCATCCATTTCTTTCATTTGTGATCTGTTTCCTTGTCTCCTCATTTTCGCTGCTTCCCTGAATTGGTAGGGTGGCTTTGTGTGCTAGTTATTCTATATGTTTCAATGGGTCAGCTCCCATTTACCTGAGGTGGACACTCTTGGTGCACCCCTTTGTGGACTGTATTTACAGCCTTGTTATAATTAAGCCTTGATTGTTGTTGGTATCACTGGGAGGAATTGACCTCCAGGACAATTGGCTGTGAGGACCCGCTGTGTCTATAATGGAAGAATTGCTGTGCTGGAGACATGCTTATGGGGTGGGATTTGTTCCAGTGGGGATTTTATGCTCACTGAGTCTTCCTCTTAAAAATGTCCCTTATGAGAGTAGTTGAAATCTGGTGTCGTCTCACACTGACCACTAGATACACTAGCTTCTGGATCTCCAATCGTGTGCAGGTCAGCTTCTCTCTGAGGCCACCCAGCAGGAGCTACAGCAGGAACTATAGTTTTCTCCTCTTTGCTTAGGGTTTGAATATTTTGGAGCTTTCTGACAGGAGCTGTAGTTTATTTGGTTAAGCTGCAACAGGGGAGGCCATTGTTATGCAAAAGCCACTGCACGAATCTTGGGTGTGTTTGTAGATTGTGCAGGGTGTCACTAAGCTAGGGTGTGGAAAACAGCGATGGCTGCCTAGTGAGCCTTCTCTGCCTTTCTGCATTTCCAAGTTCTCACATCCCATGCTCCATCTCAGTAAACAATTATTGCTGAGAGAACCTCTGCAAGAAAGTCATCCTCACTTTCCAACCCAATGGCCAACAGTCCAGCTTCTCCCCGTATGAGTTTGGGTCTCCTGCATCTCCCCAGAAACTGTGTGCTAGGTGTCCTTTAGGGCCCAGTGGTTCAGCCTCCCCAGTTACCTGAGGTGGACATTCTTGGTACACCCCTTTGTGGGCTGTGGGCACAGTCTTATTATAGTTAAGTCTTGATTGTTGATGTCACTGAGAGGAATTGACCTCCAAGCCAATTGGCTGTGAGAATCAGCTGTGTCTACTTTCAAAGAACTTCTCTGCTGGAGACACCCTTATAGGAGACTTGCAAAAGCCTCTGTGCTCAGCTTGGATAAGGTGGAGTCTCAGGGCAGAGACTGTTAGCCCCGCCTTAATAGGACCTTGTGTCTCAGTGTCCCATGGTAATTGCTGCAAGTACCTCTGAAAGAAAGTCGCCCTCAAGTTCTGCCCACTGCCAGACAGTCCAGTTTCTTCCTGAATAAATGTGGGTCTCCAGAGTCTCACCTGTAACCGGATTTTAGTGCAGTTGGAGCTTTTATCTCCCTCCCACTTGAGAAAGCCAGCCACGTACTCAGTTGCTAGTCTTCTCTGAGCACATCTTAGTATCTCTGCCCCTGCAGCTCATCTGAGTCTCAGTATGCTTTTGTCTTTCCTGACAGTCCAGTTTCACCCCATATGAGTCTGGATCCCCAAGTCTTGCCCAGAACTGGATTTCAACACAGTCAAGAGCTTTTGTCTCCCTCCCACTTTAGAAGCCAGCCATGCACTCAGTTGCCAGTCCTCTCCAAGCGCATCTCAGTACCTCTGCCTCCTGCAGCTCCTCTGAGTCTCAGTGTGCTTTTCTCTTTTCTTCTAGTTGTAGAATTTACACTCAGCCAACCTTTGTGTGTTCTGGATGATGGTCGTTTTGTCTTTTAGTTGTAATTTTGAAATTTGTGTGAGGCAGCAGTTTAGGTGTTTACCTATGCCGCCATCTTGGTTTCTCTAGTTCTTGGTTTTCTTGATCTTTTTGTTTGTTTGTCTGTTTTGGATGTCTATGTCATTTATTTCTGCTCTGATTTTTTTTTCTAAATAACATGCTTTATTTTTTAAAAACATTTTTAAGTCTTTATTGTTCAGATTCTTACAGTTGTTCCTCTTTTCTCCCCAAAGCTCCCCTCTGCCTGGTGCTAACCCCACCCCACCCCAAACCCTTTACCCCTCTCCCACCACTGTCCTTATCCATGGGTGTATGATTTTTGTCCAGTCCTCTTCTTTGTTTGGGGTTTGTAGGTGCCTAGATGAAGCAATGCAAGTTGGTGTGGCTCCTTGGGCCTTCTTTTGGATGTTCTGGGTCTCTCTGACTCAGCTGTAGTTTGATAGGTAAGTTTAGATTTCAAAGGACCAGGCCATTCTGGGCACAGCTTGGATGGGGCAGAGTCTCAGGGTGGAGCAAACAGCAATGGCCTCCCACCAACCCTACCCTCAGAGACCCCTGGGTTTCAGTGTCCCTTGGTAATCAATGCAAGTACCTCTGACGGAAAGCCTCCCTTGACTTCCACCAGCTTCCAGACAGTACAATTTCTCCTTGTATGAGTCTGGGTCCCCAAAGTCTAGTCTAGAACTGGGGTTCAGAACAATCAGAGCTTATATCTTCCTGTGGATTGAAAAAGCCAATCAGATACTCAGTTGCCAGTCCTCTCTGCGCACCTCAGTACCTCTGCCTTCTGCACCTTCTCTGAGTTTCAGTGTGTTTTTCTCTTTCCTTATAGTTGTAGAATTTCCACTCAGCCAGTCTTCCTGTGGTTCTGAATTATTTCCTTTTGTCCTTTGGTTGCAGTTTGGTTTTTTTGTTTTGTTTTGTTTGTGTTTTGTTTTGTTTTTAAATAACATTAACCTCTTTTTTTAATATACTTTATTGATTTTTTACAGAGGGAAGAGAGAAGGATAAAGACTTAGAAACATCGATGAGGGATAAACATCGATTAGCTGCCTCACACACCCCCTCACTGGGGATGTGCCCACAACCAAGGTACATGCCCTTGCCCGGAATCGAACCTGGGACCCTTCAGTCCACAGGCCGACACTTTATCCACTGAGCCAAACCAGTTTTGGCTTTAGTTGCAGTTTTGAAGTTGTTTTGTGGGGTGACAAGTTCAGGTGTTTACTTATGCCACTATCTTGATTTTTCTCCACTCTCATCTTTTTTATTTTTTTCCTTATACTTATCCTGGAATTTTCTTGTTGTCCTCTTTCTAAGTTGTAGTATTAGATAACTTATTGCCAGTTTTTCTTACTTTTTGAGGTAGTCCTGTAGTGCTATGAAGTTCCCTTTCTGGACTTCTCTCACTGTGCTCAATAGATTTTGGATTGTTGTGTGTTCATTTTCATCTGCTTCCAGGATGTTTTTTTTTTCTTTGATCTCTTTGATAACCCATTCATTGTTGAAAAGCATGGTATTTAGCCTCCATGTATTTGATAGTTTTTGAGCACTATATTGTAAATGATTTCTAATTTCATGTCATTATGGTCTGAGAAGATGCTTGACATGATTTCAATCTTCTTGATTTCATGGAGACGTATCTGTGTCCTAATATGTGGTCTATCTTTGAAAATGTCCCATGTACACTTGAGAAGAATGTATATCCAATAGCTTTGTGTTGGAATGTTCTGAAAATGTAAATTAGTTCCATCTGTTCTAGATTGTCATTTAGAATTGCTATTTTCTCATTGATTTTTTTTCTAGAAGATTTATTCAGTATGTCAGTTGGTATTAAAGTCCCATACTCCTGTATTGAGTGCATATATTGTTGTATCTTTAATATTTTGAAGTGGCCTTTCATATCTCTTGTTATAGACTTTGAGGATTATTTTGTCAGATATAAGTATTGATACCCCAGTTTTGTGTTTTGTTTTGTTTTCATTTCCATTTGCCTGAAATTTTTTTACATCCCTTCGCTTTCAGTCTGTATGAGTCCTTTGTATTGAATTGGGACTCTTGTTGACAAAATATATGGGTCATGTTTTCTAATCCATTCAGCTACCCTGTATCTTTTTATCAGAGCATTTAGTTCATTTACATTTAAGGTTATTATTGATAGGTACTTGTTTGTTTCCATTTTTATTCTTTATGCCTGTGTTCCTTATCCCCTTCCTATTTCTTCTTTTTTACAACAGTCCTTTCAGCATTTCTTGCATTGCTGGTTTGGCTGCAATAAACTCCCTTAGCCTTTTTTTGGTCTGTGAAGCTCCTGATTTCACCTTCAATTTTGAATGATAGCCTTGCTGGACAGCATATTCTTGGATTCAGTCTCTTGCCTTTCATCACTTTGTATATTTCATTTCATTCCTTTCTGGCCTGATGTGTTTCTGTTGAGAAATCAGTTAATAATCTAATAGAAGACCCTTGTAGGTAACTTTCTGTCTCTCTTGCAGCCTTTACTATTCTTTCTTTATATTTTACCTTTGCCAATTTAATTATGATGTGTATTTGTGTCAGTCTTTTCCTGTTCATCTTGATTGGGACTCTTTGTGCTTGTGTGACTTTTTTTCTTCCCAATGTCAGGAAATTTTTCTGTCATTATTTCTTCAAACAGGTTTTCTATTTCTTACTCAGTTTCCTCTCTTCCATCCCTATTATTTGGATGTTGTTATATTTTGTGTTGTCCGAAAACTCACTTAAACCCTCCTCCGGCTTTTTAATATCTTTCTAGTTGCTTCTCTGCTTGAGTGTGGTTTTTTTTTATTGTTGTTGTGGTTTTGTTTTGTTTTGTTTTGTTTTTTGATTCTTTTGACAAATTACTTGCTTCCATTCCATTTGCCTCCTTTTATTGTGATTCCTCCTATTCTTTCATTTGAAAGTTGTTTCTTTGCCTCCCCATTTTTGCTGTTCCTTTGCATTTATTTCTACGTTTTAGATAAAACTGCTATATTACTCAGATGTTGGGGTTGGTCTTATGTAATATATGTTTTGTGGTACCCAGTGGTGCAGTCTCTTAG
This sequence comes from Pipistrellus nathusii, assembly GCA_963693515.1. NCBI lineage: Eukaryota > Metazoa > Chordata > Mammalia > Chiroptera > Vespertilionidae > Pipistrellus > Pipistrellus nathusii. Next base: position 100,238,802 of record OY882858.1, on the reverse strand, counting down.
GTCTCCTGGGCTGGGTGTGCTAGAGAAGCCCCCTACTTGAGATATTTGGATTCTCTTGATTATAGTTGGGTCTTGAATCTTATTGTCCCATTCATTGATGGAGTCTCCTCTCAGAGTGCTTGATTCTGTGGCTTGCTCCCTACCACATTATGCCAATCCATTGTGGAGGTGCTGAATAGCCAAAAAGCACAAAATATAAGATAAAACATGACATAAGAGGAACAAAACATGAATGTAAATGAGACCCCTATAACCTAAACAAAACTGATCACCAAAGTAAAGAAAATTAGGAAAGAGAAAAGAGAGCAAGAGTAATGGGGAGGAGAGGGAGAAGAAAGAAAAAATATGGGAGAAAACACAATAAAAGTAACAAATAAACCAAAAAGCACAAGCAAAAAACACCCAGCTTGGGGGAGGGGCAGAATTTGTAGATGCAGAGCTCAAATAAAGAACATAAGGTTAAGAAATTAGAGGAATAAAGGAAGAACTGTGGGTTAGAATTAAATAAGGGAAGGGAGTGAGAAGACAATAACAATTTTTTGAGGAAAATAAAGTAGAGAGCACATAGGCCTAACTTTAGAAAGTGAAACAATTTAAAAAAATTAGGAGAAGAAAAGAGCAATAAAAGATAGAAAAAAAATGAGTAATGAATAAAAAGAAAAGAGAAGGGGAAACTGAGTAGGAGCCAGGTAGAAGAAATTAGATATATGAATAAACCAACAGAGACTAGAATAACAACAAATCAATAAAGCACATAGATAAAGAAGATCAATTTTTTAAATGTGGGAAAAAGAAATGAAAGAGGAAAATCAAACCGAAGAAAGGAGAAGAAAAATGGAAGGGAAAAAAAATAGAAGAAAAGGTGCAAAAATAGAAAAGAGAAGTGCTGTTCACTTCAGCCAAGTTTTAATGCCCCATGAGAGCTGGACCTCCCTTTTCTGTTATGTCTTCCAATTCTGGGCTTCCTGTGAGGTTCTTAGGTATTAACCACTGTCCAGCACTGTCTTCTGGCTTTTAGCACCCTGCTTGAAGCTCCAAGTGATCCATTGGTTCACTATTTGTGTTTGTCTTCACAGGCCTTTGCTGTGAAGGGGCCAACCTGCCCTCTTTCCCTGTCCACCAGCTGTCAATCTTAATTACTCAAAAGTTTGATTCTGACAGGTGTTTAGGTGGGGTTGGTGCTGGTTTGCTTTCAGGGAATATGATAGGTGTGTTTTCCTGTCCCAGAGCTACACCAAAATATTACTCTGCCCTTGATTAAAAAATATCCTTGTATGGAGACCAATGGGATCAGCTGTGTCCCTGGAGTTTTATCTGTCTGGTTTCCAGAGTAGCAGAGCGGTAGGCCCCTCTTCCAATCCAGTATCTGGGGGTTTCTTGAGACTGTTCAGTCCTAATAGCTTGGCCTTTGCCTTTGTTTCCTTTGCAAAGCTCAAAATGCAGGGTGTATCACCTGTCCTGAGGCACTGAGAGGGTCTAGCTCCTCTGAGGAGAAATTTAGGTTTGGAAGCCTATGAACGTTCCAATGCAGGATTTCTGGCCAGGGCTCCCTGCCCTGCTTCCCTCCCCTACCTCTCCTCAGGCACTTCAAATCTGAGCCTCCCCCTTGCAAAGGCTCCCATGAGTGTTTGCAATAGAAAAGTCCTGTGTTCTGGGTTTAGGGATAAAAACAAACAAACAAAAAGCAAGAACAATGAAAAAACCATGGCATATCCCCCTTGCCCCTCCCCAGCACCTTGCTGATTTTCCCTCCACAGTGCCATCTTTCGAAGACAACCTTTCCTGTCTGTAGTCTCAATTATAGACTCCCCAGGAGCCAGTAGCCCTGTGGCTTTTCCCATTCACAGTTGGATGTTATGCCTGCTGCCTTGGGATGCAGCTCTGATGCTCAGCCTGGGCGAGGCTTCTCTTTTTCTGAGGAAACAGATTTTCCAGTTAACACAGTTTCCTCTCTCTCTTCATTCCACCAGCCTGCCACCCCTCTCGCAACCTTGCAGCCTAGCCCATCTACCTGTCTCTAGGTATTTTCTGTCCTTCCTTGCTATAAATTGCCTCCTCAGCTGGGCCTCAGTTGTTAATTCCAGGTGGATGTTCTCCCATTTAGTTGTATTTTCAGTCTGACAGTGGGGACAAGGTGCACCACAGGTCTGCCTATTCACCACCCTTTTCTTCTCCCTTCAACTGCTATTTATCTTCCAGCATTGGGTAAAAGGCAACTGATTATAGCTTTGTTTTCTTGGAGGTGAAGAAAAATGGCTAATCTGGGAAAGATCCAAATCTTCAAATGCATGCTTCACTTCCCATGGCTTCCCAGTGAACCTGAGAGAAAAAAAATTGCCTCATCTCCTCACTCAGATCTCATCAGAAGTGGGACCTAGTAAAAAGTCCTTCCCTAAAGACCTGCAGAACCAAAACAAGGGAAAAGATAATCCACTACATTAGTTTTGATAAACATTTATGTCTGAAGAGCCTGGGTAATTCGTTCAACAAACATTTTCTGTGTGTCTTCTCTATGCCATGCACATCGGCTGATATCAGGCAGATCAGCTACTCTTTTGATGTGGAGAAGTGCTCTAAACAGCCCCATTCAAGACAGGAGAAATCCCAGAGAACAGTCTCTGAGGAAGTGGCTTGGCTTCTCTGAGTACCCAGAAATCTTTGGCATTCACTCTCTGAGGGACGGGGAAATGAAGCCATGAGGCTGCAGCTTCCCAGGAATAGGCAGAAGTGCACAAATTCAAATGGATTAGGAGTGTAAATTAAGCAGTTTGACTTGGCTAGCACAGGACAATGAAGATCTTCACACACTCAGCTCTGTATTGAACCCGAGGCAGAGTGATTAATTCATTATTTACTTTCCATCCTGGAAGGGAAAGCATGTATACCTAGGGCCAGCATGGATGAGCACAGTCATAAATCATGCCATTTACAAGCCTAACAATGAGAAAATCAGCTGGCTGCAGGAGGATGCACTGCAAGCAGAAACAGAAGAACTGACCTGTCAAAGTGGCCACCAACAGTTGGCCAGTTATGCAGCCCCCTACCCAAGGTGGACAGTCTCTCGACCACCCAGCTTGGCACTTCCTGGCCAGACCACAGAGAAACAAACTCTACCCAGGAGGAGGCTTCTTTGACCTGAGGTGGCCTCAACAAAATGCACAAAATATTAGGAACTAGAGGCCTGTTGCACAAAGATTCATGCAAGAATAGGCCCTCTTTCCCCTGGTTTTGCTCCTGGCTGCCCAAAAAGCCTGCAAGTCCTCACCCTCAGCAGCCCGGGAGCCTGCAAGTCCTCGCTCCCAGCAGAGCACCACTCCTTAGCTCCCTCCACCTTCTGCCCTCCCCCTCATAGTAGGCGTCCAGCCCTGCCCAGCCATTTCATGCCTGCATATCCAAATTGACCAGCCATATTTGCTGGGTTAATTTGCAAAATTACTCCTGATTAGCTGATTGGCATTGTGGAGATATGGTCAATTTGCATATTTCTCTTTTATTAGTGTAGATGCTTGAAGAGCTTTAGCTGGTGTTGCTCAGTAGTCATACATAGTGCTAGCACTCACACTGAAGGATCTCAGGGCTCAATTCCCAGTCAAGGACATGTACCTGGGTTTGAGTTCGCTCCCAGCTCCCTGGTCAGGGCATGTGCAGGCGGCAATCAGTCGATCTATCTCTTTCACATCAATTTTCCTCTCTCTCCTTTCAACGTGGTCTGTGAACCAGAAAAGATTTTTAAAAACCATTGCTCTAGAAAAGTTTGACATTTCCTCAAAATTTAATACACCCAGCAATTCCATGCATTGGTACATACTGAAAAGAACTGAAAACCTATGTTCTCACCAATATTTGTACACATTATGTTCAAAGAAGCATTATTCAAAGTAGAAACCTCAAATTCCATCAACTGATAAATAGATGAACAAAATGTAGTACATTCATACAGTGGAATATTGTTCAGGAATTAAGTACTGATTCATGCTACAGCATGGATGAATCTTGGAAAAAATATACTAAGTTTAAGAAATTGGATACTAAACACCACATATTCCATCGTTTTTTTCATATAAAATGTCCAAATCAGGAAAATCCATAAAGACAGGAAGTGATTTTAGTGGTTGCCAGGAGTAGGGAGATGGGAGGAGAGATGAGAAGAAGTATGGAAAATGACTGCAAATGAACATGGAGAAATTTCTTTTTGACATGAAGAAAATATTCTAGAATTAGAATGCGGTGCTATTTGCAGCTCTGTGAATATACTCTGTGTAGGGTAAACCACTGAACTGTATATTCTATAAAGGTGAATTTTATGGTGTGTGAATTAAAATTTGATTTAGATAGCAAATTCCTTAATAATACAAATATTAATCATATATGCAAACTTACCAAAATTCTTTTACGATCCTTTTTAGATAAAAATTTTACTGGTGGGTATTTCTGGGTGATGCTGTATAATACCAAGAGATTAAAGAAGAAAAAGTCAAACATTTAACATGAGTATTTTCTCTGCCTATTATCAAAACAAAGGTCAGATTTTAGAACTGTTACTATTTTTGTTCTTCTCTTGCTACTCCAAGTAATGGGGCAGGAACCAAGCAATCAGTGGCTAATTTGAATTCAAGACATAGCTACTTGCTCCTAATTTCAAATCAAGTGAGGGGTATGCCTTGAGATTCTACTCCTAGAAGGGAAAATTGAAGAATGTGTAGATTACCAGCAGTCAAAGCTAAACACTAAAGAGGGAAGATGGCAGCATTATCACAATGCTGTATCAGGCCTGGAAGGAAGAAAGCAGCTGCATAAAGTAGACCTAATGTGGGAGAGAAGCCTCAGGGGAGTGAAAAAAGACCTCAAAGCTGATTTTCCTGATCCAGGCAGGTTCATAATTCCAGCACCCCCTTCCCAACTTTCACCTGGGCAAAATTACTAGGCATCAACAATTTCTGTCTCTCACAGTCTCTTTGTAACCTACTCGGTCTCCTCTTATCTTTCAATTAGAGGCCTGGTGTACAAAATTCGTGCATGGAAGGGTGTCCTTCAGCCCAGCCTTCACCCTCTCCTTAAACCTCTTGATAGATGTCCAACCACCCATTTAGGCCAGATCCCACTGTGACATCCCTCTCACAATCCAGGACTGCTGGCTACCAACTGCCTCCCCCTGCAGGCCTGGTCCCCCACCAACTGCCCTGCCCTTCAGGCCTGGTTCCCCCACAACTGCCCTACCTTGCTGGCTTGGTCCCCCCAAACTGCCCTCCCCTGCAGCCCTGGTCCCCCCAACTGTCTTCTCCTGCAGTCCTGGTCACCCCCCACACACACACACACCTCAACAGCCCTCTGAACTGGTCTCCCCCAACTCCCCCCCTCTGTTAGCCCATTCACCCCTAACTGCCCTTCCCTGCAGGCCTGGTCCCCTCAACTGCCTTACCCTGCTGGCCTAGTCCCCCAACCCTCCAAACTGCCCTTCCCTGGAGGCTTGGGTCCCTTGCAACTGTCCTCCACTGCAGGCCTGGCCTCCCCCCAACTGCCCTCCCCTGCAATCCTGGTCTCCTCCAACTGCCCTCCTCTGCCAACCCAGTCACCCACACTGCCTTCCCTGCTTGCCTGGTCATACACAACTGCCCTCTCCTCCTGGCCTGGTCCTGCCCAACTGACCTCCCCTGCAGGCCTGGTCCTACCCAACTTCCTGCCCCTGCAGGCCTTGTCCCACCCAACTGCCCTCCTCTGCTGGCCTGGTCACCCCTAACTTCCCATCACTGCCCTCCCCTGCAAGCCATCATGTGGCAGCCATCTTGTGGTGGCCATCTTGTGTCCACATGGGGAAGCCATCTTTGACCACATGGGGGTAGCCATCTTGTATATTACTCTTTTATTAGATAGGATAGCATTAGAATCTTTCCAAAAGGTCTCTTACGGTCCAATTGGGATAAATTACTACCTGCTCCTTTCCCTGGGATATTCTCGATTCCAGGTCTTTTTGGCCCAGCCAGAGGGCCATGTTTGTGTCTGCTCAGCATCCTCCATCTAGTGTGCCTGGTCATCCTTAGTTGCCAACTGGGAGCCATGGCCTTAAACACTCCAATCTCTGTTGTCTTTGGGGCAGAACCCTTTGCGGTCCAGAGTTCTATTTAGAGTTGAAATGACCACCCAGCAAGGGACAACCCATCAGGTGGCTTTTAAACTCTTATTGGAATACAATGTAGTTCCTTAAATATTTGACAATTCTTTCTCTTCTAGGTAAAACTGCATCAGTTTCCTCAACTATTCCTCCTGTTCAAAATTTCCAGACCTCTTCAGGTTCTGAGATTGTTGACTATTTCCCACTGTGTATTTCCTTTTAAATCTCCAAACTCCCACAACTTCTGTGTGTTGTTATCGTGAGAGTAACAATAATAAAAACTATTATGTACCACACACTCCTACCCGGCAAAGTTGTTATTAATTTTAATTTATAGATGAGGAAATTGAGGCCTAAAAAGGTAAAAACAGTTTGTCAGAATTCAACCTTTGGTTGGTCTGACTCCAGAGACTGTGCTTCTGACCTTTTTGACATGCCATCTTGCTCACCCAGAGCTTAATGGGTTTATTAGCTAAGATGCTAGAGACATCTGTTTCAGGGCCTGCCAAACTTAAGGGCTTTCTTCCTCAAAGCCAAGATGAGCTTTGAGACTGGCTAATTCATACCAAAGTAGCATCAAAAAAGAGAGAAAAGAAAATAATAAAAACATTATCCACACAGCTGTTTACTTGATGCTTGAGCTGAGCAACTCTTCCAGAAAAGAGAGCGGGAGTATTTATTTTTCATTCTTCTTTCTAGAACAGATATTATGGCCCAGGATGCAATCTGCTTATTCCTCTCTTCTATTTTATGTGGGACAAAAAGTAGCACGATTCTCCCTAGTCTATTTATGGAGCAAACAAGAAGCAAACAGGATTCCTTAAACAAAGGGTCTTTAACCAAGGGATTAATGGCTGATGCTCATTCTCATCAGGGCTGCCACTGTGACTCAGCCTACCTTGTCCAAGAACAATGGGCGTAATATATTAATATCTTCCCTTCCACTAATCAGGGGGAAAAATATAACATGGCCAGAACTAGAAGCCCAGGCTTCAGTTGGGAATTTTACCAAGCATTACCCATAGCAACATTATGAGACCCGGAGTTTGGTGAGTTTGGATTCTCATTGTGGATTCTTGTCCTTTGAAGTTTGTAGAATAAAATGCAAAGACTAAGGCAAAAGTATAGAAATTTATTATAAGGGTTTACAAACACTCCCTGGGGAGGGGTCCTCAGATGGGAAAATCCTGCAGTGAATGACCTTCTATCCACCCTGGCAAATGACCATCTGACCTTGGAACTGTCAGTCCCAGCAGAATTACACCATGATCTTTGCCCTAGTATGCTACTTTGCCACTTTCATTGCATTGATATTTTCAACTGTGGACACCATGGGAGAGAATGAGAATAAATTCTCAGAAAAAAATTGTTGGTGAGAGTTTAGAAAATCCATTGCTAATGTTGCCAGGATGAGGCCACATTGAGTGACTGACCTAAAAATAAGATTAAAAGTTACTAAGAAGTATGATAGTGGAAATCAGTGATGGTTATTATTCACTAATCAGGTATGTCCTATCCCACCATAGCTACGATCTTGAACAAAAGCACAAAGTGACTGACAGAAGCTATTAAAGGATCTGCTTCATTAAATCAACCAGACGAACAAAAGTTTGAAGAGGGCCTATATCAGACATAGAGAAACTTCTAATGACTAGATTGAAAACCAGACACATAATTATATTCCTCTCAACATTAAGAAGATTATGGTCAAAACAAAAAGTTTGTTTGTAATGTTGAAAGAAAAGGCTGGACCCAACTACATGTTGATTTTATTGCTACCTCAGGGTGGTTAAAGAATTCAAAAATGTTATTCATTACATAATGTGAAAGTAAGTGCTGAATCTGTGAATGCTGATGTGAAGGCAGCTGAAAATTTTTTAGAAACTCTAGATAAGCTGATTGTGGAGGAAAATTACTTAGCAGGAAAAAATATTCCATATGAAACCTTCCTATTCTGGAAATGGATGCCTGAAAGGACTTTCATCTGAAAGGAGGCTAAGTCAATGGCAGGTTTCAAGGCTTTAAGAACAGAATAACTGTCTTGCTTGGAGGCAATGTTGAGGACTGTAGATTAAAACTCTTCTTGATTCCTAAATGGAATTAGTAGGTCAAAGGTCAAGTGCATTTTAAATTTGGATAGATAGTACACATTGTATTCCAAAGGTTTTGGATCATTAAAATGTAATATTGCTTGTTTTCTTCACTCTTGCTCTCTTGCTAAACATTGTATATTACCAAATTCTTTACCATTGCCAATTGGATAAGGAAAAAGTGATATTTTATTTTATTTTTTAAAATTATGAGTAAGGTTGAAAATCTTTACCCATGTTTATGAGCTATGTCTACTTTTTTATTTGTGACTTGGCTGTACAAGTTCTTGGTATAGCATAGTTAGAAAAAGTGTGGCTTGATAGAGGACCCAGTGAAACAGGTGGGGAACATCCAGCCCACAAGCTGTATAAGACCCACAAAATCATTTGATCTAGCCCTGCCAAGGCATTAGGGGTGAGTTAATTAAATGTTTGATCACATATTTTTAACCTAATAATTTCATATGGCTCATGAATGATCTTATAAATACCCAATGGCCCTTGGGGGGGGGGGGAAAGGTTCCTTACCCCTGCAATAAAACAGAAGTACATATATTTTTGTACATGGACATAAGGGATTAGGATGATGGAATAAGTAGACAATAGAAAGAGGGAAAGAAATTTTGGGTCTCTTCACAGAGCTCTGGGGATACTGATAATGGGCCCTGAGGTGGCAGGATGCCCAGGGAGTTAAAACCATGAGCAGGGAAGGGGCCGACGCCTGGGAAGATCTTGAGGAACTCAAGGACCGCTTTGCAATGTTGGAACCTGTTTGTGGAGTGTCATTACAGTTAATGAGAATAAGATAGAGGCTGACCCTGCGGTTGGTGGCATAGAGAACCATGTAATCAAGGGGCCCGCATTGTCAGTGGGCTGTGCATGTTGGCATTTGTCCGAGAGTGAAAGACTGCGCTTGAATCAGACTTAAGCAGTCCTTGTCCTGATTGCAGATTTTTCAACCTGTATTGCCAAAATGTATCAGCAAATATGACTTCAAGTTTTTAAAAATTTGTAATCATTCGCATGTGTTCACTATCTCTTCTGCATGAGTGTCTTCCACACTTTTTTATAAAATTGGCTTCAGTGTCATCTTTTAAGTTACTAATAAAAAATATTAACTTGGAAAGAACCAGAACAAAGCCCACTGGAATGCAACCACAGACTTGCCTCCAGAGTGACAAAAATTCATTAGTCAACACTCCCAGAGAATGATTGTCTAACCAACTACAAATCTACCTCCTAGTCCCCACGGACACGGTTCCACCTTTGTACAAGAGAATCATGAGGGATTTAGAACAGGCTTCTCAGAAATAAGACACAAGCCAATAATAGCCTCCCAATCCACTAAGTTAATAATTCATACAAAACAGAAATGAGATTAGATTTCTTCTTAGTGAGTCAGCACTAGTTCCTGGCAAACATCACTTCCTTTGTAAAATATCAAGAAAACCATCTGTTTAATAATCCCATTTATATTGTTGTTGATACTGGTGGTACTTGTCAAACAAGTTATAAATTTCATCTATGCTCTCATTTTAAAATCAGGATTACACTTTCTATTTTCATTCTTTTGGCTACGCTCTCTTATTTTCTAGAATATCTCAAATATTTTGCAGGTAACTCTTGTCGTCATCTAGGAGGTTATTTGTTTGGACTGGCTGACTTAAACTTATTTAAGCAAGCTAGGTAGCATATTTGGTATAAATGAATTTCTGAAGTGTAAGGAAAACAACATTAGTTTGTTTCCATTTGTCTCTTAAAATTAATTCAGTAAGGGATATAGTCTTCTGCTGTTGGTGGATGAAAATTCATCACTCCCATAACTTTTTGATCACTCGTGAGAAATAAAAGTTCTATAATCAATTTCAGTCACCAAATACAGTCTTCATTTAGATATTCAAAATCTATTCCTATATAATGAGCAATACTGTAAGCTTTGCTTAATGTCAAATCTTCCTCATTTCTCAGGGCTGAGGCAGTCAGGAAATTCATAGCAGGTGAAAGCCTGTGCTGGGCTTTCTTTTTTATAACTTTTTCTCCTCTTCCCTCAGCTTGCAAACCTGGACTCTTACTCTTCTGGGGTGGAGTGATGCTAAGAGGTCACCAAAGCAAAAAAGCTCCTTTTGATACTTTTGTAGGGTCTTCATTTTGTATGCCCAGCAAGTGTTTCAAGCCTTCTTATTTTTTAGATTTTTTAAGCAAGTATCAGGCCCCATTTTCCCATGTCCCATCTTCAGCCTCAGGTTCCAAACTGCTCTCCGTTGAACTCAGATTCTCATTCTCATTCTCTCTCTCTCTCCCTCTCTCTCTCTCTCTCTCTCTCTCTCTCTCTCTCTCTTTCTCTCTCTCTGAAAGGGAAATACCTCAGCACACAAACCATTACCTCTAAAGACTTCTTTATCCCAAATCCTCTCCCATTCACACTTCCCTGACTCTCAATGCTCTCATTGTGGTTTAAGGGGTACAAGAGAAAAGACAGGTATGCAATATTTGAACAGTGGCCTCCTATGAAATGTAACTTCATGTTGTAGCTAAAAGAGAGGCAGAAACCGATTTGTGTATTTGGTTTACATAGTTTTCCACTATCTGTTCTCCTATCTTGATCTTCAATTTCCTTCCTTCTGGTGTGATGGCATTTCTTCTTAATAGGAGACAGATGAAAATAGTAGTGAAGAACATCTGTATTCTCTATGAAACCTCCTTTTGTTACATAACATCTTCCTTAAGCATAGGAATTTTCCTCCTTTTTGAAACATGTGCTTTTAAAGACCACAACCATCAGGCTCTTCAATTAATTTATAAGAAATAATATAACAGTACACAGATCTCAGTACTCATTTCTTATTATTTGCTAAAGGTAAAACTAAAATAGAAGAGGGGAGAAGGAAAGCAGGAGAAATAATATAACATTTATTGAACACTTACTACATGTTCATCACCTTATACTCATTATCTATACTAATAAAGGGTAATACCAGATAAACTGGACATCCTTCTGGACAAAGCCATGGTGGCAAGGCCAAAGCAGAGGCAGTTAGAGGCAATCAGGCAGGTAAGCAGGTGAGTGGTTAGGAACCAGTGGTCCTTGATTATGAGAGGATATCTGACTGCCAGTTTGTTTAGGCCCGACCCCGCATCAGGCCTAAACTGGCATTTTACATTCCCTTAAGGGGTCCCGGATTAGAGAGAGTGCAGGTTGGGCTGGGGCCTCTACTATATATATATATATATATATATATATATATATATATATGCGCCTAAACTGGCAGTCAAACATTCCCCCAAGGGGTCCCAAATTAGAGAGAGTGCAGGTTGTGCACTGGGACCTCTACTATATATATATATATATATTGCCCAAATGACCAAATGACTAATTGGTTGACCAGTTGCAATGATACACACTGACCATTTGGGGGCAGATGCTCAATGCAGAAGCTACGGTGACTTGGCAGGTGCAGTTCTTGGGTGACACATCCGGAACCAGAGAGGAGGGAGCCAGATTCTGGGATGTGTCACCCATGAACTGCCTGCTTGCAATCCAGGACCCCTTGAGGAATGTCAGTGAGCCAGTTTTGACCTGATCCCTGCAGGCCAGGCTGAGGAACCCCACCTGTGCACAAATTTGTGCACCAGACCTCTAGTCTATAATAATAAAAGTGTAATATACAAATTGACTGAATGCTGAACAGCAGAATGACCGTCCAGATGACTATGCTAAGACACCCACTGGTGCCAGGCCAGCCAAGGCGGGTGTGATGAGATTGGTTGGGAGTCCTCACCATCGCTCCATGATCACCCTGCAGAGGGAGGCCCAGACCATAAGCCTGTGGTAAGATCAACTGGGGGACTCTGTGATCAGCCCAAAGAGGGAGGCTCAGGCTACCCAGAAGCAGTGCTGCAATAAGTGGGCAGGGCCTCCCTTTGTGGGGGCGATCAATCGCAGGGCCCCTGAACTGCAAGAGAATGCAGGCTGGGCTGAGGGACTCCTTCTATCCCCTGAGTGTAAGAATTCTATACACCAGGCCTCTAGTCTTATTAAATAATCAGGATAACCATGAAATAGATGAGGAAACTCAAGCATGAAGAAATGAAGTCATTTGTCTAATGTTCATGACCAGGCTAGCCTGGTATGTGCTTTTTCTAATAGATCTCTGAATTCCAAATTACTGTCATAAAATAAAGTGATGAACTTGGTAAAATAACAAATAGATTAAATTATTTTTTTTAAACAACCTAAAAGCCCATTGCAGGAAGATTCCTGCAAGAATAGGGCTTCCTGCAGCTGGAGGAATAGGGTTTCTCTACCGTCCCACCTGTTTCCACCTGCTTCCCTCCAGTCTCTGTTGCCCCTCTTGCTTCTCCACAGCTTCACTCCCTTCTGCAGTGCTTCGCTTCCTTCTACGCCTTCAATATTTACTCCATGCCTGTGTATGCAAATTAACCTCCATCTTTATTGGGTTAATTTTCATACTTGCTCTGATTGGCTGGTGGGTATAGTGAAGGAATGGTCAATTTTCATATTTCTCTTTTATTAGTGTAGATGAACAAAAAAGCTGTCTCTCTGGGAGGGAATACAAAGAAGAAAATAAAAACTACCAGCTATAAATAACTAAAGAGTTGAATATTATTTTTAATATTTTTCTTAGAAATATGCATCTAATAATTTTATAAAATTAAAATAAAACTATATAGACACTTCTGAATACTAATCTTAAACTTGCTATATTGTGAATATTTCCCATTGTAAATAAAATTCTTTGAAAATCATTGTTAATGACTTTATATGAGGCCAATGTATGGGTACACCATGATTTATTTCATCTTATTTTGCTTATTATTGAACCCTGAGGTTATTTCTATTTTGTAGCATTTTGGCTAACATAATGTACACTATTGTGTATAAATCTACATGTGTGTTTCCTTCAATTATTAGAAGAGTTACTGGATCAAAAGGTCTGGACTTTTTAAAGGCTGGATACAAATGGACATATTGCTTTCTAGAAAGATTTGTAAAAAATGGGCTTATCTTAATGGATGGTGCCATCATAAAACTCCATCAGTCTAGCTTGGCCAGTGTGCTTCCGTTGGTTGAGCATCATCCCACGCACCAAAAGTTAACTGGTTCGATTCTTGGTCAGGGCATAGGCCTGGCTTATGGACTCCATCTATGTTTCTCTTTAATTGATGTTTTTATCTATCTCTCCTTCTCACTCCTCTCTCTATAATCAATAAAGACCCATTTCCACACTAGGTCCAGCTCACAGAACCAGAATATTTATGTAGTCTGGCGGGATCATCCTCCCTTCTGGACAATGTCAGAGACACAGAACAAAGTGGTTTTGGCTCCAGAAACCATAATATACAAACTAGGAATTTATTTGGAGGGAGTAAATTTGCATATTTATAGTTTGGGTTCTCTTGGAAAGTCTAATATATTTCTTTATTCTCCTGGGATACAGTCCATTTGTTACATTGCCACCTGCTTCAGCCAGGTGGGTCCTAAAGCCACAGAAAAGGGCAGCTTTGTTTGCTTAGTTACATTCCAATCACACCTTCCTGCACAGAAATCCAGGACTCCATGGATTCTCTCAAGAATCCCCAGCAAGAAGTTGATAAACACATCTTGAGGTGGGTTTGCTTTGCACCTATTATGGATTGAATTGTCCTAGTTTTGCTTTCAAGTAATGACCTTTATCTAGAGCTTGTTGCAAATCCTGCCCATTTCTCACCCCAGAACCATACTTTAAGACAGAAAAGCAACATAAAGCAATACTAAAAATACATTTAAATAACAATATTTTAATAACCTTTTGTTCAGCATATTTAAAGCAGAAAACTTCTAAAACACAGGGAAGCAGGAAGAATGCAATGACCAGCATGGACCAGATGGAGAATGTACAAGTCTTGGTGGACATCTGTGCAGGGTCAGCAGGGGTGGTGTTCAGCTTAGCAGATATTGGGTGGCCATACCACAAAGACTGGGGGCCAGTTAGAACTCTCCCAATTGATGCCCAAGAACTTAGTTCCAATCCCAGGGAGAAGGACAAATGGAAATTCCTGAAATGATTGAGATGAAAGTCATAAGAGCAATAGAATGACGCTTGATTCAGAATTTAAGTTCTTGTGTATTCAGAGTTGTTTTGTATTCACTTTTTAATTCCCTTTGTCTTCTGACCTTCAACTTCAGTGCACCCACCACCTGGCATTTTGCCAGTCCTGGGTCATGTTCTATTCTGGTACCTAAAGCGTCTGAAGAACAGAACTACAATCCTTTAGGCTCCCCATGAGAGCTAGCCTTGCAAGTCACCATGGAAACTGTGGATACTGTGAATGTTTGTGGAGAGCTTAGATGGAAGTTGTTCCAAGATGAAGGCAGGGCTAAGCCACTCTTATCATGGTGTAACCCTGCCTATCATCCTCCATCTATGAGGACTTTCTTCCCTTCATTTTCCTCATTAGACTTGAGGGACTAAATCTTGGAAAGCAGCAGGTGGGCATAGAACAAGACACAAGGCATAATAAACAGCCCCACAGATCCCTGATCCCTGGCTATAATGCACCAGGAGAAAAGGAGTCTGGTTTCCCTGAGCCATGATGCCCACCCACCTCTTTGTCCCACAAGGACCCTCAGAGCCACCTAGCACAGTTGTTTTTCTTTTGAGGTTCTTGATTTTGCATTCCAGCATCCTTGGTAACACTTCAGGGGAGCCTCAGGATAGATCAACATCCTAACTGTCAAAAAAATGTGGCCTCAGAGTCACTGAGGAAAGCTCTGGTAACCCTGGAGACCTCGAAGAACAGAACACATGAACCAGGATTATTAGTGCAGAGATGTCTACATTAACAGAGAATGTGAAACACTGAGAGTATTGACCACAGGAAACCACTTACACAGAGTAAGGTACAGTTGTACAAAGGAGCAACCATTAGAAAATAATATATTTATGTACATTAAAAGGGAATGTGAATATGTTCATAATGTATTTTTAGTTAAAAAGGTTTAAAACAATATGTAGAGTAGGATCTTACTTTAAAATAAAAATAAAATTTATTTGTGTATATATTACAAATAGAAAATCTCTACAGAGATAAAAACAACTTCCTTTCCTTTTTATATTCTCTACATGTTTAAATGATTATAAAATAGTATATTGCTTTAACCTAAAAAGTATAACTTGAAAAAATAGTTGAAGATGGCAGCCTTGGTAAGCACCTAAGCTGCTGCCTGGCACAACAATTTCAAAACAACAACTAAAATCAGAACAGATATCATCTGAAAAGCTGGCAGAGTGGGAAATCTACAACCAGAAAGGAGAGAGGCTCACGGATCAAATTTGGAGACACAAAGCGCTGAGGTAGGGTGACACACGTGTAGAGAGGAAATGCGGCAGAATGCCTGGCTGGCGGGAAGGGAAAGGAAATCCCCGATTGCACTGAACCCTTTCTGAATGCACTGACCCTCAACACCGGCCAAAACCCCATGGGCCCAGGCTGGACTCTGGGCTGTAGAGAAAGGCACCTGGAGACTCAGACTGGGAGACTGAGGGAGCTGGGAGCCTCAGTGGGCAGGGTCTACAATTGCATGCTAGTGAGTGCGCATAGAGAGGTCTGACCGTGAAGGTTGCTGTGGTCTCTCCATAGTGGAAAGAGTCAGAAGCTACAGACCCAACCCAATTCTGGGCGAGCTCCTGGGGCACTCACACTCTTGCACAGGGAATCTGGGGACAGTCAAGCGGAGACTCAGGGGAGCCACAGAAGGCAGAGGTCATGTGGAAACTCAGACGAGTGCACAAGGGCAGGGCTGATGAGAAGCCAAGACTGTCAGCTCAGTCCTGAGACTCCGCCCCATCCATGCTGAGCACAGAGGCTTTTGCAATTTTGCAAGTCTGATCCTGTAAGACTGTATCCAATACAGAAGGTATCCCAGAGTAGACACAGCTGATACATCCAACTGGCCTGAAGGTCAATTCCTCCTAGGGATACCAACAACAATCAATACTTAACTACAACAAGGCTGTACATGCAATCCACAAAGGGGAGCACCAAGAGTGTCTACCTCAGGTAACTGGGGAGGCTGACCCACCAAGCCATATAGGACGCCAAACACACAAAGCTATCCTACCAACTCTGGGAAGCAGTAAAAATGCCAAGACAAGGAAATAGATCTCAAACGAAAGAGATAGAGAACAAAAGACTGGATATAGAGTTCAAAACCATGCTTATAATTTTTTCAAGAATTCCCTAGAAAAGGCCGATAAAATAAATGAGACCTATAAGAATATGAAAAGGACTCAACTAGAAATAAAGAATATATTGTCTGAAATAAAAAAATATACAGAGTCCTAAAAACAGAATGGAAGATAGCAAGAATCAAGTCAAAGATTTGGAACACAAAGAAGCAAGAAGGTAAGAGAATCCAGAAAGTTGAAGATAGTGTAAGAAACCTCTGGGACTACTTCAAGCGAACCAACATCAGAATTATGGTGATCCCAGAAGAAAAGAGAGAGCAAGATACCGAAAGACTACTGCAAGAAATAGTGACAGAAAACTTCCCTCACCTGGTGAAAGAAATAGACTTACAAGTCCAGGAAGCACACAGAACCCCAAACAAAAGGAATCCAAAGAGGACCACACCAAGACACATCATAATTAAAATTCCAAGAGCAAAAGGCAAATAGAGAATATTAAAAGCAGCACCAGAAAAGCAGGTAGTTACCTATAAAGGAGCATCCATACGATTGTCAGCTGATTTCTCAACAGAAACCATGCAGGCCAGAAGGGAATGGCAAGAAATATTCAAGGTGATGAATAACAAGAACCTACAGCCAAAAATACTCTACCTAGCAAAGCTATCACTCAGAATCGAAGACCAGATAAAGAGCTTCACAAAAAAAAAAAAAAAAAAAAAAAAAAAAAAAGCTAAAGGAGTTCATCACCGCCAAACCAGAATTATATGAATTGTTGAAGGGGTTCTTTAGGAAAAGGAAGAAGATAAAGATAAAAATTATGAACAACAAATATGTAACTATCAACAAGTGAAACTAAAAACCAAGGGAATTAAAAAATCTGATGAATAATATTAACAGGTGAATGTAATAGAATCAGAGGTATGGAAGGGGAGTGAACTGACAATTCTCAAGGAAAAGGGTGGTGAGAGGTGCAGGAAGAGACTGAACATAAACTGTTCACCTATGGATGAGGACAATGAGGGGTGGGGAAAGGGCAGAGGGTGGAACGGGAACCTGGTGGAGAGGAGCAATGGAGGGGGGAAAAAGAGGAACATTTATAATAATCTAAACAATAAAGATTTATTTAAAAAATAAAATAAAAATTATAACTTATATTGTTGGCTATGTTGCTAAAATCTTTGTGGCAGCCTGTGTCTCCCTTCTGCTCAGCATTAGAAGAGCAGGTAGCATGCAGCTCCTGGTGGCAGTGCCTTGGGGATGCACTTTCTGGGCAGCTCTGGCAATGACAAATCTGGAAGGAATTCTAGCTCCCACCTTTGTTGTCCCATGCAGAAGTCCACTTGGAGCTGCCCTGGAGTCTGAGGCTCTTGCCACCCATTTCTTCTTCTGCCACCCTTTTCTTCCATAGGGCTCAAATCTGCATGGCAATCTGAAGGCTTTCCAGCCTCATTTTGCTCACCTACTCCTGTCCCCACTCTATTCTTTTTTTCTTAATATATTTTTATTAATTTCAGAGATTAAAGTAGAGGGAAAGATTGAAACCTCAATGATGAGAGAGAATCATTGATTGGCTGCTTCCTTCATGCCACCCACTGAGAATTGAGCCTCCAACCTGATCATGTGCTCTTTTAAAAAAAATTTATTGTTTAGATTATTACAGGTGTTCCTTTTTTCCCCCATAGCTCCCCTATACCTGATTATGCCCCCACCCCACTAATTAACCCCCCCTTCTGCGCTCAACCATGACAACCCTGAGAATTGTCAGTCCACTCCCTTTTTATGCCCCTGATTCTATTATATTCACTAGTTTATTCTGTTCATCAGATTTTTTTATTGACTTGCTTTTTGATTCACTTGTTGATAGATATGTATTTGTTGTCACTTTGCTGTTCATAATTTTTATCTTTACCTTTTTCTTCTTCCTCTTCTTAAAGAATACTCTTCAGCATTTCATATAATCCTGGTTTGGCGGTAATGAACTCTTTTAACTTTTTCTTGTCTGTGAAGCTCTTTATCTGATCTTCAATTCTCAATGATAGCTTTGCTAGGTAGAGTAATCTTGGTTGTAGGTTCTTGTTCATCACTTAGAATAGTTCTTGCCACTCCCTTCTGGCTTGCATAGTTTCTGTTGAGAAATCAGCTGACAGTTGTATGGATACTCCCTTGTTGGTAACTAAATGTTTTTCTCTTGCTGCTTTCAAGATTCTCTCTTTGTCTTTTGCCCTTAGCATTTTAATTATGATGTGTCTTACTGTGGTCCTCTTTCGATACCTCTTGTTTGGGGTTCTGTGTGCTTCCTGGACTTGTAAGTCTATTTCTTTCACCAGGTAAGGAAAGTTTTCTGTCATTATTTCTTCTAGTAGGTTTGCAATATTTTGCTCTCTTCTCCTGGCACCCCAAAAATTAGGATGTTGGTATGCTTAAAGTTGTCCCAGAGGCTCCTTACATTATCTTCATATTTTTGGATCCTTTTTTTGTTTGTTTTTCTGGTTGGTGTTTTTTATTTCCTCATATTTCAGATCTTTGGTTTGATTCTTGAGGTATGTTGATTTACAGTTGAGTGTCTGTATATTCTTTATTTCAGACAGTGTATGACTGGTCCTTTTCCTTTTTTTTTTTTTTTTTTTTTTTTTTGGCATTTTCATTAAGGTCCTTGAAGGTCTCATCAAGTTTGTCAGCGATTTTTAGAAGATTCTTGAGTAACCTTATAAATGTGGTTTTGAACTCTATGTCGTCTCGTAGTTTGCTTTCCTCCATTTCTTTCATTCATGACATGTTTCTGTGTCTCCGCATTTTGGCTGCTTCCCTGTGTTAATGGAGTGGCTTTGTGTTGTAGGTGACCTATAGGGGCCAGTAGTTTAGCCTCCCCAATCACCTGAGGTGGACGGTCTTGGTGCACCCCTTTGTGGGCTGAGTGCAAAGTCTTGGTGTAGTTAAGCCTTGATTGCTATTGGTACACTCTGAGGAATTGTCCTCCGGGTCAATTGTCTGTGGGGACCTGCTGTGTTTATAATGGAAGAACTGCTGTACTGGAGACATGCTTATGGTGCAGGACTTGTTTCAGTGGGTGCTCACTAAGTCTGCCTCTTGAATGTGTCACTTATGGATCTGAGGAGTTGAAATTTATGTCTCACACTGATGACTAGGTATGCTGGCTTCTGGATCTCCAATGCAGTGCAAGTCAGCTACTGTCTGAGGCAACCCTGTAGGAGCTACAGTGAGAACTACAGTCCTTTCCTCCCTGCTTGGGATTTGTAGATTATGGAGCTGTCTGAACCAGTTTGCAAGTTTGCTAGGTTAAGTGGCAATAGTGAAGGCCATTTATATCCAAAAGCCACTGCTTGGAGCTTGGGTGAGTTTGTAGATTGTGTGGAGCAGAGTCTCAGGACTTCACTGTAGGCTAGGGTGTGGCAAACAACAATGGCTGGCAGCCAGTCATCCTGCACCTCCGACCACATCCCCGTGTCCCCGTGTCTCACACTCCAGCACAGCAAACAATTATTCCTGCACACAGTTCTGCAATCAAGCCACCCTCACTTTCTGACCCATTGGCAAACAATCCAGCTTCTCCCCGTAGAAGTTTGGGTCATGCCCGTCTCTCCAGAAACTGGATTTCAGAGAAATTGGGAGCTTGTCTCCCTCTGGATTGAAGATAGCAATGCCCGCTGCCAGCTGGGATCCGCCACCAGCCAGGATTGCATTTGCCCCTGTACCTTAGTTTTTCAGCATTTGTGCACTGAATGCTCTTTTTTCTTTCTGTCTAGTTTTAGAACTTCTACTCAACCAGCCCTCCATGACTCTGGGTGATAGACTATTTGTCTTATAGTTGTAGTTCTGAAATTGTTTTGCCTGGCAGCAGTTTAGGTGTTTACCTACACCGCCATCTTGGGTTCTCTCCCCTGACCACGTGCTCTTGACCAGAATTGAACCAGGGACCCGATGGTCCACAGGCTGACACTCTATATACTGAGCCAAACAGGCTGGGGCCTGCTCTTTATTCTAGACAGGCACCATATCAATAAACTCTTACAATTCTCACTATTGATGTCTGTTTCCTGGAGGACCTAATAGGATGCCTCTGTGTTTCTGAACATGTTATAAAAGATTTGGACTTGTTTATTACATTCTTGACAAAAATACCTTTCCTCAAACTTCTGCAGGTAATTATTATCCCAGATAACCCCCAAGTGGTCTCACAAGAAAAATGAAATGCTTTTTCTACCAAGATTTTTCTCTTCTAACTGTTGTTGCCTGGAATTTGCTTTTAGTCCGCAGACCAACACTCTACCGCTGAGCCAAACCGATTTCGGCAAACCTTATTTATATTAATGAGCACTTGGAAACAGCCCAAATATCAGTCAATAGAGAATTGATTAAAACAACTATGACACTTATATATAATGGAAGGTGATGGAGCCATTAAAATTGTGACATAGATATCTATGTACACAAATGGAAACAGATCTACAATATATGTTAAGTTGGGGGAGGCAGAAATCAGATGGCAAAAGAGCAGGGATATCTCACATGCAACAGATGCTATTTACATGCATGACAGAACTATGTGTCATATATAATTTTAGGACACTATCTTCACCCAAGCAAACAGATTGAATACTATTATGGAGGGCCTTCAACCCACTCTATTTTATTTTTCACAGACACATTACTTTTATTACTAAAAATTTTCCTAAAAAAATGAAAATAGAGTGAGACCATGTGTAACTGAAAAGCTGCACAACAAAGGAAACCATGAACAAAATGAAAAGGCAACCTATTGAATGAGAGAAAATATTTGTATATCTGTAAAGGGTTTAATATACAAAATATGTAAAGAACCTCATGCAACTTAAGAGCGAAAGACAAACAATCTGATTTTAAAATGGGCAGAGGAACTGGATAAACATTTTCCCGAAGAAGACATACAAATGTAAAGTGCTCAACATCTCTCATCAGGAACATGCAAATCAAAACCACAGTGAGCTATCACCTCACACCTGCTGGCATTGCTGATATGCTAGCCTCAAACATTTTATCATATATTTTTTGTATTTTAGGTATGTCTCTTAGAAATATAATATTTGTCTTTCTGGCTTATTTTATTTGGTCTTTTTGTATAGAAGATTATATCTTTTGAATTTAGGCAAGTTTATATTTTTGTTCTAATAATTACCTTTATATTCATTCTAAAATTTATAGCCCTAGTCTCTCTTCTTTTTTCAGAATATTGTCTATTAGTTTCCCCTCCCCATTTGCAATCTTTTCTTTTTAATATGATTTTATTGATTTCAAAGAGAAGAAAGGAGAGAGAGAGATGGATAAAACATCAATGATGAGATAGAATCATTGATCAGTTGCATCCTGCATCCCACCCCCCTCCACTGGGGATTGAGCCTGCAACCTGGGCATGTACCAGGACCAAGAATCAAACCATGGCCTTTTGATTCATGCGTCGATGCTCAGCCACTGATCCATACTGGCTGGGCTCCCTATATACAATCTTGAAATTATCTAGTAACTTCCTCTTTATCCTCCACACCATCTCCACAGCATTTAATTTGAGGTCATATTCTTTTACTTTAAGTTAAAACCTACAAAGCAATTTGCAAGCTTGTTAAACTTTTTATATACTTTCTGCATTTTCCCCTCCATTTTTGGTAATTACACTCTATTTACATCATCAGGACACAAAGTCATCAGTACTATTTTCTCTTCCTAACAACTATCATTTAGTCTTAATTCTATAAGAAAATATATATTTTAATGCTCATGACCAGTCTGTTTGGGGTACCTCTCTTGGTTTTTTGAAACTCATTCTCTAGTAGACACCTCAAAAAAGACTCAGGGAACAATATCCCCTGAATTCTGTGTGTATTCTTAACAGTATGTCTGTGTCTTCATATTTGAAGGTCAGTTTGGTTGTTATAAAATCCTTACCTCAAAGTTTTTTTCCTTAAGTAGTTTATATGGCTTCATTGTTCTCTGGCATAATATGCTGGATTCAAAGTCTGATGGAAATCTGATTTTTTTTTTCTAAGTGACTTGCTCTCTTTTGCAATTTTTTCTTGGAAGTCCAGTAGTTTTACTAGAATGTTGACTGTTTTAGATTGATTTTCCAAGATATAAGATTCACCTTTCACTATGAAGTTTCAAGTCTGTTTTTTTTTAATTTAAATATTTTTTTATATTTGTTTTGCATGTTGTTTTGGTTTTCATCTTTAGGATTTCCATTCCACATGCATTGGGTCATCTTTGCTTAATGTATGTATATGTGCATGTTTCTGTGTGTGTCATTTTCTGTTAAATTATTTTTCATTTTCTTTATTTCGTTTTTAGTTAAAAAAATTTTTATTCTTTGCAACTGGTGTTCATTCATATTTAGGTTTTGTGGTAGTTCTAAAACATAGCCACAGAAAAGCATGATAAAACATTTTAAGGTGAGGGAATTGTCCTATTATCTTGATGATTATAATACTGTACCTAATTACCCAAAGTGATAAAACTACACAATTATAATGGGTTAATTATTTTATGCAAATTATATTTTAATAAAGTTGAAAAACTGGACAAAAACCCTATGACTCTTCCCTTTACATCTGTGAGGCAATGACAACTTTGACTAACAGAGCACAACAGAAGCGATGTTATGTGACTTCCAAGGCTAGGTCAGCAAAGGCCAAGTTGTTCTGCCTTGGTCTTTGGAACACTCACTCTTAGAAACTTGAGCTGTATAAAGCACACTACCCTGAGAATAATATGCTGGATAGGCCACCTGTCATCATTCCAGTCATCAGTCCTCGCTGAACCTGCTGTCCAGCCATCTAAACCAAGTGCCAGACTTATAACTGAAGAACCCATCTTGGAAGTCAACCTGCTCCAACTGTCTCAGTCCAGCTAAGGTCAGAAGACATGAGCCTGGTACAATTGTTTTATTCCACCAAATTTTGGGGTAATTTAATATATAACAGTAGATAATTGAAACATGTCCCTTCCTTTTTACCTGATTTATAAGATCATGTGTTTTATTTCTTATTCTTTTCTGAGTTCTGTCACTTCTCTTGTTTCAATTACTTAATTTCTAAGTTTTTCTAAGCTTATTAGAATATAATAAATAAGTTCTAAAGCTTGTTAGAATATAATAAATAATAAGGAAAATTATGTTATGAAAGAACAGTTCTAACAAGCTTTAGAACTGTTCTTTCATAACATAATTTTCCTTATTATTTATTTTAGTTCATTTAATATATTAGGTATAAGTTTTACCTGTTATTGGGCATGTCTTTCTAGCATGCCTTATTATCTCTAGGGATGGTATTCTGCCCTGTATTTTCTTTTATCTTAGAGTGACTTTGTGTGGGTTTTGCTCACGATTACTTTCTGTCGCTCATTTTACTGAGAGAAATTTTTTGTACATATCTCCAATTATTTTCCTTCACTTTCCCTGCTCTACTCATCCCCACCCTCCACCCCACCCTGATACAATTCTCAATTAACTTCTAATCTCAGTAGGTATTCCCCCATCACTCCACACACAGAACATTATCCTATAACAAAATTTGATTTGTTAGTTTAAAAACATTTTGAAAGCCTAGAGTGTTTCAGCCCCTTCCACCTCCCAGGATCTTATTGAAGTCATGTGAAAATTGGAACCCATAAAACTTCCTCCAGCTTTTGGTTGATGTTCTCAGATTGGGCCATCAATATTTCCAAGGCCATTTGTGAATTCTCTGGTTGTCAGGGCTAACTGGAGACCATTTCCTCTTCTCTCTTCCCCTCACGTAATTGCCAGAATCAGTCTTTCAGCTGTAAGTATCTAGTTTGCACCCACTTGCTCAGGCTTTGGAGCTTGTTATGATACCTAATCACCTAGATTTGTTGTATATCAGTAGTTCTCAAACTTTAGGATCAGCATCACCAAAATCATCTGGAAGGCTTATTGAAACATATTCAGAGGTCTACTGTGGGTCCTCACATCTGAATTTCCAATAAGTTCCCAGGTGATACAGATATTTCTGGTTTGGAGACTTGGCTTTTAGAAACATTGTTATTGATGTTTGTGAGCTTTTTGTTTTGTTATCCTCATTGCTTTGTCTATTTTTATAGAGGATATGGAGGATTTTAAAAATTATGCTGCTGACGCTTTGGAAAACAATCTGGCAGTTCCTCAAAAGATTAAACCTATAGTTACCTTATGATCCAGCAATTTTACTTCTAGCAATACCTAAGAGAAATGAAAACATAGGTCCACAAAAAATCTTGTACACAAATAATTAAGTAGCATTATTCACTACAGCCAAAAGGTCGAAAACCCCAAATGCCCATTAGCAGATGAATGGATAAACAAAATGTGATATACTATGCAATGGAATATTATTTAGCTTTACAAAGGAAGGAAACTCTGACATATGCTACAACATGGATGAACCTTGAAAACATTATGCTAAATAAATGACAGATATTGTATGATTCCATTTATGCAAAATGTCCGGAATAGGCAAATCTCTAGAGATAGGAAGTATATTAGTGGTTGCCTACAAGTAGGGAATATGAAGAGAAAAGGAGAGTGACTGATAATAGATACAGGGTTTAATTTGGGAGTATGATAGTGTTCTAAATTGACTGTGGTGATGGTTGCATGACTGTGAATATAGTCAACTACTGAATCTTATAGTATAGTATATGAATTATATCTCAATAGAGCTGTTATTTAAAAAGCAACTATGTTGCCACAACTGCCATCTTTCCACAGTACTCTTATTTAAAAAATATTAATTATTCAAAATGTTGGCACTTTTTTTCATTGTAACAAATTTCATATAAAATTCCTTGCAAATAATCACAACATGGAATCTAACCAGGACACTGGTTGAAACTGGTGGTTGAGTACACCCCAAGGGATGGTTTGTGGCTCTTGAGTGTTGCTCCTGTATAAGCTGTGGTGATGTAAAATGGGTTTGCTATGATAAAGCCATACATCTGGCCTCAGAGCAAAGCCCTCTGGGCTCAGAATCTTGGTCCCTGGCCTGAGTGTAGCCCTCCACCCATTGCTGACATGAAAGGGAGCATTCACTTTTATTGCTGGCTCTCCCTTTCCACTGCAGACTCCTTCCCAGTCCTTCCCTTGGTTGCAAGGGTTGTCAGGGTCACCCTTCCTCTCTCTAAACCCCAACCCCTGCCCCATCAAGACTCATTCTGCTTCCCATTTTGTCAGACAACAAGACACTGAAGAAATTTATTTATATGTCTAGCTAGAAAATGATAAAATTCAATGCAAAGCATCCCCAGCTTGCCTGAGCCTCCACATGCCTTTGATGGCCTCCTCTGTGTTCCAATTCCCAACATTTACTCTACATATAAATTTGCAATGGTAATTAGACACCATTTTCCCTGGAAGCCCATTTGTTCCCTTGGTTATTTTATTTAAAGGTCTTGTTTTGCTTTTTATTATTATGTTAAACTGAATTCTTCTCCTATCAACTTCTCTTTAATGTACAATGCCAAAATGCAGCATGAAGTGTTTTCACATACTATCAACTAGACACCTGTTCTTAAGAAAAAGGAAGCTTCTGACATTTTAAAAATACACAAGCTGCCAGTCCCTTTCCTCTCTCTATGGAATGGTAGTGGAAGACTGAGGAAGGAAAGTTTGCACAGGCAGAGTGGAAATGGTGATGAGTCAAGTGACTGTTATTTTCAATTTAGCTGAGATAGTTCTGATTTTTTTTTTTATCAGGCAAACACTTGGAAGAAGACTGAGAAAAAAGTCAAAAGACAGTTTAGTATGGTTCCTGTGTGTGCCATTGGGACCATTGTCCTCTTTCTGTCACCCTAGGACCTTTGCTACATTGTGTTCCCTCCAGTTTCTTACAGAATCCCCTCAAAGTCAGTCTCTTTGAAAGGTTTACCAGTGTTGCAGAAGACTGGGGGGGGGGGGGGGGGGGGGACAAACAATGCTTAGAGTTTGGAGTTACACTTTAATATACACTGGTGTGCTTAGAGAAAAATGAATTCAAATTCTAAACAGAGCAACAAGCAAAATTTTTCTTTTTATTGAAGACTCAGTCCTATGTGTGCTTGTGGCCTTGAAAACAACACTGCTCTATCCAACTAAAAATACATCTGGTATGGCATGAGAGTATGGGTCTATCTACGCTCTGACCTTCTAGGTCAAACAGCTAAGTTTATCTTCCTTATTACTCAAGCTGGCTAGAAAGAAAAGTTATTTATTTATTTATTTATTCATTTATTTGTTTGTTTATTTCATAATAGGGGGCTGTCAATGAAGCATCCATCTTATATGAAAACTTCTGTTTGAAATTTTAACCCTGGTATTTGGCTTCTGTAATTTCTTGCTTGCTAGGACTACTACCACTTCAGAGAGGCCATTAAACCTTCCTCAGACAAGGTTATCAGTGCCGGCACCAGGCTAGGCCTCTGGTTGAGGTCTCAAGGCCCCGCACATATGGGCTCTTTAAGAAACACTCCATATTTGGGAGACAAAGAAGGTAAAAACATATAAGTAGGGAAAATTCCTGATATTGGGGCCCAGAATTTGAGAGACATTTTCCTCTGGATCCACGCATAATAAATATAACTCCATCTCTCTAGTATTGCTTTGTCCTCGGTTTTCTGTAACACCTTAAAAATAGCAGAGTTACAGAATAAAGGACTATCTAAATAGCAGAGAATTTCAAACAGTAGTTTTACAAAATAGAGGTTAGCCTTCTCACCAGCACCATGGGCAATTCTGTTATAGTATACAGGGGGCGCCAGATATGTCCATGTTCTAATCCTCAAAATCTGCTATTGTGTTTTTTTTTTGAAAATAGGTCTTTACAGATATTATTTAAGTTAGGATTTTGAGATGAGAAGAGCATTCTGGATTATCTGGGTGTTTCCTAAATCCAATGACAAGTGTTCTTATAATATACCCAGAGGAAAGAGACGGACAAAGAGAAGGCAATATGAAGACAGAGGCAGAGATTGTAATGATATGGCAGCAATCCATTCATTGAAAAAGAAACTTTTATATAGGTACTACTATGTGTAATACTTTAAACAATAAAATAAAATTTAAAAAAGAAAAAGCAACTTGTAGAGCAACACATATGTAATGAATTTATAAATATAATAGAGGCCCAGCCTGCACCCTCTTCAATCTGGGACTGCTAGCTCCCAACTGCTTGCCTGCCTGCCTGTCTGCCAGCCTGATCATCCCCTAACCACTCCCATGCCAGCCTGATTGATGTCTAACTGCTCCCCTGCCAGCCTGTTTGCCCCCAACTTTCCTCCCCTGCAGGGTTGATCACCTCCAATTGCCTTTCCTTGCAGGCCTGGTCCCTCTCAACTACCCTCCCTTGCAGGCCTAGTGCCTCCCTCTCCTGCACGCCATCTTGTGGTGGCCATCTTGTGTCCACATGGGGGCAGCTATTGTGTGTTGGAGTGATGGTCAATCTGCATATTACTCTTTTATTATGTAGGATAGAGGCCTGGTGCATGAGTGGGGGCCAGCTGGTTTGCCCTGAAGGGTATTCCAGAACAGGATATGGGTTCCCTTGTGGCATGGAGTAACCTGAGCGAGGGGCCTGTGGTGGTTTGCAGGGCAGCCACACACCCTGACACCCAAGCAGAGGCCCTGGTATCTGGAATTTATTTCTACAATTGAAACTTTGTAGCCTGGAGCAGGGCCAAGCCTCCTGCTCACTCCGTGGCTGCAACCATTTCTGTTTGGATTTGTTTACCTTCTATAATTGAAACTTTGTAGCTTTGAATGGAGGCTTAGGCCAGCAAGGGAAGGTGGAAAGCTTGGCTTCCTTCATTGCCTGGGAAGCCCAAGCCTCCCTCTTACTCTTTGTGGCTGTAGCCATCTTGGTTGGGTTTATTTACATACTCGCTCTGATTGGCTGGTGGGCATGGCTGGTGGGCAAGGTTTGTGGGTATAGCAGAGTGGTGGTTAATTTGAATATTATTCTTTTATTAGGTTGGATTTAACACACATGTCAAAACTATATAATTTCCAAATGTATGTAAACACCTGGTAAAAGGCCTGGGATGCAATACCTGGAACAGTGGTTATGTCCTGAGAGAAGTAGGATTGTAGAAGGCAGGGAGGAAATGTCGTTGGTCTGTCAGTAGAGTTTGAATTTTTCACAGCAAGGATGTTTTCAGTTATTTCTTAAATTTAAAAAAAAAACTGAACATTTCAAAACCTCCTCCTATTGTTTGAGTTGCTAGAGGAGTCAGCTCAAGGTGATTAGTTGGGTGTACTGCTCTGCTGATTAGGGCATTCCTCACACAGGCTCTCTGCTTCTGAGTGGGATAGTTTAAATGGAAGAAAACTGAAACCAAAGAGGGCTAGATTACTCTGAAAAGGTCACCAGTTTTGTCCTGATAACCAGACTAAGAGAGTCTCAAGGCCCTGGAACAGGGAAAAGATCTAGAAAGGACATAATAAGAGTGAGAGAGCAGGCCCAAGGAATGGCAAGTGTCAGGGACCAAGAAAGTTAGTGGAACTTTAAAAATGAAAGTTTAGAAAATAGCATGGTTATTGAAAGGCAGGTGGCAAAGGAAATCAGGAATTAGGAAGAATCAGAAATTTGAATTTTAGTTTGTTCACCAGGAGAACATGAAATCTCTTGGGATCCCTCAGAAATCCTGAGAAGGACAGTACATTTCCTTGGTACATGAGATGGAGCCTTGAGCAAATTTAACTGGCCACTAGAAGAGTGATGCATCCATGACCAGAATCTTGAGGCTATGTAAGTTAATATAAGTAAAAACATGGTAATTGATTTGTAAAAATGAGAAAACTATAAAGAAGTAAAAATTTCCAGTATAGCATTTCCATCCATTTAAACATTCATGAATCAAAAAATAACCCCAACTCACCCCTCTGCAATTGCATCTGATGATTGAGCTTTTCAAGTAATGCAGCCCATGAAGTCAGAAAACAAGATCCATAAACCATTCTGACATCTAATAGTGCTTTTAAAGAGGCTTGAACACTGTGGGGGGGATGGGGGGTTAATGACCAGTAATGGCTGAGCTAGGTACAGTGGGGGAGGAGAGAGGGCTCAGGGCTTTGAGGGAGGTAGGGCGGGGAGGGAGGAGTTGAGAGAGTAAAGTAGCAAGTGTAAATTTTACAGTAGCTATAAAAACAAGTCCCATACATTCTCAGCCATTTGAGTTGCCAGCCCTGACTCAGTTCTGACAACTATTGTCTTAGAGACCCAATAAAAGGCTTTAAGAGAGAAAGAGGCACCACCTCTTTGTGGAGCTTGTGCAAGGATGGCTCTCAAAGGGGCTCCTGTTACTAGGAATTATAGGCAGCAGGCAGTCCTCCTAGTCAAAACACTACTACTTGAAGATGATTATTACTATTTAGCATCAGCCTTTGGTTTCTGGGAACAGAACGATGGTTTAGGCTTCTGAGTGAAGGCCACGCTTTGCAGTCATGGAAGGGAATGTTTGTATTTGCAAAATACTATGATTTAGGGTTGCTGACCCTACAACCCTTTCCCATAGGAACTTCAAATGGAAATGCTCACCCATCAGTACTCCCTTAACTCCCTGCTATCAACCAGTCGCTGGTGATAAATGGGGATTTTTGGCCCCAGCATTGCTCTGGGAAGATCAGAGCATACTTACCGGCTTCACTGAAACTCCCAGTTTAGATCACTGGGGCAGGAAGACCAACCCAGGCTAATAAATGTTTAACAACCAGCTTTCTAGGGGACAAAAGCCCTGATTTGTAGCATTTGCTGATTTCCACAGAGAAATACTCCCACCAGTTACCAAATCATAGCTTTGGACAATGTTAGGAAGAAGTGTTTAGTAGCACACCATGCTACCATGGATAGAAAACCCTCTCCAAGACATACATAATAATAACATGTAGTAAGAAAATTAGGAAATGATTTGAGTATTTATTATCTTTATCTTTTATATAATTTGTTTAATTGTATGCTTATATGTTTTAATTTTTAATAATCACTATGTTTAGCAACTGGCTTGCAAAATTCCTGAAAATTAAGCAATTGACTCTCATTAGCAAGGAGGTTCAAGCACACTACTGGCCTTCTTGCTTTGAATCTAATTTTTTTTCTATGCATTTCTTCCATGCTTCTCTCTTCTTTCTCCTTCTCTTCCTTCTTCCTATTTATTGAGCACTGACCCTCTGTGCTGAGCACATTCCATGTGTAATTGGAGAGGTCACTATGGGTGAGACTTCACATCCTCATCCATGCTCAATGGTGCTCTTCTTTTGGCACCAGGAGGATGATCCTCCTTTGGCTCACCCCTAGCAGTTACAGTCATATACCAGCTCACTAGTTGTGAATGGAAGTGATATATGTTACATCTAGACTGAAACATTTAATTGATGGTGTGAGACTTCCAATGCTCTCTTTTCCTGCTTCAGTGATCTCAGAAAAGGCCTTGTGTGAAGACAACAGAGCCAAAGGTGGAAGGAGCTCAGGTCAGTAAGTCACCACATGAGGGAGGGTTTCCCTGAAGAATCACCTGAACACATCGTGGATTTGCATGAGTAAGAAATAAGCATTTGTGCATTAAGCCACAGGGCTTTTGGTATTGCTTGTTAACACAGCATAACCTACTCTATTCTAACCAATAACCCTTCTTATAGTTCATGACCAACCATATGTTTGTACTATCAGGAACTCCAGTATATCTCTTTCAGGACTCTTTCCCCTAGGAAAATATTTATTTATCTAGAAATTTTCATGTGTGCTAAAAAGGGTTTGTGTTTCTTAGGGGATTGTATTTTCCAGTCAGTGTGAGTTTTATATTAATTAGAATATAAGATTAGTTAGACAAAGAAACAAAAAAAAGATGACTTATAGATTTAAATGCTTATTTCTTTCCCACATAAAAGTCTGGATACCAGCAATACAGAGTTGATGGGGTACATCCTGAATAGGTGGCTTCCATGTCTGAGGCATCTGACTCATTTGTTACTCTTTTCCACCTAAAAAAAGAAGCTAGAAGGCATTGGGAAAGGAAAATCCAATCCTTTTAAGCCAAGAGCCCAAAGTGGCACACATTCCTCTTCTTACATCTCCTTGGCCAAATAGTCACAGTATGTACCTAGCTGCAAGGGAGACTGAGAGATGTAGTGTTTAGACTGTTAACACTTGAGGGGGGACTTCTGTTACTAAAAGAAAGAAAGGGAGAGGGATACATGGAGAAAAGACTACCGTAGATCTTTATCATGACATATTATGTTGTCCTGGCATAGGAGGAGCTCTAGCTGGTGTAGAGAAGCTACCTGGGGCAGCAGAGCTGTTTCCAAGTAGTGTAGTAACTGGTCCTCTCTGACTTCCATCATGGAATAGGCCCTTTGGTATATAGGTGATTCTACTTCCCAAAATGGCCAAGGCCCTCAGAGCCCTAGTGCTGTCCATTTCTTCTTGCAGCCTTGGCTGGGGTGAGAAGCTGTTCTAATGAGGCTATTTGCCATAGAGGTCATAGGTAGAGGGCAGATTGATGGCCAAAGAGTGGTGGAAATGGGCTCTGAAGTTAGTCTCCTTTGGGGAAAATGCTTAATCTTTCTTACTCTAGCTTTGTCATCTGTAAACTGGGATAATGATGGTACCAAATTGCTAGGATTGTTGGGATTACTAAAGAAGATAATGATGTAAATATACTTAGCTTAGTCGTTTAACTAGCTATGACTGCTGCTAATATTGCTGCCATTATGACAGTGTGTAGCTGCTGCCATGTTGGGGAGTTATTGCTTGTTTCACCCACAGCTGCCAGTGGAGTTCTCCTTTAAAAGGAGTAAGTACTGGAGGCTCCAGCATGCCTTATATTTTAAACCCAGAACCATTCTTTCCCATTTCTGCTTTATGACTCGTGCAGACCATGGTCTCTTTCTGCTCTCATGGACCTTTACTTCAGGGTTCTTCTTATTCTTCCCTGGCATTGGGCTTTGGTCAGGGGCCAGCCCCTGGTCTTAGAGAGGAGTTGGACTTTGTTCTTTCCTTCCATAAATGTCTGTGGGTACTTTCTGAAAAATAATTCTCCTGTTCTGCATACACAAGAGATCATCTGGCTTTGCCATATCCAAAAAAAGTCCCATTGCATGTACCTTTTCCCCAGGGCTGGTCAGTAATTTGCATAACTAAGAGGGATAGGTGAGGTGATCCATGCTCCAACCCAGCAGAGATGCAGCTAACAGATTTTCTCAAAATAATCAAAATATAACAACAACAAAAAAAAACACATAAAATGTTGGTAAGACATCCTGTTGGACCACTCATTACATACATTTTATCTCATGTGATCTCTTCAGCAAACCTGTGAGGTAGGAATTAAAGAGCTAGATCTATTTGAGTCCAAACTATTGCCTCACTCTGATCATTAACCTATTTAAGCAGAACTAACTCAAGAGAAAAGGAAAAACTTTACATCCATCAAAACTTATTTTTAAATATTTTGAGAAACATTCTTAGGATTCTTATAGAAACAGCTGACAAACAAATCAAATTTACACAAAACTTGCTATTTATTGGCTTAAAATGATGAAATTCATGGGCATGTGGCTTCAAACAGGGCTGAAATGAGGTGCTCAGATGATGTCACTAGTATTGTGTCTTTTCTTTTTAGAGATAAACACAATTCTCCCTGTGTTGGCTTCATTTCCAAGCCTACGCTATCTCCATGGTGGCCCCAGAAACACTAGGCACACAGGCTATCAGCTTCTAGTCCAAGAGAAATGGTTTCTCTTTCCCAATAGCTTCAGAGAAAGCTCATAGAGCTTCACTAAATCCATCTGGGCTATGTACCTACCCAGAATCTGAGGGGACTGGGAGAGTGAACAGAAATAGGAAGGATGCTTCCCCAAAGGAAAGTTGCTATGCTATTACCACAAGTTAAAGCAAAACCATGGATGAACCTTAGCACCTATAAAAAGCAGAATGATTAGAGGGCATTTTTTAAAATAAATCTTTATTGTTCAGATTATTACAAATGTGTTTCTC
Organism: Pipistrellus nathusii; assembly: GCA_963693515.1. Taxonomy (NCBI): domain Eukaryota; kingdom Metazoa; phylum Chordata; class Mammalia; order Chiroptera; family Vespertilionidae; genus Pipistrellus; species Pipistrellus nathusii. The sequence continues at coordinate 100,205,414 of OY882858.1, read as the reverse complement.
TTCCCCTCCCCCCCCTCAATTGCTCCCCTCCACCAGGTACCCACCCCACCTCCTCCCCTTTCCCCACCCACCATTGTTCTCATCCATAGGCCTACAGTTTTTCTTCCCACACCCCCACTCCGCTTCCATACCTCTGATTCTATTATATTCACCAGTTAATATTGTTCATCAGATTTTTTAATTCCCTTGGTTTTTAGTTTCACTTGTTGATAGTTACATATTTGTTGTTCATAATTTTTATCTTTATCTTCTTCCTCTTCCTAAATAACCCCCTTCAGCAATTCATATAATTCTGGTTTGGCAGTGATGAAATCCTTTAGCTTTTTTTTCTTTATTAGTGAAGCTCTTTATCTGGCCTTTGATTCTGAGTGATAGCTTTGCTAGGCAGACTATTTTTGGCTGTAGTTTCTTGCTATTCATGGCCTTAAATATTTCTTGCCATTCCCATCTGGCCTGCATGGTTTCTTTTGAGAAATCAGCTGACAATTGTATGGATGCTCCTTTATAGGTAACTACCTGCTTTCCTCTTGTTGCTTTTAATATTCTCTCTTTGTCTTTTGCTCTTGGCATTTTAGTTATGATGTGCCTTGGTGTGGTCCTCTTTGGATTCCTTTTGTTTGGGGTCTGTGAGCTTCCTGGACTTGTAAGTCTATTTCTTTCACCAGGTGAGGGAAGTTTTCTGTCACTATTTCTTGCAGTATTCTTTCAGTATCTTGCTCTCTCTCTTCTTCTGGGATCCCCATAATTCTGATGTTGGTTCGCTTGAAATTGTCCCAGAGGTTTCTTACACTATTTTCAACTTTCTGGATTCTCTTATCTTCTTGCTTCTGCAGAGGAGTGTCCTCTGGCTCTTTGTGTTCTAAATCTTTGTCTTGATTCTTGCAATCTTCCAGTCTGTTTTTAGTACTCTGTGTAATATTTTTTAATTTCAGACAATGTTTTCTTCATTTCTAGTTGATCCCTTATTATTTCTAGTTGCTCCTTTTTCATATCCTCATAGGTCTCATTTATTTTATCGGCCTTTTTTAGAATATTCTTGAATAACCTTATAACTGTAGTTTTGAACTCAATGTCCATTCTTTTCTTTTCCTCCATCTCCTTCCTTTGGTCCTGCCACTTGTCTGCATTTTAATTGTTTAACTGATTTGATGGAATAGTTTTGTGTGCTAGGTGTTCTGGTAGAGCCCAGTAGCTCAGCCTTCCCAGTTACCTGCGGTGGACAGTCTTGGTGTAGCCCTTTGTGGCTGTGTGTGCAGTCTTATTGTTATGCCTTGCTTATTGTTGGTATCACTGGAAAGCATTGATCTCCAAGCCAATTGGCTGTGAGGATCAGCAGTGTCTCAGCTAGGAGGGCTTCTGTACTCTGCTTGGTTGGGGCGGAGTCTCAGGGTGGAGCAGACAATCTTTGGTTCCCTGTCAGTCTCGCCTTAGAAAAGTCCTGTTTGAGGTGAGTCTCACAAGATTGGTTGCAGGCGCACACACCTCTTTGGTAAGGGTGCAGACAAGCTTTGGATTCCTGCCAATTCCTCCTTAAAGAAAGCCAGCCTCTGGGAGAGCTTCGGTCCTCAGCTTGGATGGGGCAGAGTATCGGGGTGGTGCAGACAAGCTTTGTTTTCCCATCAGCCCTTCCCCAAATCCCGCAGTGAAGGCCACTGGCTTCACACACCTCCGAGAGATCTCTGCCTGCTTCCTGACAGTCTGGCCTCTCCCTGATTGGGGCCATCTATCAGAGCAATAGGGTGATTCTGTTTTCCTCCAGAACAAGAAAGCCAGTCATGCGTTAGCTGTTTGCTCCCTCCGTGCCCCAGGAATAAGCCAGCAGTGAACACAGCCCAACTGCCCTCTTTGTGCGCTGGGAGTTGGCCAGCAGCAATCTCGGTCAAGCTCTCCCTCTCCACACACACAGTTCTCCATACCTTCGGTTTCTAAGGGTCAGCGCACCTTCTCTCTCCTTCTCAGATAACAGAGCCTTCTCTCAGCTAGCCGTCCGGTGCTTCCCCTGTTTTCCAGTTCTAAATTCAAATTTGTTGTGGTAGGCTGCATTCAAGTGTCTACCTTATGCCGCCATCTTGGTTTCTCCTTCCTAGAGGGCATATTTTTATGCCCTCCAATATAAAATTGATTTCTCTCCATCTCTGTAATTTGGGGGTTCTCACTCTTGGCTGCATGTTGGTTTTAAAAATCCTAATGCTCAGACTACATCCTAAATGAGGGAAGGCAGAAACTCTGGGTGCAGGGTCTAGGCATCAGAATTTTAAAAACTTACCAGTTGATTACAATGTGCAGCCAGGGTTGAGAGCCAGTGCTCCAATTTCCTGATCTTGTTATTAAAACTTGTGATTGTGAATACATTGATTATGCCAAGTTCTAGCCCAGCAGTCTGAGTGCTGCTATGAGCCATGTACTCAAGTGATGTTGTATTTGAGCCACTTCTCTCCCAAATGCTGTGCCAAGGGCAGATCATCTGGACCTCCAGGGAAATCTCTGGACATTCGCAATTCTACTCAATGCCAAGAACAAGGCTTGGCTCCTAAGGGAGGAAAACAATACCCCAAAGGATCCATAGGCCAAGTACCTGGTTGCTACCTTCTTAGCAAAGCTAAGGCCTTCTTAGTACAACCCATGCTCTCCCTTTGTCCAGGGGCCTGATGCTGATTACTTCAGGCTAGAATCCTGGCAAGATGCCAAGTTAAAGAAAGAGTTAGTGTCCTATGAGAGAGGAAAATCCTACTTAGAGCAACATGGGATTTACCTAAGAAAGAGAAGCCAATTGTTTACCTTACTGGACCAACATGTATCTTGGCAGAGTGGAGTCTGAGCCAACAAATGTAAGCTCAGCTTCCCAGCCTCCACACTGGTAGATGAGAGCTGGAAACGGGACAGGTAAAGTCATTGTTTTCTGAGCAGTTGCCTGACAGAATTCCCCTAACCCTGGATGGGTGGTAGAACTCACTCATCTTTGACCTTTGGCAAATCCCCTGCTCTCTGAGCCTATTTTTGCTTCTATATAATGAAGAGTGGATCCAAACACCCCTAAAGTTCTTTCATTGAGGTTGTCCCAGGGTCCACTTTGAGATTGCCCTAGTATCTGTCCAGAATTTTTCAATATGCCTCTGGACCTGCCTTTTTCTCTCAGACTCCAGGGCTGCAAGCTAGCCAGGCCTGATTCATGCCCTCAGCTAAACCTCCTGGATGATCCAGGGAGACATCACATCTAATATATTGTCTGTCTACAATAATAGGCAGCTTCTGGAAACCCTCCACACTTAAGACTCCATAAGAAATAGTTGCTGAACAAGTTCCTCATCTTCATTAAAGGAAAATTCTGAATAGCTAAACTTTGGAATAAATTGTAACCATAAAATAGAACCAAAGCTTGCAAGGATTTTTTTTGCCAAGAAACATATATGACAAGGTAAAGTTTCAGCAATAATCAAGTGGAATTAAAACAATTTAAAAAAACACCATTTATATCTATTAAATTGGGAAAGCTTTTTAAAAATATTTGTGAAATGGCCTATGTGGCCAAATGGATACATAAATTTCACAAAAAGGTGAGTTAGTCAAGTCTTCTGGAGAAAAAAAAAGGACTTTTAAAGGAGTTCATGCCCTTAGATATAGTAATTCTATCCCAATATGTATTCTAAGGAAATCCTTGTGGGGGAAAAATTCATATTGAAGATGTTCAACAAGCATATTTTATGATAGTAAAATATTGGACACAACCTAAATGTTCAAAGGTTGGTTAAATATATTATGGTGAATTCACTTGCTGAAACATTATGTAACTATTAAAAATGATGTTTTTTAATATTTGAATATATTTTCTCTATAAAATAGAATTCAAACTGTATAAATTATAGGAAGTAGTATGATCCCAATTTTGTTTAAAATTTTAGCTATATAGAGAGAAGATGAAAAGTAAATTCCACAAAATGTCAACAGTAGTTATATATAAGTGATGGAATTACTGTCAGTTTCCATTTCTTTCTATATATTTTACTGCCTCTTTTTTTTTTTTTACAATGAACGTGTAATACTTTTGTAATCATAAAGAAAAACATACTTTTTACAAAAAGATCCTGTGATTGCTTCTATGTAGTTAGGTGATTGACAACATGGAGAAATGTTTCTATGGAGAAGAAATTAAATAACTATGAAATTAAATAACTAAGATCTTGGTATAGAATAACTCACATTTTTGACTACCTGCAAGAAAGCAGCCTGGCCACACACAGAAGAACTGTCTCTGAGGTTTGGAATTTCACACATGCCAAAGCCTGTGCAGTGCCACTGAGTATTTCCTTTAATGGCACATGGGAACCTGAAGTTCTCTGACTGTAACTAAGAAAGACTTTAATGGACAGCAGGAATGCTGAGCTGTGTCTTTCTGGTTCTGCCTTGGATTTCCTAGGTGACAAGGAAAAAGTCCTTTAACCTGGAGAGCTCCTTAAGTCCCTCTCAGAAACGTAAATCCACAAACATCAACAGGGTACCTAAAAGCAAAAGAAGAAAATAATAAAAACCACACATAAGATCAGTAGGAAGGGGACACTCATATCTGCCTCTAGATCCTTGGTTTGGGAGCAGGGGACCTTCCCAGGGTCCTATGCCATAGCCCTATCACTGCAGCACTGTTTTACTAGACAACAAAGAAATGGCTGAGTATTCCACACAGGAAGTGTGGAGCTGCCTGGGACCCACCACTGCTCCTTCAAGGAGGAGCCTCTACTGCAGGAGCTAGATAGCATAATATCATAAAGCTATCTGCTCTTGGCATTGTCTCATGCAGTAGTAACAGGCTTATAAGACTGGATTTCCTTGTGGACATTGAATGTTAGTCCTAAGGGCATATTTGGTCAATATTCAGGCCTTTCTCAACTTGTAAATGAGCCAGAATCCTAAACCTTGTTTGCAAAGCAATCCTGAAGAACCTGAACTGCCAGGAAAACCATGGTATAACTATGCACAGTACATAGCACATAATACTTGATGACCAGTGTTGGTCAATTGAAGGTCAATGGTCAGCTATTAAAAACATATTGAACTTATGTAGACAAAAGCTTAATATTTTTCAATATAGGTAACAATTTTGCTTATCCTGTATAATAAAAGCCTAATATGCTAAGTATCTGGTCATCTAGTAGTCCATTTAACCAATCAAAGCATAATATGCTAATGATATGCTAAGGCCACTCAACCACTCACTATGACGTACACTGATCACCAGGAGGCAGATGCTCCGACTGGTAGGTTAGCTTGCTGCTGGAGTCCGGCTGATCAGGACTGAGCAAGACAGGCTGGATACACCCTAGAACCCTCCCGTGGTCCCTTCCCAGCTGGCCAATCTCCCACGTCCCTCCCAGCCCCAATCGTGCAGCCAGTGGGGTTCCTCTTGCAATCTAGGACCTCTCAGGGGATATCAAAGAGCCAGTTTCGGCCCAATCTCACTGGTGCATAAATTCGTGCTCCTCTGCCAGCCTAATTGCTCTCCCCTACCAGTCCAATTGACCCCAACTGCCATACCCTGCAGGCCTGTTTCTCTCCCCAACCCCCCAACTGCCCCCCATACTATTTTATCTCTCTTAGGCATTGATAAGGCTGGCAGGGGAGTGGTTAGGGGGTGATCAGGCTGGCAGGGAGGTGAACAGTTGGGAGCCAGCAGTTCCTGATTGTGAAAGGAATGTCCCAGATTGGAGAGGGTGCAGGCTGAGCTGAAGAACATCACTGCCCCCTCCTCTACCCTTACCCCCAGTGCACGAATTTTGTGCACTGGGCCTCTAGTACCATATAATACTATTCCACTTCAGATTTCTTCAATTGAACCCCAAAATATTCTTTATAACTGATCTTATCATACCAAGATAAAATAGAGGATAAAAATTACATTTGATAATTAGCTCTTTGAATCCTCTTTTGACCTAGAATCCCCACTTCTTTTTGTTTTCTATAATATTAACTTATTGAAGATAGTATAGAATATTCCATGTTTTGGATTTGCCTGATTGCTTCATTAAGGGTAATACCTAACATGTTCCTGTCTCTGCGTTTCTCCTGAGAATGAAGCTAAATCTAAAGTCTAGATGTAATTCAGGTTAAATATTTTTATCTAGAAAGCCTCATAGACAATGCTTTGTCCTTAGCACTGCATCACACAAGGAGGCATACAATGTTGGGTTGGCCTACTGTTACCAAAACTGAGATTGATCACAGGGTTAGAGTAATGATGGCTTGATCCTTTCATTGCAAAGTAAAGGGTTTCCCCCTCGGAACCAGCAAATAAACTGTGGAGTGATAATTTACCTTGTAAATACATAATCTACTATTAACTTTTCGGCCCAGATAATTTTAAACTTCACTGGTGATCTTCACCTGAATTAATTATCCCAATAGGGGGTGCAAAATGATAACTTTCCAATTCTATCATTCCTTCTTCACTTATTAACCAGCATTCTTCTGTAAAACAGAGCTTTCCCTAGTCAACTGGCACTATTTGGTTATTCTTGATTATAGCTCCTAATGGAAAGGCAGGATATATACATATAATTCTTTCCCTTTAACAATTAATTTCCAAAAAATGTTATTGGTAATAGCAATCTATTTTAAATGCTAAAGTTAAAGCAAAGCTTGTAGAAGGATTTTTCTCTATCATCTGGCCTGATACTAATTATCTTAGCATTAGTCTGGGCAGGGATTGGAGGAATGGGAGTGTGGCTGCTGCCCAGACTGCTTAGGTGTAAATTAGACCTCTGATCTCATCCATCTGTTCCTCAGGTTCCTTCTCATACAGTTGGCTCATACTTTATCTAAGACAATGGTTAGCAAACTCATTAGTCAACAGAGCCAAATATCAACTATTGAAATTTCTTTTGAGAGCCAAATTTTTTAAACTTAAACTTCTTCAAAACAGATTCATCCAGGCTGTGGTATTTTGTGAAAGAGCCACACTCAAAAGGCCAAAGAGCCACATGTGGCTCAAGAACCGCAGTTTGCTGACCACAGATATAAAATAATACATAGCTATTGTGTGTTAGCAGGTTTTGTTTATACAATTTATGTATTTGGTGCTAATCTCTCTATAATTGGAAATATCTCATAATGTGATTTTTCCAAGGTGTCCTTTAGAAAAATATTCCACCAATGGGATGCATTGTCACTTATTTTTACTCTTTGGTTTAAATTTTATTTTATTTTTTTTCACGTGATAGAATGATTTATTAGAACAAATTCCATGACAAATCATATAAAATAACCATTTTCTAAAAGATACCCACAGACCACCTATGGACAAACCGGAGGAGCCTCCGTGGAGCTGGACACACACGTTACAGAGCCCAGGCCGGGCCGGAGGAGTACGCATCTACGGATAAAAAACGTGCACGGTGACCCCGGGGAGGGTGTGCGTGGGCAGGGCCTAAGGCCAGGATCCGTTGCCCGGGAAAACGTGTGTCCGGGTGGCCTCGGGCGAGGCGTGGGGCATGCAGGGTGGGACCAGGACTCGATCCTCCTCTGAGGGACTCCGTAGGGGGACACCAGGCAGGGACTCCGCTGCCACTCACACACGTAAACATCAGGAGGGGCGCCGGCCACGCCCGGCGCCCAGTGTAAACAGCCACGACCCCCGTGGCCTTAAATTTTATTTTAAACATGCCAATGAGGACTCAATTCCAAAACCTCAAATGGAAGTAAATAACTCTCCTCCATCCCCACTGTTTATATCATGTATCTGTGACTGGGCCCATCATAAGCATAAAACCTCCACTCTGCCAAGTCAAGCAAAACCAACTGCGCTGAGCTTTTTAATGCAGCCTCATAAATCCAGCCTTGCTCAGTACTTCTCTAGCCCTGCACCTCTCAATACCCTGACATCCTTAGTCTCTAGATTGGTTCCCCCAGAACCCAGCTTAGCATGGCTGCATTGCAGAGCTCCCTTCTAAAGTCAAAATGCAGAATGTCCTACCCTTTCTTTGACCCCTTTGTCGCCACACTGCAACATAAGCTTCCATCTAATTGCTGCTTTGCCTCTCTCAGCAGAACTTGACCTCTTTCTGAGCTCTTCTCTTAAAGCAACTGCCAGTGTTTTTTCATTATGTTTGCCAAGATGTATTAGCTTGAGCTTTCCCCGATGAGGCTTGTTTTGTTACTTTTTCTTCAAACCTCTGAGGCAGCAGGTTCAAGAATGCAGCCTTCTGGGGAAAGCTTTTATTTTCAGAGATTTCAGCCAAGACAGTCGAGTTAATCAGTCTGTCTTTGTGCTGTGTGAGAACTGGCCCTTTAAAAAGTGGACAAATTCTGGTTCCAACTCCAAACCTCAGTTGGAAGTTCAAGCTGCAATTTGAACACACACATCCTGTACAGAAATATGCCCCAGCCTGGAGCTGGCTTTCTCCTACAAGGCTGTCCTCCTCAAACCCAAACCACACAAACACAAACAGCTTCTTTTAAACATTGAAGTAGAAGAGCCTCCACCCTGAAAAAGACATCGAAAACCAAGTTCCAGGCACCCTCAGGTTCTCCAGTGCAGCTTCTATGGCAGGCTGGGTTTGCCCAACACAATGCCAGCCAGAATTCCTTTACGAACACCAGGAAGATGTCATCCCTTTATCTCAGCTAATCTTTCACTTAAAAATAAAAGTGCTCACGAGACAGAGAGAAGAGATGGGAAATGCAGAGTGATAAGAATGCTAAGCTGTTAGCTTGGCTAACAACAACAACAAAAAAGAAAAAGACATCTATAAAAAGGACTAGAAGGCTTTTTCTTGCAGCCCAGGTCTTTGCAAGGGAACAGATTTCTCTCCCTCATCTATTTATCCTTGGTGTGTAGTCCTTTTATCCTTTCTTCTTTCTTTCCACTTTTAACTGAGCTCTCTCTGTCTGAGAAGCAATCTACAGGGAGTGAGAGATAACTGCCCAGTGCAGACCCTGGGAACCAGTGAATCTGTCTCCTTGTTGATGGGGACACTGGACTGTTAGGGTGCAGTAGGGAGACCCCACTCCTCAGTGAGGTGGAGTCCTGTGGAGGTCATACCCAGAACTACCAGAACTGCTGCATTTTCTAACATCTTCCACATGGTTTCATCTCCATTTCCTTCTTCCCCTGAATGTCCCTCTAGCATAAACACATTTCTTTGGTGACAAATGACCAACTGTAGTCATCAGGCCTGAGGCTGCCTTCTCACACCCTTTTCTGCACTTCGTTTTTGACAAGGCTGATTTCTGTGGCTCAGCATATCTAAGGATAGCCTTCTCCCTAACTCCATTATCTGGCTGCTCCACCCCAATGTCTTTGTAAATAAAATAGTATAATCTCAAGAGAGGAATCAATCAATATGTAAATAAACCCACAAATAAGGGGGATGTCCTAGGACTTTGAGAAGATGTGATAAAGCATTTTAGAAGATGGATATTGCTGATGAGCACTGATTGAAGGGCTAGGATCCCAGAGGTAGGCTATGGGAGAAAGAAAGTAAGCCTTGAGAGTAATTCCCTCATGCACTGATTTGACTTCAATACATTCCAGAAGCCATTTTAACTGCTGGTTCAGTCTCAGACTTTGATCTTTCTTCTTTCAAATATCTGCATTTTAAGTAGTTTTTGTCAGCCCTGAGTCTTATTGGGAATTTTTCTGGATGCATGGTAGGCTCTTCTGAGAACACAGTGCTGGGAATTTTGCCCTTGGCAAAGGAAGAACCAGGCATTCCCTACCTAGGAGAGTCATACAGTTATTTCTCATTTTGAATTGGAAATACAGAAGCAGGCTCTCACTGTTCATACAGACTCAGAGCCATGTTGTTATTGAAGTAGAATCTAGGAGAAGGCAGGAGAGCTTTCAATCTTGTGGGTCCTTGTGTATCACCCAGCCAGCATGGAAGGCCACAGACACTGACTTCCATGACTCTCTTGTCAATTCAGAACTTCCTAGTCCTCCCTGCTGCCAGTCTCCTCTGCTTAACTCCTCCTCTGATTCATTCTCTCTTCTCCCTTTCCCTCTTTACTTTTTCTCCTATGCCTCCTGGAAAATTTCAAACACATGTAAAAATAGAGTAGTAAAATGATTCTCCATAGACTATGAAACTATTATGCAGCTTTAGTAATTATCAGTTTGTAGTGTATCTTGTTTCAAGTACATGCCCATCTACTTCCACCACCATTTTTCACCTCTCCTCTTACTGGGATGATTTTGTCTTTTTGTTGTTGTTGTTGTTTTTTTGGGGGTTTTTTTTGTAGAAAATCATATTGATGCATTTATTTTTGCTGTATTTTTTTAAATTTAATAAATCTTTATTGTTCAGATTATTACAATTATTTCTCCTTTTTCCCCCATAGCTCCCCTTCACCTGGTTCCCACCCCACCCTCTGCCCTTAACTCCCTGCCCCACTGTCCTCATCCATAGGTGTACAATTTTTGTCCAGTCTCTTCCCATTCCCCATACACCCTTTTCCCCTGAAAATTATCAGTCCACTTTCTTTCTATGATTCTGATTCTATTATATTCACCAGTTCATTCTGTTCCTCAGATTTTTTATTCACTTGATTTTTAGGTTTACTTGTTGATAGATATATATTTATTGTTCATAATTTTTATCTTTACTTTTTTCTTTTTCCTCTTCTTAAAAAAACCTATTATAAAGAATATAATACTGGTTTGATAGTAATGAACTCTATTAGCTTTTTCTTATCTGTGAAGCTCTTTACTTGACCTTCAATTCTCAATGATAACTTTGCTGGATAGAGTAATCTTGGTTATAGGTTCTTGCTATTCATCTCTTTGAATATTTCTTGCCACTGCCATGTGGCCTTTATAGTTTCTATTGAGAAATCGGCTGATAATAATATAGGTGCTCCCTTGTAAGTAATTAACTATTTTTCTGTTGCTGCTTTTAATATTCTCTCTTTGTCTTTTGCCCTTGGCATTTTAACTATGATGTGTCTTGATGTGGTCCTCTTTGGATTCCTTTTGTTTTAGGTTGTATGGGCTTCCTGAACTTGGAAGTCTATTTCTTTCACCAGGTGAGGGAATTTTTCTGTCATTATTTCTTCAAATAGGTTTTCAGCATCTTGCTCTCTCTCTTCTTCTGGCATCCCTATAATTCTGATGTTGGTACACTTAAAGTTGTCCCAGAAGCTTCTTATACTATCTTCAATTTTTTTTATTCTTTTTTCTTTTTGGCTTTCAGCTTGAGTGTTTTTGCTTCTTTGTATTTCAAATCTTTGACTTGATTCTTGCATTCCGCTAGTCTGCTGTTGGGTCTCTGTATAATATTTTTTATTTCAGTCAGTGTATGTTTAAATTCTAGTTGGTCCTTTTTCATATCCTCATCTCATTAAATTTATCGGTCTTTTCTAGGAAATTCTTGAAAAACCTTATAACCATGGTTTTGAACTTTATATCCAGTCATTTGTTTTCCTCCATTTCTTTAGTTTATGATCTGTTTCTTTGTCTCTGCATTTTCGCTGCTTCCCTGAGTTGATAGGGTAGCTTTGTGTGCTAGGTGTCTTATATGGTCCAGTGGCTCAGTCTCCCCAGTTACCTGAGGCAGACACTCTAGGTGCACCCCTTTGTGGACTGTGTGCACAGCCTTCTTGTAGTTAAGACTTGATTGTTGTTGGTGCCACTGGGAAGAATTGACCTCCAGGCCAATTGGCTATGAGTATCAGTTGTGTCTATGCCGGGAGAATTTCTGTGCTGGAGACAGCCTTATGGGACCAGACTTGGAAAATTGAAAAAACCTCTGTGCTCAGCTTGGATGGTGCTGGCAGACAATCTTGGATTCCCATCAGCCCTGCCCTAAGAGTCCCCTGGGTCTCAGTGTCCCTCAATAATTGCTGCAAGCACCTCTGAGAGAAAGCAGCCCTCGAGTTTCACACACTGCCAGACTGTCCAGTTCTTCCCCAGTGAATCTGGATTCCAAGATTTTCACCTGGAACTAGTCTGGGGCACACTTAGTAGTCAGTCCACTCTGTGCGTACTGTGCGTGCACCTCCAAATCTCTGCCTTTCGCTGCTCTCCTGAGTTTTTGCCTGACAGTCCAGATTTCCCCCAAAAGAGCATGGATCACCAGGGGCTCTCCCAGAACTGGAGTTCAGTGCTGTTCTGAAGCTTCTGACTCCCTCCTGCCTAGGAAAGCCAATGGCAACCTCAGCAATCTGTTCTCTGCATGCACTCAAATGGGAGCACCTCCAAGCCCATGCCCACCTTGGCTCCCCCAAGTCTCTGTGTCTCCATGTGCCTTTCTCTCTACCTGACAGTCCAGACTCCACCTGTATGAGCCTGGGTCCACAGGGTTTCACCCAGAAGTGAGGTTCAGTGCAGTTGGGAGTGGGTGATTTTGGAGCAAATTTGAAATATCAATTAATCTGTAAATAGTTTAGCATATATCTCTAAAGATATAGACTATTTTTATATAGACTATTTTGAACATAAAAATAATTTTATTACATCTAACAATAATAATAATTCCTATTGTCTCTAAATATGCAGTGTTAAAATTCCCCAGTGTCTCAATTTATTTTTACATTTGTTCAATCCAGAATCTAAACAAGGTCCATATACTATAATTGTGAGGTGTTTATATATATGTTGTATTTCTCTCTGTGTGTGTGTCTCTTCTAGCTATTTGAACTATAGAGTTTTTCACTGTCTAGATTTTGCTGACTGCTTACCTGTGGTATTGTTCAGTATGTTCCTCTGTCCCTTGTATTTTCTTGAACTAGTAGTCAGATGAAGAGCTTCATCAACTTCAGGTTTATTTGTGTTTTCTTTACAAAATACTTTATAGGTGCTGCTGTTTCATCCATCAGAAAGCACATATTTTTTTTTCTTTTTGTGCAATTAACAGCCATTGAATGCTATTGTCCAGATCTACTATCTCATCTATCTCATTACTGGTTGAAGAACTGTGACATTTTAGTTGTCATTCAATCTTCATTTATTAGTTAGAATGTTGCTATAAAGAGAAATTCCCTTCATCAACCAACTTGTCTCCTTTAGTTCAATCATCCCTTGGAAATTTTAGGCTAACCAGCCAGAATATAAAAGTACTTTGTGACCAATGTCCCCCAGAACTTGGAGTAGATTCTACAGGAAGAAGTTGATTTTTTTTCTAGGCTATCTATGTTCATTTTTTAAAAGATATTTCAAAGTCCATTTGCCAGTCAAGAGAATGGCCCTGTTTCAATATCTATATGTTCCACATTTACCAGTGGGGGAATATAGATTAATTTCAATAATTTAGAGGAAAAAAATCTCAACTCAGTCTTCCCAAATTCCAACCAACCCTTCCAGATTTCAGAACTGGGCCTCACACAAAGTATAGTGTGGCCTTTACTATGATCCACTATAAATGATGTTCAAGCCATGAACCCACACTTCTAGGCTTATCCTGCATGTTGCCTACATGGTAAGAAAGATCTATCCTCAGTTTTTAAGGTACTCAGTCCTGGCTTTGAGGAGCAGGAAAGCATAAACTCCTTCATGTATAGGGACTGTCAACAGTTGAGGCCAGGGTCCAGCTGCTTATGTTATGCTACCAGCCTCATCCACTGACCATGGAACTCAGAGTCCAGTCTCAGAGTCCCTCCTGCTCACATGTACTCTGAAAAGAGAGGCATGCTACTCAAGTCTCTCGGCAACTGTGGAGACCTGTAGGCTGAAGATGGGTAGTTTTCCATCAGATTACACCAATAGAGGCTTTGCTGCCCACACCTGGTGGGGGAACTGAGAGATGGGTATTCCCACACAAGCTGTCAGCAGCCTACATAAGGACTCTTAAATTCCCAAGAGACTTATCCAAGAAGATAACAGTTAAGTTCCAGGGCTTTTATCAGGGCCAGGCCAGCCAGCCAGCTTGTACCTGGTGGTGTATAGACCATGTTGAACCAGACTCCATCTCACAAATTGAATGGATGAATTTTAACCAATACCTGAAAGGATCTCTGAGAAGTGAGATGTAGTAAACTGGCCTGGACTGTAGCTAGCGGCTTGAAAATCTAGATACTGACTATATCTGCTATCCACTGGGAAAAGCTTGTCCCACTAGGAATATGAGGAGAAACAATGGCAGGAGTGCAGCAGGTTCTCTATTCTTTGCCCCAAACAGACAGAATGCAACAAGGATAGGGAACTGGGTACCACCCATACTGACTACCATTGTAAGTTTGGTGCTTGGGGACCCTGTTGGGTGGCCTCTGTGTGCAACTGCAAGAATTTAACCATTTCTACTTGAATCTTTCAGCTAACATCTGAAGTTTCTCTCTAGGACAGAGTATGTTCTGACTTTTCACCAAAATGCAAAGAGATATTAGTTAAAATTTATCCCTTCCAAATTTGTGAGCTGGACTCTAGTTCAACAGGGTCCATAAACAATCTGATGTAAGCTGATCTTTGTGCAGGTGGTTGTATCTGACAAGCACCCATAACAGGAGCAGAATAGCAAGAAGTGAGAGTGGAACCTCTCACTTGTAAGATGCTTTGAGTTTTACTTGTGGAGTCTGAAATGGGAAGAACACAGGAGAAGTTAGTATTGTTGCTCTTTTGCTGATGTTATATGCTGCTAATAAATATAGCTGGCATGATGGCTGGACTGGCTGGCTTGGCCCTGATAAAAGGCCTTATGGCTCTGCCAGCTTTACTCTAGTGTCCTGATACCAACAGACCATGCAAATACTTATCAGATAGGAATCAAGTAAACCTGAAACCTCTAAGTTGTACTAGGACAGATCTTGCCAAATGTAAGGACTGGTTTTCAAAGCCTTATACCCAGGTCTGCAGGAGTTCAAAAGCACATGGGATTCTTGCCACAAGTTGGGTATTCTTTGCAGAGGAATGAACTTCTGTTAGGAATTAACATGTTGATGATATGAGGCTGCCATTTGCTTCCACTTGATGCCAGCTTTTTAATCAGCTCAAATCATCCCCAGGATCCACAAAAGTAGCCTTGCTGGGAGCTCAGTCATTCACATCAGAAACCAGTGGAAAACACTAAGTGTAGTAGTCATTAATGCTATCCACCAAAATTCTCTGTCCTCTGCCATCTGGACATATGGCAAGATTGCCTTTTTTATTTCATTGTGTTTGAATGTGACCATATGAATTCATAGCTTTGATGTATAAATTCACAGAAGTGATATTTTTACTTCTAAGCCAAAGTATTTAATTTCTGAGCAAAATACTGCTGCCCTCAATATGACCCCTCTCTATCCCTCTGCCATGACAACTGGCAATGTTTTAAATTGTGGTTGTTCTGTCACAGTGTAGGTGTCAGAGTAAGAGCCCTGCTGATCCATGATGGATGTGTAGTATTACCCAATAAAACTTGGTTGTTTTAAGCTACCAAGGTTCTGGAATTATTTGTTACCATATCATAACCTACACTATTCTAACTGATACATAGATCAGACATGTTTGTTTAGGGCAACATAGCTATGTAGAGCATCTGGTTCCATGAGACACTGGCCATCAACCCTGCCAGCCTGCTTCCAGATGATCCAGAGGAACCCATTCATGACTGCATAGAGGTAACAGACACAGTACGACAGATGTCCTGCCATCATCACCAGACAAGGTACTGTTCACAGATGGGAGCAGTTACATTCAAGATGAGATCTGATATGCAGGGGCAGCAGTAGTCACCTTGGACCACACCATTTGGGCACAGTTACTAAACTTTTGGCCTTAATCCAGATCCTTTAATGGGGACACAGTGCCATCCACTGGGAAAGAGGGTTATCAACTGCAGCCAGAAAGGAAAGGCCATCTGGCTCCCAAAGGCAGTTGCAATAGTGAACTGCAAAAGACATTAGAAAGGGGAGACAATTGAAGCCAGAGGAAATAGAGCCACAGACCAAATTGCTAAGGAAGATGCCCCAAAACCAGGGAGACCTTTACAAGTCTTAGTAACTCTGCCGGACCCCAACCTACAAAGGACTCCCTCATACACCAAACAAGAGGAAGAATTGTCAGAACAGAAGCAAGCCATCAAAGGACCAGATGGTTGGTGGACCCTACAAGATGACAGACTTTGATCCCAGAGACTCTAGGTCCGACGTTAGTTGTCCAGTTACACCAGGTTATCTAGGCGTCACTATGACTTCTGAACTTCTGTGAGGCAGATACTACCAAGCTTAGATAAGATAATTAAAAGCATAGTCACTAGAAGTACTATCTGTACACAGATAAATACTAATCCAGGTAAGAGGGGTCCCTGGGAATTCGGGCCCAGAGAAATTTCCCAGGAGAGCATTGGGAGGTGGTTTTCACAGAGATTAAGCCACCAGCATTAAGGTACAAGTACATGCTAGTTTTTGTAGACACCTTCTCAGGTTAGGTTGAAGCATACCCCACTAGGACAGAAACTTCCTCTGTAGTAGTCAAGAAATTACTCCAGGAGATTCTACCTAGATTCAGGCTGCCAGTAATAATAGGATCAGATAACAGCCCCAGCTTTGTAGCAAGGTATCTCAAAGTATAGTTCAGCCTTAGGACAGGCATGATCAGGACTCTGAAAAGGAGTTTAATTAAATGTGTCCTACAAGGTGGTGAAAACTGGACCAACCTCCTGCCCCTTCGCCCTCTTATGGGCCAGGTTTACCCCCTACAGGGATGGGTTCCCCCCTTTAGAGATCATGTATGGTAGACCTCCTCCCATCCTTTCCAGGGTCAGGGAGAAACTGAAAGCTGGAATTCATAACGTTCCCTTGCTCAAGTCCCTACAGGCTCTGCAGTATACCCAGAGAGCCACCCATAAGCTTTTTCCAGATGCACTGCCAGTGCCCACCATGGACTCTGTACATCCCTTCTAGCCTGAGAATTCAGTGTGGGTAAAGAAGTTCACTGTCCAAGGACTCACCCCAACCTGAAAGGGATGCTACACTGTTACCCTGAACACACCCATGGCTGTTAAAGTAGACGGTACCCAGAACTGGCTACACCACTTCCAGCTCCTGCACAGAAAACGGCCTGGATCCTGGCAACCAGCAGCCTCACCCGTGAGATCCATAGCCTGGACTCCACGCAGGCCGGAAGGAGACTTGATGCTTGCAGGAGAGGAACTGGACTTCAGTGAGGACAGTACTGATGAAAATTGAGGTACTAGGGGTCTTGGTAACTGCAAGAACATTTATGCTAGCCAGTGAGAAAGTCTGGGGCTAAATAAGGCTAGTTATGCTAGGGGATGGGAGAGTACAAAGATAACAGAGAATGCCCTTAAAGGAAGTGGGATGAGTCCATGATTGGACTCGTGCACATAAAACCAGTGGGGAATGAAATATGGTGGCAACCATACTTGGGTAAAAACTGCTGTTTGAATTTTAAAGAATAGGATAGTTACAGGAGATTGATTCCCACTGACTCAGTAGCTTCAGGAGCAGAAACTATACCTTTAGAGATTAACCTCTGAGTTCTGCTTCCGTATTATCAGCAAGATATGGCCACATTCCAATGTTCCCAGCTTTTAGAATTTAGAACAAAGGAAAATTCCTGTAGTTTGAACCTTTAAAAAGACTGCCTAGAGAGAAAAACCAAGATGGCGGCATAGGTAACCACCTAACTGCAGCCTCACACAACAATTTTAAAAAATACAACTAAAATATAAAGTGGACATTATCCAGAACTACAGGAAAGTTGACTGACTGGAAATTCTACAATGATAAGGAAATAGAAAACCAGAAGGAAAATCAGAGAAGCTGTAAAAACCTAAGGCACAGAGACACATTGCAAGGAGAGGACGGAGCCAAAGAGGACGGGCTGCTGAGTGCCTGGCTGGCGTTCCCTACCAGGAAGAAGATAAAAGCTCCGGACTGTGCTGGACCCCAATTCCACAGCACTGAACCCCAGTTCTGAGCGAATCCCTGGGGACTCAGAAACATACAGAGGGAATCTGGGTTGTAAGGTGGAAGCTCAGGGGAGTGGCAAAAGGCAGAGCCCTGGAGGCACGCACATCGCGAGCAGAGGACAGACTGTTGACTGTGCTGCTAGATTACCCTAGCGGGAAGGAGACAAAAGCTCCAGACTGTGCTGAGCCCCAGTTCTGACTGCACTGAACCCTAGTTCTGGGCAAGACCCTCTGGCCCCAGGCTCATACAGAAGGAATCTGGGCTGTAAGGCCGTAGCTCAGGGGAGCAGCAAAAGGCAGAGCCCCTGAGTCACACACATTTCGCACAGAGGACTGACAGTTGATTGAGCCACTGGATTGCCTTAGCAGGAAGGAGACATAAGCTCCAGACTGCTCTTAACCCCACTTCCAACTGCACTGAACCCCAGTTGCGGGCTCGTTGGGGAAGAAACTAGACTGTCTGGTAGCAGGCGAAACTCTAGGGCACCTTTCTCTCAGATGTGCTTGCAGCGAGTATCAAAGGACACTGAGGAACACTGAGACTCAGGAGCCTCATAGGGCAGGGCTGACAGAAAGCCAAAGCTGTAGGCTCCACCCTGAAACTCCGCCACATCCAAACTGAGCAGAGAGGCTCTTGCAGTTTTCCAAGTCTAGTCAAATAAGGCTGTCTTCTGGCATAGATACAGCTGATCCTCCCACCCTACCAACTCAGGGAAGCAGCGAAAATGCTGAGACAAGGAAACAGATCACAAACGAAAGAAATGGAGGACAAAAAGCAACTGGATATAGATAGAGTTCAAAATCACACTTATAAGGTTTTTCAAGAATCTCCTAGAAAAGGCCGATAAAATAAACAAGACCTATGAAGATATGAAAAGGGATCAACTAGAAATAAAGAATACATTCTCTGAAATAAAAAATATTATACAGAGTCCTAAAAACAAAATGGAAGATTGCAAGAATCAAGTAAAAAAATTGGAACCCAACGAGCCAGAGGACACTCCTCCGCAGAAACCAGAAGACAAGAGAATCCAGAAAGTTGAAGATAGTGTAAGAAACCTCTGGGACAACTTCCAGCAAACCAACATCAGAATTATGGATGTCCCAGAAGATGACAGAGAGCAAGATACCAAAAACATACTGGAAGAAATAGTGACAGAAAACTTGCTTCACCTGGTGAAAGAAATAGACTTACAAGTCCAGGAAGCGTACAGAACGCCAAACAAAAGGAATCCAAAGAGGACCACACCAAGACACATCATAATTAAAATTCCAAGAGCATAAGACAAAGAGAGATTATTAAAAGCAGCAAGAGAAAAGCAGGTAGTTACAAATAAAGGTGCATCCATACGATTGTCAGCTGATTTCTCAACAGAAACCATGCAGGCCAGATGGGAATGGCAAGAAATATTTAAGGTGATGAATAGCAAGAACCTACAGCCAAAAATACTCTACCTAGCAAAGCTATTACTCAGAATCGAAGACCAGATAAAGAGCTTCACAAATAAAACAAGATAAAGAGTTCATCACCGCCAAACCAGAGTTATATGAATTACTGAAGGCGGTTCTTTAGGAAGAGGAAGAAAATAAAGATAAAAATTATAAACAACAAATATGTAACTATCAACAAGTGAATCTAAAAATCAAGGGAATTAAAAAACCTGATGAACAATATTAACTATTGAATATAATAGAATCAGAGGTACGGAAGGGGAGTGGACTGACAATTATTGGGGAAAATACGAGTGGGGGGGTGCAGGAAGAGACTGAACATAAACTCTGCACCTATGGATGAGGACAGTGGAGGGTGGAGAAATGGCAGAGGGTGGGGTGGGAACTGGCGGAGGGGAGCAATAGAGGGGGGGAAATGAAGAACTTTTGTAATAATCTGAACAATAAAGATTTATTTATAAATAAATAAATAAATAAATAAATAAATAAATAAATAAATAAATTTAAAAAGACTGCCTACACCTGGAACAGTGCGGTCATGTGGACTCCACCTGCATGTGGTGCTCCCGTGGCCGTCCTAGCCAGTTTTTTAATAAATCCTTGTCTGCTTTTTTAAATCAATTATCAGCCTCCAGTGGTCTTATTTTGAGCCCAGGGTTCGTCCCCACAACATATGCCAAAAATGTTAACAAAAAAAAAATTTGAAACCTGTAAAGAATTTTTGTGAGTTTATTTGAGCCAAACTGTCAACATATGCCAGGAAGCAGAACCTCAATGAATTGAGATAATGCTCCAAAGAATGGCGGGTTACATTTCTACTTATACATTGCAATCAAAGGAGGGACATAGGTGGGTTACATGAAATTCATTGGTGGGGGATTAAGGAGATGGAATAAAGCAAAATGGTGGGAAACTCTTGGGATTGGCTATAAAGTAAAATGATGGACACATACTTAGGTGGGTAGAGAAATAATTAACTTGATAATGAAAGAATTTGAGGCATCTGTTGTGCCCCAGGGGCTCCAGAAAAAAAGGAAGTTACAAGTTACCCAGACATCTCACAGATATGTTATCTTGAGGCAAAAAGGCAAATGGGCCTAGTAAAGAAGATTTAAGTCAGGCTAGGACATGACTACCCACTATAACCTGTTTGTAGTTAAATATTTAATTTTCAGACCATCTTTTGTGGTTATTTTAGGTCTCTGAATTTACAAGACTGCCATGCAGGCCTCCCCTGAGCTTGTAGGTTAGCATGTGGCTCTTTTCGTCCACACTACCAACAGTCTGTTCAAGGCAACCTATGCTTTTCCTATCACATGTCCCAAATTCTACCAGCCTCTACCCATGACCCAATTTCAAAGCCATTTTCACACTTTCAGGTATTTGTTACAGCACTATTCTACCTCCAGTACCAAAATCTGCATATATATTGAGAGAGAGAGAGAGAGAGAGAGAGAGAGAGAGAGAGAGAGAGAGAGAGAGAGAGAGAGACACATCAAGGAATAGGCTTATATAATTGTGGAGGTTCGCTGGGCAAATCTGAAACCTATAGGTCAGGTGGTCATGAAGGGCAGGCTGGGACTCTCAGGAACACTGAAGCTGCAGTCCACACCTGGAATTTCTTCTTCTTCAGGGAAAGCTCAGTTCTATAATTAAGGCCTTTCAACTGATTGAATCAGACCCACCCACATTGTCTAGGATAGTGGTCAGCACTCATTAGTCAACAGAGCCAAATATCAACAGTGTACCAATTGAAATTTCTTTTGAGAGACAAAATTTTTAACTTAAACTTTTTCTAATGTCACTTCTTCAAAATAGACTGGCCCAGGCCATGGTATTTTGTGGAAGAGCCACACTCAAGGGACCAAAGAACAGCATGTTACTCACAAGCTGTGGTTTGCTGACCACTGGTCTAGGATAATCTTTATTTAAAGTCAACTGATTATGCACATTAATCACATCTACAAAGTGCTTTCATAGCAACACCTAGATATGTGTTTGTTTGAATAAATGGGGACTATAACCTAGCCAAATTGACACATAAAACTGACCATCACGTGTATGCAAAATATTTAGACAACCCAGAAATATAAAATAATGTAATGAAAACTACCAGGAGATCTACTATCCAGAATTACCACTGCTGACACCAAAAATAATATATGTTCACCAAACAGCAATCAGAAAAATATAAGAAAGTAAATTTTATTGAAAGGCTCATAACTCAGAGAAATATCACCATAAATATTTAGATGTATCTTAAAAAGATTTATAGATAAATAAATATATATCATTATTATGTTTAATTTTAATAGATATATGCATTTTATTCTCAGACTGTACCATAATTTATTTAACCAGCCCTTTTCTTTAAAAAAAAAAAAATTAGAAATACTCAGGGCCTACTCAAGAAGGCAAATAATCTTTTTCTCTAATATTTATGGGGTAAAATAAGATGGTTGTTAGAGTATTAAATTTGACAGTAAAATATTAATCAAGTTTTCAGGCTAATTTAAATTGGCTAATTTTAATAAGTGAATATTCTAGAAAAATCAATTGTACTGGACAAAAAGCTATTCCTAAAGTTTTACCAAAAATTTTTGTTGGTAGTACATCTCATGATAAAATTGTGTAACATGTAATGAACCAAAGCAATCATATTTTAATGCAAAAATTAAAATTTAAAAGCTATCAAGATTACATTATAAAATTTCCAGAAGCCTTCTAATATTTAAATCAAAAAGGGGGGGATAGTAGAAGAATATCATGTAAGGGAAAATATCCTGTAAGTAAATTATATCTGGAAAATTTTTACTTTAGAAAATTAAATTTCATTTGTAATGCTAACAGCAAGACACTCATGAAAAACATACATGGTGTCAAAACAAGCCAAAGGAAAATCATTTGAGCAAAAAATGAAAAAGGATCACAAGTCAGATTTATAGAAGATTCCATTATTAACTTTTGGTCAAGAATATGTTTGTATATTTTCAGAAAACAACTCCAAGACCATGTGGATTCCTGCAATACAGAGGAATTAATAGGAATGCTCCAGCCATGAAGACAGAAGAGAAACAGTCCAGAGATGGAAGATGCTGATGTCTCCTTGTCATAGTAGCAGTCAGCAGCTATGCATCGCTGCAGATTACTCAGAACCAAACCGAAGAAGGTAAGACCTACATTACCACCATTTGTCCATCATCCAGAACTGAAATATCATTGCTGACATGTACACATAAGGAACTGTTTGACATAGAAATTGGGACTCAAAAGAACTGTTGGCCCAGAAAGAAACTCACTATAGACTGATTCATTTGCCTCTCGGCATAACCACTATTGCTTGTCTCATTTTCAGTTCTTATAAGTGTATTTTTAGTATCACATGAGCTCACTCATCTAGGGGAAATGATGAACAACATAGAATGATGAGCAAGAACAGACCCGGAGACATGGAACCATTGAGCAGACTGTCGGACCTCAAAGGGAAGGTAGGGTAGGGGAGGGATAAGGGAGAGAGATCAACCAAGAGACTTGTGTGCATGCATATGAGCCTAACTAGTGGTCACAACAGGGGGGTGAGGGCATGAGTGGGAGGGGTTTGGGATGGGAATGGGGGGATGAGAAATTTTTAAATGTTTAAAGAAATTTTATTTATTGATTAAGGTATCACATATGTGTCCTCATCCCCCCATAATCGCCACCAAACCCACCCCCTACTCATGTCCTCGCCCCGCTGTTCTTTGTGTCCATTGGTTAGGCTTAAATGCATGCATACAAGTCCTTTGGTTGATCTCTTTCCTTACCCCAGCCTTCTCCTGCCTTCCCTCTCAGGTTTAACAGTCTGGTTGATGCTTCTCTGACTCTGGATCTGTTTTTGTTCATCAGTTTATGTTGTTCATTATATTCCATAAATGAATGAGATCATGTGGTATTTATCTTTCTCTGACTTACTTTTTTCACTTAGCATAATGCTCTCCAGTTCCATCCATTCCTTCTTTTTTATTTCAGCATAATATTCTATCTTGTAGATGTACCAGAGTTTTCTAATACACTCCTCTGCTGATGGGCACTTATGCTGTTTCCAAATCTTGGCAATGGTAAATTGTGTTGCTATGAACATATGGGTGCATATATTCTTTCTGATTGGTGTTTCTGTTTTCTTTGGATATATTATATTCCTAGAAGTGGGATCACTGGGTCAAATGTGAGTTCCATTTTCAGCTTTTTTGAGGAAACTCCATACTGTTCTCCACAGTGGCTACACCAGCCTGCATTCCCACCAGCAGTGAAGGAGGGTTCCTTTTTCTCCACATCCTCTCCAGCACTTGTCATTTGTTGATGATAGCCATTCTAACAGGTATGAGGTGGTACCTCATTGTTGTTTTGAATTACATCTCCTGGATGATTAGTGACTTTGATCATTTTTTGTATGTTTTTTGGCTTTCTACAGAAGCAGAGGACTGAATAGTGAATTAGAAGATAAGGTTCAGAAACAAGCCCAATCTGAACAGCAACTGGACAAAATAATTAAAAAGCAGGAGGAGATCCTAAGGGAGCTTTGGGACAACATAAAATGAAGTAACATATGTATAATAGAGCTGCCAGAAGGACAAGAAGAGCAGAAAGATTAGAAAATCTATTTGAATAATGACAGCAAAATTCCTTAATATGGGGAAGAAAAGTTACACAAGTACAGAGAGTCCAAAGCAAGATGAATCCCAAAGACCCACACCAAGATAAGTCATAATTACAATGGCAACTGTTAACGACAAAGACAGAATCTTAAAGGCTGCAAGAGACAGAGAATTACCTACAAAGTGTCCCCCATCAAATTATCAAATGATTTCTCAACAGAAACATATAAAGCTAGAAGGGAATGGAAAGAGGTATACAAAGTGATGCAAAGCAAAGGGCTGAATCCAGGAATACTCTATCTAGCAAGATTATCAATCAATACTGAAGGGGAAATCAGGAGCTTCACAGACAAAAAAAAAAGGCTAAGGAAGTTTATCACTGCCAAGCCAGCAATGCAAGAAATGCTAAAGGGAATGCTCTAAGAAGAAGAAATAAAAAGGGAGGAAGGAACACAGCATAAAATACAGAAATGGCTATAAATACTTATCAATAATAACATTAAACATAAATGGATTAAATGCTCCAATCAAAAGACATTGAGTGAATGAATAGATAAGAAAACATGACCCATATATATACTGTCTACAGGAGATCCACCTCAGAACAGAGATTCACACAGAATGAAAGTGAAGGGATGGAAAAATATCTATCAGGCAAATGGAAATGAGGGGGAAAAAGCTGGGGTAGCAGTAGTTAAATCTGACAAAATAGACCTCAAAGTGAAGGCCATAACAAGAACAAGAAAGGCCACTTCAAATTCTAAATGGATCAATACAAAAAGAGGATATAACTGTAGTAAACGTTTATACACCAATGCAAAAGCACCCAAATACATTTTTAAAAAAAACTTCTGGAAGATATCAGGGGTGATATTGATGACAACAACACAATCATAGTAGGAGACTTTAATATCTCAGTAACATCACTGGAAAAATCCTGTAGACAAAAAAAAAAAATTAGCAAAGAAATTTCAGTCCTAAATGACTCACTAAATCAGATGGACTTAATCAACATCTTTAGAACATTCCACCCCAAAACTACAGAATGTATATTCTTCTCAAGCACACATGGGACATTTCAAAGATAGACCACATATTGGGACATAGGCAAAGTCTCTCCAAATTCAAGAGGATTGAAATCATATCAAACACCTTTTCAGATCATAATAACATAAAATTAGAAATCAACTACAGTAAAAACAATCACAAAAATTCAAACACTTGGAGGCTGAATAGCATATTATTAAACAGTGAGTGGGTTACCAAAGAGATCAAAGAAAAAATAACATATCCTGGAAGCAAACGACAATGAAAACACAACAATCCAAAATCGTTGGGACACAATGAAAGCAGTACTGAGAGGGAAGTTCATAGCATTACAGGCCTATTTCAAAAAATAAGAAAAACTGATAATAAACTATCTAACTTTGCAACTTGAAGAATTAAAAAAAAAAAAAAAGAGCAACAAGAAAAGCCCAGAGTGAGCAGAATGAAGGAAATAATAAAGATCAGAGTGGAAATAAATGACATAGAGACAAAAAAAAAAAAAAATACAAAAGATCATTGAAACCAAGAGCTGGTTCTTTGAAAGGATAAACAAGATTGATGAACCTCTAGCCAGGTTCACCAGGAAGCAAAGAGAGGACCCCCCCCCCCCAAAAAAAAATCAGAAACAAAAGAGGTGAAATAACAACAAACCCCACAGAAATACAAAGAAGGAAATTCCTAAAAAAGGACATATTCCTAAAAACTACAACCTTCCAAAACTTAGCCAGAAGGAGTGAAAAAAATCAGAATATGGAGGAAATTGAAGCAGTAATAAAAAATCTTCCAAAAAACAAAAGCCCTGGACTAGATGGCTTCACAAGGGAGTTTTATAAAATATTCAAAAAAATATCTTTCTCAGACTATTCCAAAAAATGCAAGAGGAAGGAGCACTTTCAAGCTCTTGCTATGAAGCTAGCATTATCCTAATCCCAAAGCCAAATAAAGACAATACAAAGAAGGAGAATCACAGGCCAATATCCCTCATGAACAAAAACACCAAAATCCTCAACAAAATTCTAGCAATCAAATCCAGCAATATATTAGAAAGATCATATACCATGACCAAGTGGGATTTATTCCAAGGATGCAAGAATAATACAATATCTGCAAATCAATAAATGTATACGCCATGTAACCAAATGGAAAGATAAAAACCATGTAATCATATGAATATATTTTATAGTTCACTTCAACTTTAAAAATAATCTCAATCTTTATCTTTTAACAGAGGGATCCAGCCCTCTAGTATATTTTAAGGTATTGTCCTTTTACTTAATGATTGCTATTGTGTGTGTTTTCTTTCCTTCTTTCCTGTCACCCTACCACCATAATGGCTTTGTTTCCTTCTCTTTCTTTGTGTTTTTGTTTTGTTTTTTTAGGGTTTGAAAGGTACATAATCTATTTCTGATTTACCTTTATCTTACAATTTGTAACAAAAATATTTGAGCACATATTTTCCTAAGAATTCCATGTTCAACAAGGCTTTTGGCAGCAATCAATGCTTACCTCCTCTGCTACCTTATGATCTTGTTTAAGAATTCCAGAGTACTACTGATTGCAATATCACATATCTTTTCCTTTAAAGATATGTTTAAAGACATTTGTTTTGTAATTTATAACCACAGTATCAGCATTTACATTTAACTCCATTTTTCAATTTTTTACATTCCTTCACCCATTCTTGATTCCTTTATTCATATTCACTTTTTATTTGTATAAAATTTTTCTTTAAGAAATTTTTCAAGAAAGATACATGAGCAGTGTCATTTCCAAGTCTTTGTACATCTAAGTATATTTTTCTCTAGTTCTTACACATGAGCAAACATTGGGTTGACATAGAATCTACAAGTACAACTCTCTACCTACAGACATCTGTTAACATTGCCTAGTTATCTCTCAACCTTTAGTATCACAGAAAAGTCCAACACCAAACCTGCATGGTAGTTTTCATGGTAGGAAATGCACTGATGATTTTAGAATGCTCTCTTCCTTGCAATTCATAAGGTATGAGACTTTGAAAAAAAAATCCACCCATTGTTTGTGATAAAAATACTCAACAAAATTGAACATAAGAAGTATTCATTTTCTATTGCGGCTGTAACAAATTACCACAAACTTAGTGGCTTATAACACAAATGTATTCTCTTAAAATCCCGATGTCTGAAGTCTTGACCCTTGTGGGCTATTGGGATAAAATCAAAGTGTCAGTATGGCTGCATTCCTTTTGGAGAGATAGTTTGTTTCATTGCATTTTCTAGCTTCTAGGAGATACCTGTATTCCTTGGCTATTGGCTTCCTTCATCCATCTTCTGCCGGAACCTGCCGGCAATGAACAGTACCTGATTGAGGGAGTGAGTATGAGAAAAAAGACAGACAAGAAAAGATGAGGTCGGGAGGACTGAGACCGAAGACTGCAGTCCCGAGTTTATTCCAAACAGCATATTTAAGCACACACAACAATCTAGGCAAAAACAGTAAGTTCCTTGTTTACGAAAAATATTTTTGCGCCACTAAGTCTACTGACTATTTTTTAACCAAGTCAAGTAAATGTCAAGGCTAGCAATGCATGCAGTCCTTGTGCTGCAAGTCAAAACAATTCCTGATAACTTCAAACAGCAGTAGTTTCCCACTGCCTGCTGTGCAGAGAAGGAGGAAAAGAGAGCTATGTCTCAACAAGTGAGACCCCTGCTTTCAGGGCAACTCCCCACAATCTTCCAAGCCAGCAACATAGCATTTCTCTGACCCTGCTTCCACCAATTACATTTATCTTACTCTTCTATCCTTCTCTTCCACATTTAAGGACTTTTGTGATGATATCAGGTCCACCTGGATAATACAAGATAACCTCCCTATCATACTGCCAGCTGATTATGAATTTTAATTGCATCTGTTAATTTAATTCCCCTTTGCCATGTAAACTAATAGTCACAAGTTCCAGGACTGTGGGAATCTTTGGGGAGTTGCTTTCCTGCCAACTACAGAAGAGAACTAGTTCAACCTGATTTTAAAAACCCATAGCTAACATTATACTTAAAGGTGAAAGACTGGATGTTTTCCTTCTAAGATTAGGAATAAGACATGGATGTCTGCTCTAATAGACATTGTACTGAATACAGAGGTTCTATCCATGGTAATTACACATAAAATAAAATTAAATTAAATTAATAAAATAAACAAAATGTATTCAGATAATAAAGGAAAAAATACAACTATCTTTTCAAATGACATGTTCTTATAGACAGTCATAAAAATTGACTAAAAACTACTGTAAATGTAAGAATTTATTTATCAATTCTCAGTTCTGTTTCACTGATCGACTTATCTATCCCTATGCCATATAGAACTAATAAACAAGTTCAGCAAAGTTTCAGTATACAGGATCAATATACAAAAATCAATTGTATTTCTATGGACTAGCAATAAAAACAATCTAAAATTAAGAAAACAATTCTGGTTACAAAAGCATCACAAAAGAATAAAATACATAGGAATGAATTTAATAAAAGCAAAACATGTACTCTGAAGACTGCAAAACATTTTTTAAAGATTTTTAGAGAGAGAAGTGGAAGAGAGAGAAAAAAAACATGGATGTGAGAGCATAACATCAATGGCTGCCTCCTGCATACCCTCTGCCTGGAATCGAATTGGCAACCTTTCAGTGCACTGAACAACGCCCAACCAACTGAGCCACACCGGCCAGGGCTACAAAAAATTTCTGAAGAAAATTAAGGATGACCTAAATAGGTCTTCATTAAGATAGCAATACTCAAATTAACCTATAGATTCAATGCAATCCCTATCAAAATTCCAGTTGCTTTGTTGTTGTTGTTGCAGAAATTGACAAACTGTTCCCAAAATGTATATGGAAATGCAAGAGACCCAGAATTCCAAAACTATATTTAAAAAGAAGAACAAAGTTGAAGACTCAGTCTTCCCAATTTCAAAACTTACTACAAAGCTATAGTAATCAAGACAGTATCGTACTGGCATAGGGATAGATATATAGATCAGTGAAACAAAACTGAGAATAGAGAAATAAATTCTTACATTTATAGTCAATTGATTTTCACAAAAGGCACCAAGACAACTGAATGAAGAAAAAATAATAATCTTTACAATAAATAGTGCTGGGACAACTAGATATCTACAGGTAAAACAATGAAGTTGGATTCCTATCTCATACCCTATACACAAATATTGTCAAAATGGAAAGAACTAAAACTATAAAACTCTTTTAAGAAAATAGGAGAGCATTTTTGTGACCTTGGATTAGACAAAAACTTCCTGGGTATGATACTGAAAATACAAATGACAAAAAGAAAAATAAATAAATTGCACTTAAGCAAGCTAAAATTGTTGTGCTTCAAAGAGCACTTTTAAGAAAATTAAGACAACTTGCATAATGAAATACTTGCAAATCATATACCTAAGCAGGGTCTAATATCTAGAATGAATGAATATATATATATATACCTCAAGAGAGAAAAAAGATGGTGGCGTATGTAAACACACCTAAACTGCTGCCGTGCACAACAGTTTCAAAACTACAGCTAAAATACAAAATATCTATCACCCAAAACCAAGGGAAAGCTGGCTGAGTGGAAGCTCTACAACTAGACTGAAAGATAAAAGCATTCAGGGCACAAGTGCTGAAAAACTGAGGTAGGGGGGAGCAGATGCAATACAGGCTGGTGGCAGATCACAGCTAGTGGAGGGCATTGCTTTCTTCAACCTAAAGAGAGACAAGCTCCCAGTCTCTCTGAAATTCAGATAATGGGGAGAAGCTAGACTGTCTGCCATCAGGTCAGAAAGTGAGGGTGGCTTGCTCGTAAAGCTGCGAGCAAGAATAATTGCTGTGCTGTGGTGTGAGATGTGGGGAGACAAGGGGGTGAGGTCGTAGAGATGGGCAGCCATCACTGTTGGCCATACCCCAGCCTAGTGACACCCTGAGACTCCACCCCGCACAACCTACAAACACACCCAAGCTCCAAGCAGCAGCTTTTGCATATGAATGGCCTCTCTGTTGCAGTTTAACCTAGCAAATTTGCAACCTGGTGCAGACAGCTCCAAGCAGGGAGGAGAGAACTGTGGTTCTCACTATAGCTCCTACAGAGTGGCCTCAGACAGTAGCTGAACTGCACCGCATTGTAGATCCAGAAGCCAGTGTTCCTAGTAATCAGTTTCAACCCCTCACACCCATAAGTGACACATTTGGGAGAAAGACTCAGTGAGCACCAAAGCCCCACTGAAACAAGGCATGTCTCCAGCACAGCAACTCTTCCTTTATAGACACAGCAGGTCCTCACAGACAATTTGCCTGGAGGTCAATTCCTTCCAGTGCAATCAAGACTTAATTACACCAAGACTTTGCACTCAGTCCACAAAGGAATATACCAAAAGCAACCACCTCAGGTGATTGGGGAAGCTGAACTAGTGGCCCCTATAGGTCACTGACCACACAAAGCCACTCCATCAACACAGGGAGGAAGCCAAAATGAGGAGGCACAGAAGCATGTCACGAACAGGATAGATGGAGGAAAGTAAAGTACTGGACAACAGAGTTCACATTTATAATGTTACTCAAGAATCTTCTAAAAACCTTTTAGAAACTTGATGAGACCTCCAAGAAGTTTTGTGAAACCTCCAAGAAGATTGTGAGACCTTCAAGAACCTCAATGAGAATGCCAAAAAAATAGAAAAGGATCAGTCAGAAGTTAAGCATACACAATCTGAAATAAAGAATATACAGCAACTCAACTATAGATCAACATACACCAAGAATCAAACCAAAGATCTGAAATATAAGGAAGCAAAAATCACCCAACCAGAGAGGCAGAAAGAAAAAAGAATCCAAAAGTGTGAGGCCAGTGTAAGGAGCCTCCAGGATGGCTTAAAGCGTACCAACATCCAGATTTTTGGGGTGCCATAAGATGAGAGAGAGCAGGATATTGAAGGCCTATTTGAAGAAATAATGACAGAAAACTTTCTCTACCTGGTGAAAGAAATAGACTTACAAGTTCAGGAAGCACAAAGAACCCCAAACAAGAGGAATCCAAATAGGACCACATCAAGACACATCATAATTAAAATGCCAAGGGCAAAAGACAAAGAGAGAATCTTAAAGGCAGAAGAGAAAAACGCTAGTTACTTACAAAGGAGTACCGATATGACCGTCAGAAACTATGCAAGCCAGAAGGGAGTGGCAAGAAATATTCAAAATGATGAACAACAAGAACATATAACAAAGATTACTCTACCCAGCAAAGCTATCATTGAGAATTGAAGGTCAGATAAAGAGCTTCACAGACAAGAAAAAGTTAAAAAAAAAAAAAAAAAAAAAAAAAAAAAAAGTTCATCACCCACCAAACCAGGATTACATTAAATGCTGAAGGGTATTCTTTAAGAAGAGGAAGAAGAAGAGAAAGGTACAGGTAAAAATTATGAACAACAAAAAGACATCAAATACATACCTACCCTGTTTAAGACAGTGTCTTATATTAATTTTTTTCTCCCAAAGTTGCTCTAGGTCTTATTTTCAGAGGATGTCTTATTTTCGGGGAAACATGGTACCAACAAGTGAATCTAAAAATCAAGTGATTAAAAAATCTGAAGAACAAAATGGACTGGTGGATGTAATAGAATCAGGGACATAGAAAGGGAATGAACTGAAAATTCTGAGGGGTGCGGGAAGAGATTGGACAAAAATCTTACACCTATAGATGAAGACAGTGGCAGGGTAAAAGCATGGGGTGGGGTTGGGAATCAGGTGGAGGGGAGCTATGAGGCAGGGGGAGAGGAACACCTATAATATTCTGAACAATAAAGATTTATTATTTTTTTTAAAAAGCTCTCACAAATCAACAATAAAATGACAACCCAATTTGAAAAATCGTCAAAGAAATCAAATAGGCATGTCTCCAAAGAAAATAAAAAATAATAAAAGTGTAATATGCTAATTAGACTAGACGTTCGGAAGCTGGAGCTACAATAGAAGCCCAGGTTCCAGGTGCCAGAGGGAAGCCAATGCTAGCAGCTGGGAGAAGGATGGCCTACTCTTGCATGAATTTCGTATATTGGGCCTCTAGTAGTATATATAAATGACCAGTAGAGGAGAAACCAAGATGGCGGCATAGGTAAACACCTAACTGCAGCCTCACACAACAATCTCAAAAAATACAACTAAAATACAAAATGGATATTACCTAGAACTACAGGAAAGTCAACTGGCTGAAAATTCTACAACTATAAGGAAAGAGAAAACCAGAAGGAAAATCAGAGAAGCTGTAAAAGCCTAAGGTACAGAGACACAGTGCACGCAGGGAGAGGA
This sequence comes from Pipistrellus nathusii, assembly GCA_963693515.1. NCBI lineage: Eukaryota > Metazoa > Chordata > Mammalia > Chiroptera > Vespertilionidae > Pipistrellus > Pipistrellus nathusii. Next base: position 100,173,123 of record OY882858.1, on the reverse strand, counting down.
CAGAGCCGGAGAGGACGGGCTGCTGAGTGCCTGGCTGGCATTCCCTAGCGGGAAGGAGATAAAAGCTCCAGACTGTGCTGAACCCCAGGACTGACAGCACTGAACCCCAGTTCTGGGAAAGACCCTGGGGAACTAGACACATAAGGAGGGAGTCTGGGCTATAAGGCGGAAGCTCAGGGGAGCGGTGAAAGGCAGAGCCCCCGGAGGCACGCACATTGCATGCAGAGGACAGACTGTTGACTCTGCTGCTAGATTGCCCTAGTGGGAAGGAGACAAAAGCTCCAGACTGCGCTGAGCCCCAGTTATAACTGCACTGAACTCCAGTTCTAGGCCAGACCCTGGGGACCCATGCTCATAAGGAGGGAGTCTGGGCTGTAGGACGGAAACTCAGGGGAGCGGTGAAAGGAAGTCCGGAGGTGCATACATTGTGCGCAAAGAACAAGAACGGATTGTTGACTGTGCGGCTGGATTGCCCTAGCGGGAAGGAGACAAAAGCTTCAGACTGCTCTGAGTCCCACTTCCAACCCAACTTCCAACTTAACTGAACCCCAGTTCCAGGCTCATTGGGGGAGAGCCTAGACTGTTTGGTAGAGGGCAAAACTCAAGGGCACCTTTCTCTCAGAGTTGCTTGCAGCGAGTACCGAAGGACACTGAGAAACACTGAGACTCAGGAACCTCATAGGGTGAGGCTGACAGGAAGCCAAGGCTATAGGCTCCACCCTGAAACTCCGCCCCATCTAAGCTGAGCACAGAGACTTTTTCACTTTGCCAAGTCTAATCAAATAAGGCTGTTTCCTGGCATAAACACAGCTGACCCTCACAGCCAATTGGCCTGGAGGTCAGTTTCTCCCAGTGATACCAACAACAATCAGGACTTAACTACAACAAGGATGTACACACAGTCCACAAAAGAGTGCACCAAGAGTGTCCACCTCAGGTAACTGGTAGATTGACCCACTGAACCATATAGAACACCTTAGCACACAAAGCCACGCTACCAACTCAGGGAAGCTGCAAAAATGCTGAGACAAGGAAACAGATCACAAACGAAAGAAATGGAGAACAAAAAAGCGACTGGATATAGAGTTCAAAACCACGCTTATAATTTTTTCAAGAATTTCCTAGAAAAAACAGATAAAATAAATGAGACCTATGAGAATATGAAAAGGACTCAACTAGAAATAAAGAATATATTTTCTGAAATAAAAAATATTATACAGAGTCCTAAAAACAGAATGGAAGATAGCAAGAATCAAATCAAAGATTTGGAACACAAAGAGCCAGAGGATACTCCTCTGCAGAAGCAAGAAGATAAGAGAATCCAGAAAGTTGAAGATAATGTAAAAAACCTCTGGGACAACTTCAAGCGAACCAACATCAGAATTATGGGGGGTCTCAGAAGAAGAGAGAGAGCAAGATACTGAAAGAATATTGCAAGAAATAGTGACAGAAAACTTCCCTCACCTGGTGAAAGAAATAGACTTACAAGTCCAGGAAGCTCACAGACCCCAGACAAAAGGAATCCAAAGAGGACCACACCAAGACACATCATAATTAAAATTCCAAGAGCAAAAGACAAAGAGAGAATATTAAAAGCAGCAAGAGAAAGCAGGTAGTTACCTATAAAGGAGAACCGATATGATTGTCAGCTGATCTCTCAACAGAAACCATGCAGGCCAGACGGGAATGTCAAGAAATATTCAAAGTGATGAATAGCAAGAACCTACAGCCAAAAATAATCTGCCTAGCAAAGCTATTACTCAGAATCAAAGGCCAGATAAAGAGCTTCAAAAAAAAAAAAAAAAAAAAGAGTTCATCACTACCAAACTAGAATTACATGAATTGCTGAAGAGGGTTCTCTATGAAAAGGAAAAAAATAAGAATAAAAATTATGAACAACAAATATATAACTATTAACAAGTGAATTAAAAAACCTGATGAACAATATCAACTGTTGAATATAATAGAATCAGAGGTATAGAAGGGGAGTGAACTGACGATTCTCGGGGAAAAGGAAAGTAAGGGGTGCAGGAAGAGACTGAACATAAACTGTGCACCTATAGATGAAGACAATGGGGGTGGGGAAAGGGCAGAGGGTGGGGTGGGAACCTGGTGGCGGGGAACAATGGAGGAGGAAAAAATGAGGAACATTTGTAATAATATGAACAATAAAGATTTATTAAAAAATAAAAATATAAAAATAAAAAAATAAAATATGAAGAAGCAAAAAACACCCATATATAAAAGGAAAAAGAATCCAAAAATTTGAAGATAGTGTAAGGAACCTCTGGGACAACTTCAAGCATACCATTGTCTGAATTATGGGGGTGCCAGAAGAAAAGAGAGAGCAAAATATTGAAAACCTATTTGAAGAAATAATGACAGAAAATTTCCCCCACTTGGTGAAAGTCCATAAAGCATATAGAACCCCAAACAAAAGGACTCTAAAGAGGACCACACCAAGACACATCATAATTAAAATCCCAAGGGTCAAAAGACAAAGAGAGAATTTTTTTTTTAATATATTTTATTGATTTTTGTACAGAGAGGAAGGGAGAGAAATAGAGAGCTAGAAATGTCCATGAGAGAGAATCATTGATCAGCTGCTTCCTGCACACCCCCCACCGGGAATGTACCCGAAACCAAGGTACATGCCCTTGACCGGAATCGAACCCGGGACTGACGCTCTACCACTGAGCCAAACCAGTTTTGGCCAAACAGAGAATCTTAAAAGCAGCAAGAAAAAAAAAAAGTTAGTTACCTACAAGGGAGCACCCATATGATTGTCAGCTGATTTCTCAAAAAAAAAAAAAAAAAAAAAAAAAAAAAAAACTATGCAGGCCAGAAGGGAGTGGCAAGAGATATACAAAGTGATGAATAGCAAGAACCTACCGCCTAGATTACTCTATCCAGCAAAGCTATAATTCAGAATTGAAGGTCAGATAAAGAGCTTCACAGACAAGAAAAAACTGTTTATCATCACCAAACAGTATTATATGAAATGCTGAAGTGTACTCTCTAAAAAGAGGAAGAAAAAGGTAAAGATAAAAATTATGAACAACAAAGTGACAACAAATACATATCTATCAACAAGTGGGTCTAAAAATCAAGTGAATAAAAAAAACTGAAGAACAGAATAAACTGGTGAATATAATAGAATCAGGGGCACAGAAAATGAGTAGACTGGCAATTCTCGGGGGGTTCAGGAAGAGATTGGACAAAAATCTTACACCTATGGATGAGGACAATGGGAAGAATTAAGGGCATGAGCTGGAGTGGGAACAGAGTGGAGGAAAGCTATGGGGGAGGGGGGAGAATCTCAAGTAGTAAGTCACACAGTGTGATGTTCAAACCAGCAGCAGCTATATCACCTGAGAACTTATTACAAATTCAGATTCTCCATGTCTTTCTCCTGAATCATAAACTCAGGAGTTGGGGCTCAGCATCTGTGTTTTAACAGCTTTCCTGGTTATTCTGATGTTTGTTCAAGTTTGAAAACTCACAGCATTTCTGCACCTCTGACCACCTTCAACAGAGTCGCTTGGATTCTAGGCAGGCCGATTCGTGGACTCCAACCAATGTGCCCAATTGAACTCTCAGAGATTTTAGACTGGATTCTGCATGTTCCACAACTTTATGATACTAGTGCATACTAACCTTATGAACTACGGGAAGATCTTGTTTTTTGTGTTTCCCTTTATTGTGCTTCACAAGTGTTATGTTCTTCAAAAATTGAGGCAAGACACTCCATAGCAATAAAAACTGATTATGACTCACTTTACTGCAATATTCACTTTGTAGCAGAAGTCTGGAACTGAATCCATGATATCGCTGAGATACTAGTATGTCTGTCCTGTCTCCATGCCTCACCCTTGCTAGGCCTCTGAATATGTTTCAACGTTCCAACCAAGCAGTTTTGGTTAATTTTAATGCCCCAGGCTATTTCTACCTGGTTAATTACCTGTGTAGAAGCTTAGCATGATTAATTCAGGTGAATACCATCTTGGAAGTCCCATAGAACCCTATAATTACGTGTGAAATACACATTTAATTTAAGCACAGGCACAAAGATCACCCTAATGAAGCTCAGGGGCCTCAGGGTGTGCAGAGCAGATTTTGAGAAGAGCATGGGAGCCACTCCTTCCTCTGCTTATGCCATAGCCCTTTGGTGCTGGTACAATGCTCAAGATTTGGGCTTTCCCAATTCCCAAGTAAGTCATATAGCATCCAATTAAGTCTTAATGATGCCAGCTTGCCTAAGGTCTGAGAAAAAGATAGCCAAGACCCCATAGATAACACCCAACAGAGATCTAGGTGTAATTATTTATATCAGTTGACCACAAAATGTGCCAAATGAAATGTAGTTTTTATTTTTTTTCTCTGAAAATATATTTCTGGGGCCTGAGTGATCAAAATCTCATTGGTCTCTTGTTTTGGCTCTTGTAGAAATTGAATCTTTAAATTTTTGTTTTGCAAATAATACATTTAATGTGCTATGCTATAATGTGTAAAGCAAATGGAGAGATTTGGGTTCAGATATTCTTCTTTTTCCCTCTGTACTGGCCACGCATTTGAAATGATTTAGCTTTGGCTTAAGTATTCCTTTGTAAAGTTGTTGTTTGTTTCTGTTTGTTTTTGGTAGTGCTTTAGGGGAAAAAAATCAACACCAAAGTTCCAAAGAAACAGCCAAAGCAACTCCGCAACTGCCATTTCACCTTGGGCAGAAAAAATAAAATCCAAACAACACAAAGCAGCTTAACAAGCCATCCCCTAACTAAATGAAACAGTTCTTTGGAGAATGTTTCTAGGGCTTTCTCTCCACTGCTGAGTCCAGGCTGCCTTTGAAAAGGAGCCAGTCTCTGGTACCTCCTTCCTTTTGATTGCTGTTTATCTCCTGAAACATGATTGTCTGTAATTATGTATAATCTCTCCCTGTTTACTCTTCTCCACCAAAGCTGGAACACTGTTCAGTGATTTCACTCTCTTTGCTCTGCCCTGAAGAAATGCAATGAAGAAACATTTCTTGTATTTTCAACTTTTATTTTTTAAATAAAGGGTTATGTCTTTATTTGTCCCTTTGTTCTTTGACACCTGACATTCTAGGCATCCCTAAGTAAGCACCTTGGAAGAGTTACAGGTGAAACTAAATGGATCCTGCCCCCGTGGATTGACCAGAATAAATGTCTTTGGTATAAAATGTGTGATAACTTTTAGGAAAACAGTGTAATTGAGAAAATGTGAAGAAATAAAGCTACTATCTTTTAATTGACAGCATATCAATTGTCAGTATTTTCCCTCAGCTACTTGATGATTTAATTCCTGACCCTGAATTAATCATTCATAGCTGAGTTTAACAGAGGCAGATGTCCACTAGTATCTTATTTGACTTTTTCACTATAGACCATCTCTACCCTCCTATTTTAAAGAAAGTTAAGTAGGAGAAGAGAACCATGATGGTGGCCTAGGTAAGAAACTAAGCTGCCACCTCCAACAACAATTTCAGAACAACAACTAAAATCAAAACGGACATCATCTAAAAATACAGGAAAGCTGGTAGAGTGGGAAATCTACAACTAGAAAGAAGAAGAGAGGCTCACGGATCAGATTGGGAGCCGCAAAGTACTGAGGTAGGGAGACACTCCCTCAGAGAGAGGAAGTGCAGCTGAATGCCTGGCTGGCGGGAGGGGAAAGGAAGTCCCTGATTGCACTGAACCCTTTCCAACTGTACTGAACCCCAACCCCGGCCGAAACCCCGTGGACCCAGGCTCATATGGGTGGAGTCTGGACTGTAGAGAAAGGAGACTCAGAGACTGGGAGATTCAGGAGAGCCAGGAGCCACTGTGGCAGGGTCCATAGTCGCACACGAGTGAGAGCAAGCAGAGAGATCTGAGCACGGAGGTTGCTGCTGCCTCCCCATAGCGGAAGGAGTCAGAAGCTTTAGAATACAGAGACCCAACCCACTTCCGGGCAAGCCCCTAAGGCACTCACGCTCTTGCACGAGGAATCTGGGACGGTCAGGTGAAAATTCAGGTGAGCGCACAAGAGCAGGGCTGACAGAAAGCCAAGACTGTCAGCTCAGCCCTGAGACTCCTTCCCATCCACACTGAGCACAGAATCTTTTGCAATTTTGCAAGTCTGATCTTATAAGACTGTCTCAAATACAGAAGGTATCCCAGAGTAGACACAGCTGATACTCATATCCAATTGGCCTGAAGGTCAATTCCTCCCAATGATACCAACAACAATCAAGACTTGACTACAATGCAATCCACAAAGGGGAGCACCAAGAGTGTTTACCTCAGGTAACTGAGGAGGCTGACCCATTGGGCCATATAGGACACCAAACACACAAAGCCATCCTACCAACTCTAGGAACCAGCAAAAATGCCAAGACAAGGAAATAGATCTCAAACGAAAGAGATGGATGATATAGAGTTCAAAACCACAGTTAAAAGGTTTTTCAAGAATTTCCTAGAAAAGGCTGACAAATTGAATGAGACTCAACTAAAAATTAAACATAAACTGACTAAAATGGAAAATATTATGCAGAGATCCAACAGCAGAATGGAGGGACACAAGAATTAGGTTAAAGAGTTGGAATACAAAAAGCCAAAAGACACTCCTCTGGAGAAGCAAGAAGAAAAGAGAATCCAGATAATATAAGGAGCTTCTGAGACAACTTCAAGCATACAAACATCAGAATTATGGGGATGCCAGAAGAAGAGAGAGTGCAAGATACTGAAAACTTATTTTAAGAAATAATGTCAGAAAACTTCCCCCATCTGGTGAAAGAAATAGACTTACAAGTACTGGAAGTGCACAGAACCCCAAACAATAGGAATCCAAAGAGGACCACACCAAGACACATCATAATTAAAATGCCAAGGGAAAAAGACAAAGAGAGAATCTTACAAGCAGCAAGAGAAAAGCAGTTGATTACCTATAAGGGAGCACCCATACGATTGTCAGCTGATTTCTCAACAGAAACTATGTAGGCCAGAAGGGAGTGGCAAGAAATATTCAAAGTGATGAATAGGGAGAACCTACAACCAAGATTACTGTATCCAGCAAAGTTATCATTCAGAATGGAAGGGCAGATAAAGAGCTTCACAGATAAGAGAATGTTAAAGGAGTTCATCACTACCAAACCAGTATTATATGAAATGCTGAAAGGTATTATTTAAGAAGAGAAAGAAGAAGAAAAAAGATAAAAATTATGATCAACAAATACATATATATCAACAAGTGAATCTAAAGATCAAGTGAAATAAAAATCTGAGGAACAGAATAAACTGGTGACTATAATAAAATCAGGGGCAAAGAAAGGGAGTGGAGTGATAATTATCAGGGGGAAAGGGGTGTGGGGGGTGCAGGAAGAGACTGGATTAAAATCGTACACCTATGGATGAGGACAATGGGCGGGGGGGGGGGGGGGAGGTAAGGGCAGAGGGTGGGGCGGGAACCGAGTGAAAGGGAGCTATGGGGGGGAGGAGGGAAGGAGAAACAATTTTAATAATCTGAGCAATAAAGATTTATTTAAAATAAAAAAATAAAAGATTTATCTAAAATAAAATAATAATAATAATAATAAAAAGAAAGTGAAGTAGAGTTCTTTACATGCAAAGCAGGTCTCTAAAAACAGACAGGTACATAGATACATGCTTATAACAAGCCTCTGTGGGTTCACAGCTTTGCTGTCCCATGGGACCCCACGCTCAGACAGACCCTTTTTTTATTTAAAGCACTGCTGTTATCACTGCAACATTCTAAGTAATTTTTGGACAAGGGACAGGCATTTTGTTTTATACTGTGTCCTACAAACTACTGTGTACTTGTTCCTAAAAATACCCCAGAACTCATCCTCTTATGGCATTTTCATCCAACTTTGAGCAAAAGTCAATGAAAATTCATCCAGAATATGATGACAAAGAAAGAGAAAAGTTTGTGTGTTCATGTGCTAATGACATTTGTGGCCCTCCTCCAGCCAGTGTTTAGATTTCTTTAACATGCCTATTAATTGTTTTAAGTTTCAACTTAGCTCCCAGAAATAAAAGTGATCCCAGAAATATCCTGGCAGTGGGCTGTTCAGGCTCTGCCATCTCTCCTGCTCACTGAGGGTGCTATTAAGGGGACATGTGTCTCCTTTTGAGGGAAAATCCTAATTCCCAGGATTAATTTTGGAGGACAAACTGAGTGTAAATAACACTTGAGATAGGGTCGAGGGAGGGAAGGTGGAACCTGTTTGCTGAATCACCAGAGAATTGCATAGAGAGAACCAGTGTCCACTCCCTCAAAACCTTAATTTATAGGTCTCAGGTTCCAAAAGGACACGGGGAAGGCCACTTATCAGGCTTTGAGGAGATTGAGTACCATCTTTTGAAAGGGCCCCAAAGCTCTCTAAGTGGCCCATGGTAAATGAGAAAAGTGAATTTTACTTTGACACACCCCTTTAAGTTCTTATGAGGTTTGCTTTGTATTTGGTGAGGCAAATATTGGCAAGGAATCAGTTTCTTTTTTAAAAAGACCAAAATTTTGAAATCCAAAGCTTTAAAAAGCCTGGAAGAAAATACTAAAGAAAATGTTTCAGCACTTAATTTTGAAATTGTGGGAAGATGATTGTGATTTCCCCTTATTACTTCTTTTTACTTCTGGGTTTTCAAAAAATTTACAGATACTTTATAACTTTCACAATATAAAAATAAGTTTAATTAGCAACTTTTTAAAAATGGAAGGCTTCTGCCCTGACTGGTTTGGCTCAGTGGATAGAGGGTCAGCTTGCGCACTCAAGGGTCCCAGGTTAAGGGCACATGTACCTTGGTTGCGGGAACATCTCTAATAGGGAGTGTGCAGGAGGTAGCTGATTGATGTTTTTCTCTCATTGATGTTTCTAATTCTCTATCCCTGTCCCTTCCTCTCTGTAAAAAAATCAATAAAACAGATTTACTTTAAATGGAATGCTTCGAATCTTTAAGTCTAGAGCTGCAGGCACACATCCTATATAATAAAGAAGTACTGTGTTTCCCCAAAAATAAGACATCCTCCAAAAATAACACCTAGCTCATGGAAAGATAAGACATCACCTGAAAATAAGACCTACCACAACTTTGGGAGAAAATATTAATATAAGATACTGTTGGGGAAACCGGGTAATATGCAAATTGACCATCACTCCAACACACAAGATGGCCACTCCCAAGTGGTCGAAGATGGCTGCCCCCATGTGGACACAAGATGGCCCCCACAAGAGGGCCAGCAGGGAAGGGAATTATGGGTGATCAGGCCAGCAGGGGAGGGCAATTAGGAGTGACCAAGCCTACAGGGGAGGGCAGTTGGGAATGACCAGGACTGCAGGAGGGGGGGGGCAGTTGGGGGCAACCAAACCTGCAGGGGAGATCAGTTAAGGGAGCCAGGCCTGCAGGGGAAGGCAGTTGAAGGGAACCAGGCCTGCATGGGAAGGCAGTTGGAGGTGGCCAGGCCTGCAGGGGAGGGCAGTTAAGCATCAATCAGGCTGGCAGGGGAATGATTAGGGGTGATCAGGCTGGCAGGCAGAAGCAGTTAGGGGCAATCAGGCAGGCAGGCAGGCGAGCGGTTGGGAGCCAGCAGTCCTGGATTGTGAGAGGAATGTCCAACTGCCCATTTAGGCCTGATAGGTGGGATCAGGCCTAAACGGGTAGTCAGACATCCCTTGAGGGGTCCAAGATTGGAAAGGGTGTGCGTACACACACACACACACACACACACACACACACACACACACACACTGTATGAATTTTATGCACCAGGCTTCTAGTTTAAGCATGTTCATAAACTGAGAACTCTTTTCCTGTCAGTTTCCAATGTGGAGCCTTCATGGAGAAGATCGATCATTTCACTTACACTTCTCAAGTCAACATTTTTAAATCTTAGGGAATATTTATATGCAAACAGGAATATGAACCCATGGCTGGCAGAATTCATTTGTATCTGTTAAGCATTCCTACCTCCATCTCCATTGTTCTTCCGCAATTTCCAAAGTGAAAGGAATATAAGCCAGAAAAAGCCAGTGGTGACATCAGGCTGCAAGGCACAGATGTCTAAGAAACTGGTGCTCATGCTATGCAAGCAAGAGAGGCATGAGGACTGTTGTCATAAATTACCTGGCATTTTTAAGTACCAATGTATGCAAGAAAATCTTTCAACTTATTTTCCCCAAGAAGTTTTGGTGGCTCTTTTAAGTACCAATTGTAAATTTCCAAATTCTAGACATTTGGGTGCCAGTCTGAAACAGGACTGTTCATGCTTAAACTTGTAGTAAATTACAACAGTATGGAAAGTGGGTGGTTTGTTTCTCAGAACTCAAGTAGGGACTGCAACTGGCAGTGGAATCTTTTCTAAATACTTCTACACAGGGCTTTTTGTTATTCCAAAATGGGAACTAGCTTCCATAGGGTCCTGAAAGGGGCTGGCTGGAGGAGTGACCATCAGGAGACAGAGCTCTCTGGCCTGTGGGCTCTAGGCTCATCAACAAAAAAAGTAACTGCTTACTGCAGCTTCCAGCTATAAGAGAAGTAGAAATGAACACTACATTCTTCCAATGCCGCCTGGGGTGATATGTATGTGTTAAATTTATCTATAGAGTCAGGACTTGTGGATAACTCTTATGGTTAACAAGTCAAAATGTGAGCAACAGTGGTAGTTAACTTCATAGATTTGGCCTTGTTTCAGACAGAGGGTCACTGAGCTGTCACTGAGGGTTGGTGAGGGGGAAAAAAGTATGCCAAATGCCTCAGAATAGCAGCATATTAACTGGGGTAAACATCAGCAAGTGCTGTGTTTTATACATGTACAAACATGTATAAAAATTTTATACCTGTATAGAACTTTTATACCTTAGTCAGATGAATGGCACCACAAAACCGGTATTTGAGTGTTTTTGAGATTGTGTTGATTTCAGAAGAGGAAGCATATGAAAGGAGGAAGGCAGGAAGAGGATGTGGGTTGCAAGTAAGAGGAGTATATGCTATCTCTATGGGTGATTGGGAAGTGCTGGACCTGAAAAGAAATGCTTGTGTTAGCCACTACTATCCAGGAACAGATCAAGTAAGGCTGCTGCTTTATCTGGACATAGAAATTCCAGTGGTTTAGAGCAGTGGTAATGTAAATATCAGGGTCACTAAGACCATTGGAAAACACAGATATTTACATTACAGTAGCAAAATTTCAGTTATGAAATAGCAACGAAAATAATTTTATGGTTGGGGGTCACCACAATGTGAGGACCTGTATTAAAGGGTTGTGGCATTAGAAAGGTTGAGAACCACTGGTCTAGAGGCAAATCTGATCATAACAACTGCCTTCTCAAGGATTGGCATCAAGACCCATGATTCAGTAAAGAGGAGATGAAATCAGAAAGATCTTCTACCTCAAGATAAAGCCTCGAAGTCAAAGAGAAGGCAAGCTTCTTCTAACACATTAGTGTTTCCTGAAGCAGTAACCAAGAGACTAATCAGCAAGAGGAGAAAGGGGATGCCTGACTACCTGTGATGTTAGGCATGATAGGACAACTTGAATTTTTAATAAGGTGGTATAATTTTGAAAACAGACACAATGGGTCCAAGGCTGACTGTCACTTCTTGAGCCAAATTAAACAGACCAAGTTGAATCATATATGATCATTAATTTCAATAGTGCTGGCAGTATGGGAGAGCAGTCGGTTACCCTGAAAATCCTGCTCTGACTCCCCTTGCCAGTTGACTGATTATATACTGATGAAGGAGAAGATAACTACATGCATCTTCGAGCTACAGTGTAACAGGGAACAGGGAGGAGAGGGTCTGCAGTCCAGCCTTCAGGAGCTCAAAGCCTGATAACAAGGTGGCTAATCTTCTATGAAAAATGTATTATCTAATACAAATTAAAATAAATCAAAGAACTTCATTCTCTATACATTTATATTTGTCAGCTGTTTTCCTCAATACCAAGTGCTGATTTTAGCCCGTTCCTGAGAATGATGAGCATTTCTGAGGCAAACTCCCAAAGGGATCAGGATACAAATGAAATATAGTGGCAACCATATTTTGGTAAAAACTGCTGTTTGAGTTTTTTTTTTAATTCTTAAATAAATCTTTATTGTTCATATTATTACAAAGGTTCCTCATTTCTACCTCCTCCACCAGGTTTCCACCCACCCTCCACCCCCTCCCCACCCCCCATTGTCCTCATCCATAGGTGCACAGTTTATGTTCAGTCTCTTCCCGCATCCACCACTCCCCCTTTCCCGGAGAACTGTCAGTCCACTCCCCTCCCATATCACGGACTCTACTACAATCAACAGCTAATATTGTTCATCAGGTTTTTCAATCTCCTTTTGTTGTTGTTGTTGTTGTTGTTGATGTTGTTTTTTAATTAATAAACTTTTATACTTCTAAGAATAAATTTTAAAATCTAATAATTTTAAACCTTGTTTTTTTTCTGCCCTGGGAATTGAGAAGCAAACTTGTTTACATGTAAACTTGCCCTTAGGCTATCAAAAGGTGTAGTCATTCAAGTGTAAATGAACACATTGTTTAAAGATAGTTGCTGGTTGGAATTGGATTACCTGTTCTGGGTGGGAATGGCTTGTCCTCCTCTTTCTCCATTAAAATTAAGGTGTTAGCTTTAAAACCTCTTTTTGGCAAGAGACCTTGAACTTTCAGAACTTAAAATTTTTCTGATACTAAATCAGTTACTTAGCATTTTCTCAAATCAATAATACCTCCACATGCCCAAGGATACACTTCACACAAAAGACATTTCCAAATAGATCAACCAACCTCATCCAGGCCTCACACAAGGCACAGATCAACACCCCAGCGCTATACTAACTCAACACTTCTAGATCTAAGCCTTCATCACTTGATTCAGCAGACCCTCAAGTTCCCCCAAAAGTTTCCAGCCATGTCTGAGAGGCAGCCCTGGGGCGGTGGCAGGCAAGGAGCCAGCTGTTTTGGGCCTGGCTGCTCCGGGCCTGGCCTCTGTTGCTCTGGTCCGCTCCACAACCAGCTGCTCCAGACCTGGCTACTGCTGCTCCGGGCCTGGCTGCTCCCGACCCGACTGCTCTGGGCCTGGCTGCTCCCGACCTGGTTGCTCTGGGCCCGGCTATTCCAGGCCTGGCTACTCCGGGACTGGGTGCTCCTGGCCTGGCCACCTTGGGCTTGGCCACCTCCACCCCAGGTCGGGCTGCTGCTTTGGTTCTGGCTGCTGCTGCTCTGGGGCCTGGCTGCTGCTGCTCCGGGCCCGGCTGCCACTGCCTTGTGCCTGGCCACTCTGGGCCTGGTCGCCGCCATTCCAACATTCTGTTCTTTTTTTTTTTAAACGCATTTATGTTGCAATGTTGGCTGCTGAGTTGAGTTCTGACTTAGTCTTCGATTTTTCAAGATCTTCTTTGTATTCTTTCTTAAGTAATTTTACTATCTTTTGTTATAACTTTATTTTTTCACATTGAAAACTTCTTCGGTTTCTTCCTCCTTGTCCTGGAAGCTCAGCAGGCTGGCCTGCGGCACCCCTTTTTTCTCCGCGGGCTCCTACGTGGCTTCAGCCTGTTGCCGGGGTCGGCACCGCCCAGGAAGCAGCCCCCGGCGTCGGCTCCATGGCCCGTGCTCAGTGGTCGAGGGCCCAGCAGCACCCCCCACCCCTGGGGGCCCCGTCGCCTGGCTCCTTGCCGGAGCCCGGCTGGCTGGTGTCCGGCAGTGGCTCCTGCTCCTCATCACGTTCCTCCCAGTCTGGAGCTTTTTTTTTCTCCTTCCCGCTAGGGGAGTCCAGCATCAGAGTCAACAGACTGTCCTCTGCGCGCACTGTGCGCGACTCCAGAGGCTCTGCCCCTTGCCGTTCCCCAGGGACTCCGCCTCACAGCCCCATCTCCCTCTGTTTGAGCCTGGGTCCCCAGAGATTGGCCTAGAAGTGGGGTTCAGAGCACTCGGAACTGGGGCTCAGCACAGCCAGAGGTTTTGTTTCCTTCCCGCCAGGGCAATCCAGCATCAGAGTCAACATTCCGTCCTCTGCGCATAATGTGTGCGACTCCTGGGGCTCCACTTTTCACCGCTCCCCTGGGACTCCGCCTCACAGCCCCGTCTCCCCCTGCCTGAGCCTGGGTCCCCAGGGTCTGGCCCAGAACTAGAGCTCAGCACTGCCAGTTCTGGGGTTCAGCCCAGTCCAGGGCTTTTATTTCCTTCCTTCTAGGGAATGCCAGGCAGGTACCCAGCCTTCTCCTCCTCTCTGGCTCTATCCTCTCCGAGCACGTGCGAGTGTGCGCAGCATGTTTCTGTACCTTAGGCTTTTTCAGCTCCTCTGATTTTCCTTCTAGTTTTCTCTTTCCTTCTTGTTGTAGAATTTTCAGTCAGTCGACTACCTGTAGCTCTGGGCAATGTCCATTTTATATTTTAGTTGTATTCCATTGAAATTGTTGTGTGCGGCTGCAGTTAGGTGTTTACCTGAGCAGCCCTCTTGGATCCTGTCCTCGGCTTTTTTTTTTTTTTTTTTTTTTTCTGCTGTTTGAATTTTAACCCTTCTAGTTTGGCCCCTGCATCTGATTAAAACACAGGGTACTTACCTCAGCTTCCAGGTGAAAACCTGGAGACTAAGGCAATTTTCCCTTGCCTGGGACCAGGACCACAGGAGACTGATTCCCACTGACTCAGTAGCTTCGGGGATATAAACTGTAGATAACCTTTAGAGTCTAACCGCTGAGCTCTGCTTCTGTGTTATTGCTATCGCAAGATAGGGCCACATTCCAATGTCCAGCAGGATGTGACTGGGAACCAACCCTGCGGTCTATCCCCAGTCTTAAGAATTTAGGATTTAAGAACAAAAGGAAAATTCTTGCGGTTTAAACCTTTAAAAGGAATTGCCTACCCCTGAAATGGTGCAGTCATTTGGAGCACCTGTGTGTGGTGCTCTTGTGTCAGTCCTGGCCAGTTCAATAAATCCTTGCCTGCTTTTTTAAAATAATTAATCAGCCTCCTGTGGTCTTATTTTTGAACCCAGGGTTCTACCCCACAACAACAAGCACAGCAACCAAATCAAAAGGTGTCCTGTCCTTAATCTGTTTTTAAAATGTGTTTCTTTTCTGAGTAATGGACCCATCAAGACATCTTTTTTTTAAAAAAATATATTTTATTGATTTTGTACAGAGAAGAAGGGAGAGAGATAGAGAGTTAGAAACATCGATGAGAGAGTCATCGATCAGCTGCCTGTTGCACACCCCTTACTGGGGATATGCCTGCAACCAAGGTACATGCCCTTGACCGGAATCGAACCCGGGACCCTTCAGTCCCCAAGCCGACGCTCTATCCATTGAGCCAAACCGGTCTTGGCAAAACATCTTTTTTTATAGCCTTGTTTTTCCTCCAGTTTCCCTGGGTCTGTAAGAAAACTTATTTATAGTTTAGTAAGGTGAATAATTATTAAACAACTGTTGTCCTGAAGCATCCATCTCATATAAAAACTGCTGTTTGAAATTTTAACCCTATTATTTTGGCTTCTGTAAATGCTTGCTTGCTTGCTTAAATAATAAGGAAAATAAGACTACTCCCATTCCAGAGAGGCTGTGGACTATGCACCAGACAGAGTTGTCAGTGCTAACACCAGGCCAGGCCTTGAGATATGGTCTCATGGCTCTTTCCCAGCATGTAGGCCTTCTTTCCCAGAATGCCTGGAAGTCTCATTCAAAATTTGGGAGACAAAAGAGCTAGGAAAAGTATAAATAGAAAAGGTTTCCTCCATGTAGGGGGCCCCAGAATTTGAAAGGCACATTTTTCTCTGGTCCTGCCCTTAATAAAATGTAGCTCCCTTTCTCTAGCATGGCTTGGTGGGGTGTTTTTTTTTTTTTGTTTTGTTTTTTTCAGACTTCTGTAACATAATGGTTCCCTGACCTTGAAGAAGGCCAGACATGCTTGTCTTTTGGCCTCTAGTGAGTGGATTGTGTTTGGGGCCCAGGGGAGCCGGACAGGCCTCCAGGAGGTGCTGCTTTGCTGATTTAACAAAATTGAACCAGAGGACTCTGGGCACTCCTGGACCTCAGCCTAAGATCTGGCTGGCATCTGGAGAAAGTGGACAGACACTTCTGGACCTGTCGACAGAATCGGTAAGGTAGGCCCACTCCCAGTGAGTGGAAGGGAGAACTTGATCACCTCCCTGGAAGTCAAGGATTTACTCAGGCCATTAATCAGGAATCAGATGGACTGTTTAAACTCTGAGTAAATATCTGGTAAAAGTAAAAAACTCAGACTGTCTGGTGTATAAATGTAAGTGTGAGAGTCTGTGTGAAAGAGTGTAAACACCACTTTAGGGGGGAAGACAGTAGAGAACTTTTCATTGCTTTTCCTTGATTTATAATTTTGCTTTGTTAGTTTAAAATTTTGGAATTCTAGGGTTAATTTAAGGGTATCAAATTTGTGAAGGTTGCCAATCCAGAGAAGTTTAAACAAAGGCTTGTTGGGTTAAGATTAGTCATAATTAACTGCTTTGTAGGCTGCCTTTTCCAGCCCTGCTAGCAAACAGAATCATATGGTCCCGAGAACTGTGATCTGCCTGCCCTTCCTGATAGATTTACAGTGGGTCTCTGAGGGAGGAAGAGAGCCAAAAACTGCTCTGGAGCAGGTGTGAGAAAGGGTAGAGGTGGTGGAATTCACTCTCAGCCTGCTGAGATAGAGAAGCCCTAGGCTGGGGGAGAAGGGGATGTTTGGAGATATCAGAAATGGTGAAGGAGGAGGAGGATTTGATTCCTCTGGGGCCTTGGAGTAAATAAGGAAAATCTGGGAGGGAGAGCACCTGTTCCTTAAGTTTAAAAAGCCTGATTATACAGGATCTTAGACCGCTTGCCTTATTTCCCCTGCTAAGGACAGAGTAAATGGTTAATACAAAAAAGGGGGGACGTTGGAGGGGAGAGTAGGGAGAATTAGGTTTTTGTTGATTTTGCTGGCTACAACCCACTCTGCTGGCATTCTTGGTTTCTTACTTATTTGAACTATGCTGGACTCAAAGCTTTCTGCAAAACTTCTTTTTAACCCTTCCAAACCACATAAAGAAAATCTCATTGTTTGAGCCTGGCAGGGTGGGGTTACTGAGTACTTATTCAGCAAAGGAACTTTAAGATATAATATCTTTAATATTACAACTAGTTTAAGTTTTAAAAATCTCTGTCTCTCAAAAAGAAATATTTTTACCTACTCTTAGTTTTATCACAGAAGGTCTAAATCATGAATGTTAATCTAAGAAATTCTGGCTGTTTACTTTTTAGGAATCATTGAAGAATTGAGGTTTCAAAGAATAAGGAATAGTGAGTAGAAGATCTGAGGCAGGGTTATGCATTTTTAAAGGACATAGAAAGAATGTTTGGAGGCTAATTTGGAAATATAAAATTTATAAAGGTTGTGTATGTAATAAGAAGGAGAAGAGAAATGTTAAAAGGAAATTAATCAAATAATACAGGCCAGTAAGCCAGAAAGAGTAAGTAATTTACATTCTGCCTCTTTAAACAGATGGTAAATAGTAATGCCAAAGTACTTAGGGAGGGGCTGATAAAAGAAATCTAACAGTTATTGCTTGTTATTATACATTCAGAAAATACTACTTTGGAAAGTCCATAAAAAGGACTGGCAAGGAAAATTCTATCTTAAATCAGGTCAGTATATTTTTCTCCTTATACAATTCCTCCAAAATTGGGCAAGACTTAATAAATAAATCATAGCAATACATTTCTTCACATAACTTAAATAAGACCAGTTTCCAATAGTGGTTTTATTAACTAGAAACTTTGACTGGAGTATCATGTTTTAAAGAGCCCTCCCTGAACTCTGAAGACTTGAAGCCAATAAGAGTGCCATGGAGAAAGCTGCTATCCTGCTTGGTAGCCCTGAAAATAGCTGGTGCTGGAGCATCAGGCCCATGTGCTACCATCACTGGCAGTTGCTCAGAGTAGAAGGGGAGCAATAAGGGCACCTCTGCGTCTCTGCGGGGACCCCCACAGATTCTGAGCCATGAAGAGTAAGAGGGCTGAGATGAGCCTTGAAGCCTAGGGCATGGGCCTGGGTAGAGCCACTACAGGTGAGGACTTCACCTAACTCAGCAGATACTACAGGCAAGCCTATGGCAGCTTGATGGCTTGGCTACCTAGCCCTACAGGACACATTAAGATACAATTATGAAATTCTGGCAAAGGTAGTCAGTTACCATTCTTGTTATTTTTATATAACAATCAGGCCAAATTAAATACAATAGATAAATTAGTCTTAATTTCCCTTTTTTTATAAAATGGGGGTAATTTTGAGGAGAAAAATTATATTTCAATAGAAGTTATTAAAACTGAAAGGTTTTCTTTCCCTTCCACCAGACCATTTGTTACAGTTTGTCTATGCCAGGTCACAGGCCCACCTCCTTCTGTGCCCAAGCCTCATTGTCCCTCTGACAGAAAGCAAGGATCTCTTGGCTCTGAGATAAACCTCTGACCCACCTCAGCAGAAAGTAGCTAAAAGAGCCCATTGATGTCCATTTTCCCTAAAACCATGGTGGGCAAACTGCTGTTCTTTGGCCCCTTGAGTGTGGCTCTTCCACAAAATACCACGGCCTGGGCGAGTCTATTTTGAAGAAGTGGCGTTAGAAGAAATTTAAGTTTAAAAAATTTGGCTCTCAAAAGAAATTTCAACCATTGATATTTGGCTCTGTTGACTAATGAATGCCAACCATTGCCCTAAAATAATTCAGGGCATCTTTGAGGTAATATATTAGGCAATTAGACAGATATGAGAAGAACAAGGATTGTGGGCCAATTAGCACTACCAGATGTAATTAAGTCTTTCCATCTCTACCTATGTGAGACAAGGGGACTCCCCAGAAGCAAAAGGGAATAAAACTGCAGATGAACAGCCTGGGAGGCTGCACTAAAACCAGTGGGGCCTCTATAGATTCTAGTGACTCTTCCAAACCCTGACCTATCCACCTCACCAGCTTACATGGAAATCCAATCTGGAAAAGCTGAAATCCATAACCAATCTTAACTCAAGTTCTTACAGGCTTTACAGTCTACCCAGAAAGCAGTCCAGAAACATGTCCAAGGTACTCTGCCTGTGACAACTTCTGATCCAGTCCATCCTTCCACTCTGGTGACTCTATTTGGGTAAAGAAATTTGCCACACAAGGACTGACTCCTACCAGGAAAGGACCACCCCCACAGCAGTCAAGGTTGATGGGATCCCGATGCGGCTTCATCACACCTGGCTTAAGACAGCCCAGGCAAAATAGAGTCCAGGACTCTTCAGACCCTCTAAAGATTAGTCCTGGCCCTCATTCTGGGACCTTATCTTATAAATAGGCCCACTGACTTTATTTTGCAGAGAATTAATTCTATCAAGCTTATAGTCCTCATGAATCAATATAACTCCCTCGCCAACAATGACCCAAAAGAGTCAATGATTTGACTCATGTACATAAAACCAGTCAGGAATGAAGCATCCATCTCATATAAAAACTGCTGTTTGAAATGTTAACCCTATTATTTTGGCTTCTGTAAATGCTTGCTTGCTTGCTTAAATAATAAGGAAAATAAGACTACTCCCATTCCAGAGAGGCTGTGGACTATGCACCAGACAGAGTTGTCAGTGCTGACACCAGGCCAGGCCTTGAGATATGGTCTCGTGGGCCCTTCCCAGCACATAGGCCTTCTTTCCCAGAATGCCTGGAAGTCTCATTCAAAATTTGGGAGACAAAAGAGCTAGGAAAAGTATAACTAGAAAAGGTTTCCTCCATGTGGGGGGCCCCAGAATTTGAAAGGCACATTTTTCTCTGGTCCTGCCCTTAATAAAATGTAGCTCCTTTCTCTAAGCATGGCTTGTTTTTTGTTTTTGTTTTTCCTGTCTTCTGAAACAGTCCTATTCTAATTATGTGCCCTTCCTCATTATCAATTTGAACTGGGAACTAACAGTCCCAGAGCAAGTTTAACAAGAGAAAAAGCTCTAAAAACAAACAAAATCCTGGGAAATGTGTAGTCATTCTTTCAAGAGGCATCTATAAGAGTTGAAACACTGACTACATGCAAGACTTGGGCCAGAACAGAAAGAGACCAAGGACTAGCAGGAAAAATAAAAGAGGTGCGACCCAGAAGCTCTAGTCAAAATTCAAGTCTTGGAAAACTTCAATGCGTCTTCTATTGGTAGGCACCAGAAGAAACAAGGGTTATTTGGAAAAGGCTGAAAATTACTACAAGAGCCTATTGCTAAATATGAACCTGAAAGTTACAATACATAGCATGGGCTGTGGCATCCAAGAAATCTGACTTCATAGCTTACAACCTTCCTAAACGTGGCTTACTTTGACTACTTGAGCCTCATCTTTAAAATGTGGATGATAAGTTTACCTCAAGGGGCTGGGATAATGAAACAAAACACTGACACACAGTGGGCACTCAAAAATATTAGTTTCCCTCTTCTTCTTTCTTTCCCCTTTTAACTTTCTTGATTCAGATCACTTCTAATTTTCATTTAATAATGCCTTTCCTCAATTCCAATTCCCTCTATTGTCTTTCAAAGAAAGATGGAGACTAATGGTGTGCATTGACCTCCTTGTTCCTGGCCATGATTCCAGTTCTGACACTTTCTTCTCCCTTGTTATAAGATGGATTCAACATGCAGGGGGCTCCTAAATACCACAGAATAGACAAGTAGAGCCCCATGTTGACTTTGACCTGAATCTTCATTTTAGAATAGTCTGGAAAATTGCATTTCTTCTGAAATAGGTAACATAACTTTAAATTACAGTGTTGCAATCTTTGGCCTTAGTACTCAATTATAAGTTTCTTGCAAAATCATTAAGGAATTATCCTGCTCAGGCTCCACTGCCTGCACTCTTAGACCAAATAATGGCCTTGCTCTAATTTTCACCTTGGGATCACTTCACTGTTTGGAAGATAGACCAAAACTAGGTCAGTCTCTGTTCTCAAAGGCTAAATTTAGTACGTGGTATTGAGGAAAGCAGCTGACAAATATAAACATATAGAGAATTAAGTTCTTGGACTTATTTTAATTTGTATTAGATAGCACATTCTCATGGTTAAAAATCAAAACAAAGGTATAAAAAGGTATAGAATGAAAGGTTTTGTTTTTTCTTTTCACTGAATTTATTGGGGATGATACTGGTTAAGAAAATTATGCAGTTTTCAGGTGCACAATTCTACAACACATTATCTGTACACTATCTTGTCACGTCAAGTCTCTGTCCATCATCATTTGTCTCCCCTATACCATCTTCCACCTCCCCCAACCTACTATCCCCTTCAACAATCGCTACACTGTTGTCTATGTCCATTATATTTTTACCTTCTTTTTTTTCTTTTTCCTCAAACCAGTAACCCCTCCAGCTTTCCTTCCCCACAAGCTGTTAGCCTGCTCTCTATGAGCCTATAACTACCCTGTTTCCCCGAAAATAAGACAGTGTCTTATATTAATTCTTGCTCCCAAAGATGCGCTAGGTCTTATTTTCAGGGGATGTCTTATCTTTCCATGCGCTAGGTCTTATTTTTGAAGTATGTCTTATTTTCGGAGAAACACGGTATTTTGCTTGTTATTTCATTTTTTCATTAAACTCCACATGAGTGAAATCATATGGTACTTGCCTTTCTCTGACTGGCTTATTTCACTTAGCATAATGTTTCTAGGTCCATCCATGCTATCTCAAAGGGAAAGATTTCCTTCTTTTTTATAGATGAGTAGTATTTCATTGTGTAAATATATTACAGCATTTTGTTTGCTCAACTACTGATGGGCACTTGGGCTACTTTCCAATCTTGGCTATTATAAATAACACTGCAATGAACATAGGATATAGTCTTTTGAATTAGTGTTTTGGATTTTTTTTTTTTGATAAATTCCCAGAAGTGAAATTGCTGAGTCATAAGGCAGTTCCATTTTTAAAATACTGCTTTCCACAGTGGCTGCACTAATCTTCATTCCCACCAACAATGTACAAGGGTTCTTTTTTCTCCATTTCCTCACCAACTTATTGATGATAGCTATTCTGACAGGTGTGGGGTGATTATCTCCTGGTTTAAATTTGGATTTTTCTGATGATTAATGACCTTGAGAATCTGTGCATATGCCTACTGCTATCTGCATGTACTCTTTGAGATGGTGTATTCAGGTCTTTGACCATTTTTAAATTGTATTGTTTATTTTTTGTGTTGAGTTGGTTGAGCTTTTTTCTTTGGCAAATATGTTCTCCCATTCATAGGTTGTCTTTCATTTTATTGCTAGTTTCCTTTGCTGTGCAAAAACATTTTAGTTTGATGTAGTATCATTTGTTTGTTAATTTAAAATCCTTACTCCAGGATATTCTTTTTCCTTTTTTTTTTCTTTTTTTCCCTTGTTTCTTTAGTTGATTTTAGAAAGAGAGGGAGGGAGAGAAACATCAATATGAAAATAACATCTATCAGTTGCTTCCTGTATGCATCAAGCAAGGATCCAATCTACAACCTGCGTATGTGCCCTGAGAGAAAATCAAACTCATGGCTCTGTGATGTAAAGACCATCTGCGTCACACTGGCCAAGACCCATTTGTCTATTTTTTCTTCTGTTTCCTTGGTCCAAGATGATATATGGAAAAAAAATATTGCTATGAGAAATGTCTGAGATTTTACTGCCTAGGTTTACTTATAGGGTTTTTATGTGTTTAAGTATTTAATCCATTTTGAATTTATTCTTGTGATTGGTATAAGGAGGAAGTCTAGTTTCATTTTTTGCATGTATCTGTTCAATATTTTCAACACCAGTTATTGAATTAACTACCTTTAATTCATTGTATGTTTTTATCTCCTCTGTCAAATGTTAATTCACTATAAAGGCATGGTTTTATTTCTGGGTTCTCTATTCTATTCCATTCATCTATATTTTCATTTTTATGCCAGTACCATGATGTTCAGTTTTGTTTGTTTGTTAATCCTCACCGGAGGTTATTTTTTTCCATTGATTTTTTTTTGGAAGGGAGGGAGGGAGAGAAAGAAACATCAATATGAGAGAGACACATTGATTGGTTGCCTCCTTCATGCACCCTGAGCAAAGCCAGGGATTGAATCTGCAATCTAGGTACAATACATGCCCTGGACCAGAAATAGAATCCACAACCCAGAGAAACCAAGATAGTGGCAAAGGTAAACAACTAAACTGCTACCTCGCACAACAATTTCAAAACTACAACTAGAAGACAAAAGGTCTATCACCCAGAACCACAGGAAAGCTGGCTGAGTGGAAGTTTTACAACTAGAAGGAAAAGGAAAGGAGCACAAACACTGAAAAGCTGAGATATGGAGGCACACAAATTGGGCTGGTGGCAGGCGACCAGGCACACAGCTTTTTGTCAACCCAAAGGAAAACAAGCTCCCAATCACTCTGAAATCCAGTTTCTGGGGTCACGTGGAAAACCCAGACACCTACAGGGAGAAGCTGGACTGTCGGTCATTGGGTCAAAAGTGAGGGCGACTTTTTTGAAGAAGTGCGCCCAGCAATCATTGTTTACTGCACTGGAGCATGGGACACAGGGACTTGGAAACACAGAAAGGCAAAGATGGCTAGCTGGCAACTATCACTGTTTGCCATGCCCCAGCCTAGTGATGCCCTGAATCCTGCACCACCCTGAGAACCCCCCCTGCACAAACCCGCCCAGGCACCACACAGCGGCTTTTGTATATAAATGGCCTGCTCTGTGGCACTTAACCAAATAAACTGCAGCTCCAGTCAGACTGCTCCAAAACTGCCAAACCCGAAGCAAAGAGGAGAAAACTAGTTCTTGCTGTTGCTCCTGCTGGGTGGCCTCAGACAGTAGCTGACCTGCATCCCATTGGAGGTCCAGAAACTAGTATATCTAGTGGTCTGTGTGAGATGACACCAGATTTCAACTACTCTCACAAGGGACACATTCAAGAGGCACTCAATGAGCACCAAAGCCCTACTAAAATAAGTTCTGCCCCATAAACATGTCTCCAGCACAGCAATTCTTCCATTATAGACAGCAGGTCTTCACAGCCAATTGGCCTGGAGGTCATTTTATCCAAGTGACACCAACAACAATCAAGTCTTAACTACAACAAGGCTGTACACACAGTCCACAAAGGGGTGCACCAAAAGTATCTACCTCAGGTAACTAGGAAGCTGACCCATTGAACCATATAGGACAGCTAACACACGAAGCTACCCTACCAACTCAAGAAAGCAGTGAAAATTAGGAGACAAGAAAACAGATGACAAACGAAAGAAATGGAGAAGAACAAATGACTGGATATATAGTTCAAAACCAGGATTTAAGGTTTTTCAAGAATTTTTCTAGAAAATGCCAATAAATTTAACAAGGCCCTTGAGGATATGAAAAAGGACCAACTAGAAATTAAACATACACTGACTGAAATAATATATATATATATATATATATATATATATATATATATATATATATATTATACAGAGACCCACCAGCAGACTAGAGGAACACAAGAATCAAGTCAAAGATTTATAATACAAAGAGTCAAAGGACATTCCTCCAGAGAAGCAAGAAGAAAAGAGAATCCAGAAAGTTGAAGATAGTGTAAGGAGTCTCTGGGACAACTTCAAGCATACCAACATCAGAATTATGGGGTGCCAGAGAAGAGAGAGAGCAAGACACTGAAAACATATTTGAAGAAATAATGACTGAAAACTCCCCCCACCTGGTGAAAAAAAAATAGACTTACAAGTTCAAGAAGGCCACAGAAACCCAAACAAAAGGAATCCAAAGAGGACCACACCAATACACATCATAATTAAAATGCCAAGGGCAAAAGACAAAGAGAGAATCTTACAAGCAGCAAGAAAAAAGTTACTTACCTACAAGAGAGCAACTATGCAGGCCAGATGGCAGTGGCAAGAAATATTCAAAGTGATGAATAGCAAGAACCTACAACCAAGATTACTCTACCCAGCAAAATTATCATTCAGAATTGAAGGGCAGATAAAGAGCTTCACAGATCAGAAAAAGTTAAAGGAGTTCATCACCACCAATCCAGTATTATATGAAATGCTAAAAGGTATTTTTTAAAAAGAAGAAAAAAGTAAAGATAAAAATTATTAAGAACAAATACATATCTATCATTAGGTGAATCTAAAAGTCAAGTGAAATAAAAATCTGAGGAACAGAATAAACTGGTGAATATAATGGAATCAGGAGCATAGAATGGAGTGGATTGATAATTCTCAGGAGGTAAGGGGTGTCTGTGGGGAGTACAGGAAGAGACTGGACAAAAATCATACACCTATGGATGTGGAGAGAGGTGGGGGGGGAGGTAAGGGCAGATGATGGGGTGGGAACTGGGTGGAGGGGAGCTATGAGGGGGAAAAAAGTAGAAACAATTGTGATAATCTGAACAATAAAGATTTATTAAAATTTTTAAAAAGAACCCACAACCCTTAGGTGCATAGGCTGATGCTTTACACACTGAGCCACAATAGCCACGGCAGTATCATGTCGTTTTAATTATTATTGCTTTGTAGAATAGTTTGATATCAGGTAGTATGATTCTTTCAACTGTGTTCTTTTTTCTCAAGATTGCTATTTGGGGTTTTTGTAATTCCATATACATTTTTGGAAAATTCTAGTTCTGTGAATTACACCATTGGTATCTTGATATGTATCCATTGAATCTATAGATTACTTTAAGTAGTATGGATATTTTAATTATGTTAATTCTTCCACTCCATGAAAACAGTGTATGCTTCCAATTATTTGTATCTCTTTTATTTTTTTCTTCTGTATCTTATAGTTTTCTAAGTACAAGTCTTTTACATCCTTGGTTAAATTTATTTCTATGTATTTAATTATTTTTAAAGCAATGGTAAATAGCATTGTTTTTTTGTTTGTTTATTTGTTTCCCTTTCTGATTTTGTTTGATTTCTGGAGACTTATTTTGTATCCTGCTATTTTACTGAATTCATTTAATAGTTCTAGTAGTTTTATTTAGTGAATTGTTAGGGTTTTCTATATACAGTGTCATGTCATCTGCAAATAATGACAGTTTTACTTCTTCCTTTCCAATTTGTATACCTTTTATTTCTTCTTTTTGTCTGCTTAATATGACCTCCAGTTCTATCTATATATATAAAAGGCTAAGTGTCCACTGGTCACTATGGCATGCACTGACCACCAGGAGCTCCCTCAATGCATACTGGCCATTTAAAAATAAACAGCACCAAGAGGATAAAATGGCAGCAGAATAAACAGACGTGATCCGAGTCTTGTATCAGAGCAGAAAGAAGGAGCAGCTAAGGGTCACACGAGGAGTGTTTGTTGGCAAGCTAAGGGAGAGCCAAACTCCAGGAGAAGATGGGGCACTGCTAGACAGAGTTTCCCTGACTGAGCAGCCCTCACTGTGGCTGGGTCCCCTCCTGAAGCTACAGACTCAGACGAGGATAGCAAGACATCTTGAAAGGGAAAATAGATCTTATTGGAAGCCTGAAAATCCACAACTGCAGCAACCACCAAATAACTGGGAGCCCCAGAACACCAGTCCCCAATTGACAAACACGCGGATTCAAAGAAGCTCTTTACTCCACCATGAAAAGGTCAGATTTTGCTATGGATAAAGTGAGGTTTCTGGTCCTGGTGGGAGAGAGAAACACGCATGTTTTCCAGGAGGTGGAGGACTGTGGAAGTCTGTCCCTAGAAAAATCTGGGGCTTTTGGAGCTGGCATGATCCATGAATGTGAAGGGGCTCCTCAGATCTGCTAATAGAAGGGATCTCTAAAAAGCAACCCATCTTGACCTGATGTGGATGGATAGTCTAAGAGTTTCTAAGGTGTGCAGGCTACTTCGACATGCGCACAGACCCATTGTTCACACACTTGGCATTTTTCCTCTTCATTTCCTTGCTTCCATTTACTTGCTTCCATTTACTTCCATCATCCAGTTGGGGACAATCTGGGAGACTGCAGGGGGAAATTGCTTTTCTGGAACCTGGGGATCAGAGTGGGGAATGACCATTGGAGAGCAAGCTCTGAGGCAGTCCACCTCCACAAACCGGTATTGAGTGTCAGAGGGAAAGAAGGCTAGAGAGGCAATAGAGACCTGGAAGTCAATCCGGAAACACAGGGGCTGAATCACAAATTGATTCTTGTGTAATCAAAAATAAAGGAATATGAGAAATTAAGACATCGCCTACTTGAAAATCAGGACTGGCTTACAACACTGAGGAGCAGTGGAACACAAGGAACTGCAATACTGTCCTGACTAGAAAACAGGCCTGCCAAACAGAACAATAGAGGAAGTGAATGACCTCCACTACTGCATATTTATTTATTTATTTATTTATTTTCTATTTTCATTTTTTGCATCTTTTACTTAAGAAACTAATTTTTTTTCCTTTTTCCTCACTTGATTTTATCTTTTTAATTATTACATTTTTATTTTCAATCAGCATTATTACTACTATTATTTTACCTTTGTTCTTTTTTTTTTAAGTGTCATTTTATTTTCTCTTTATTTTACGTTGGGATTAGTGTTCTATATCCTATTTTCATTTTTTCTTTAACATCATCTTACTCTATCTCAACTCTACTTTTATGCCATTACTCTCTTCCTCACTTTTTCCCTTTTGTTGTCCTGTTTCTCTGAGCCTATTCTTACTTTAGATTTTCCCTATTTCTTCTTTTTATCCTCTGTTTAAATTTCACCCTACTTATATATCTAATTTCCAATACTCTGCTCCAAGTCCATACAGTCTGCACTCTTCTCTGACTTAACTATCAAAAAAATTGTTTTTCTCCCTGTTCTTCATTTGTTCTTTGCTTAAATGTTAATTATATCAAATTTTTATGCTTTTTGTGAGATTGTTTAGCTTATTATTTTTTGTTTGTTTTATCTTTACTTTGTTTTTGTTTGTTTTTTATTTCTGTTTTCCCTTGCCTTGCTTGATATTAGTTGGTGTAATTTGTATTAATCTCCAGGAACTTGTTCTGGCATTTGCTGAAATTAGTGTTTCTTCTATTGGACTTTAATTCCCATCTATATAATTTGTTCCCTTTTTCTTTTTACTCTCATTCTAGTCTCTCTTACATTTTTTTTCCTTTTCCCAATTTTATTCTAACACTACTTTTTATTCTTTCTTTTTAATATTCTTCTTTCTCTCCTATCTCCTAATTTGCCTTTTTGGGGGTCAACTTTATTGTAAGTTATTAATATCATGAATATTTTTCTGTTCAGTGCCTTGTATATTACATGTGGTTGTGTTCTATCTTGTGCCTTTAAATCAATGCAGAAGAGAGAACTGCATAACTAGACATACAGAGAAGAGAGACCATAGGGAGACAAAGAAACAGCCCGCACATGAAAGAAAAGCAGGCATCGCCAGAAAAGTAAGTAAATGAGTTAGAGTTAAGCAACCTACCAGAGCAAGAATTCAGAGTAATAATCATAAGATGGCTAAAAAGAATGGAAGACAAATTTGACAATATGATTAAGACCCAAGAGGAAGTGAAGAAGAACCAAGAGGAAATGAAGATGAACCAAGAAGAAATGAAAAATGACATCTCTACTATGAAGAACTCAATAGAAAGCATCAAGAGCAGACTAGAGGAATCAAAGGACTGCATCAGTGAGCTAGAAGACAAGATGGAAAAAAATACCCAATTAGAGCAGCTTCTAGAAAAAAAATTAAAAAGCAGGAGGAGAGCCTATGGGAGCTTTGGGAAAATACAAAACAAAACAATATTCAAATAATAGGGGTTTCAGAAGGAAAGGAAACTGAAGAAGATATGGAAACCGTATTTCAAGAAATAATGTCAGAAAACTTTCCTGAGATAGAGAAAAAACCCACACAAATCCAAGATGCTCATAGAGTCCCAAGCAAAAGGAATCCCAGAAGACCAACGCCAAGGCATATGATAATTAAATTGGCAAACACCAACGACAAAGTAAGAATTTAAAAGCAGCCAAACTAGCAACTGATTTTTCAGCAGACACTCATCAGGCCAGAAGGGAATGGGATGAAATATACAAAGTCATGCAAAGGAAGGGTCTGAATCTAATGCTGAACCAAAAAAGGCTATCAATCAAAATTGAAGGTGAAATCATGAGCGTCACAGACCAAAAAAAGGACTAAGGGAATTTATTACCACCAAACCACCAGCAATATAAGAAATGCTAAAGGGTCTGCTGTAATATATATCTATATCTATATCTATATCTATATCTATATCTATATCTATATCTATATCTATATCTATATCTATCTCCAGACCCTTCCTTTGCATGACTTTGTATATTTGTATATCCATTCTCTACTGGCTTGATGAGTTTCTGTTGAGAAATCAGTTGGTAGTCTGATAGGTGTTCCTTTATATGTAACTTTCTATCTCTCTCTGGCTGCTTTTACTTTGTCCTTGGTTTTTGCCAATTTAATTATAATGTGCCTTGATGTCGGCCTTTGGGGGCTTATATTCCTTGGGACTCTGTGAGCTTCTTGGATTTGTATGGGGATTTTTTTCCCTATAAGAGAAAAGTTTTATGTCATTATTTCTTATATGTATGTGAAATGAAGAAGGAATACAGGGGTATAGACTAAAAATGTGACAAATAAAGTACCTATTGATAATAACTTTACATGTAAATGGATTAAAGCACACCAATCAAAAGACATAGGGAAACGAACTGGATAAGAAAACAAGACCCATATATCTACTGTCTACAAGAAACCCACCTCAGAACAAAAAACTCACAAAGACTGAGGGTGAAGGGATAGAAAAAGGTTTTCCAGGCGAATGGAAATAAAAAAAATCTGGGGTAGCAATATTTATTTTAAAACATGTATGCACCCAAAACAGGAGCACCCAAATATTTTTTTAAAAAAACCTCCTGGAGGATATCAAGGGAGAGACTGACAGCAATACAATCATAGAAAAGGACTTTAATACCTCACTATCATCATTAGACAAATCCTCTAAACAAAAAAAAATCACAAAGAAAAATCAATCCTAAATGACTCACTAGACCAGATGGAATTAATTGACATCTTCAGAACATTTCAACCAAAAGCCACAGAATATACATTCTTCTTAAGAGTACATGGGTCATTTTCAAAGATAGACCACATGTTGGAATATAGGCAAAGTCTATTCAAATTCAAGAAGATAAAAATCATATCAAGCATCTTCTCTGATCATACTGGCATAAATCTGGAAATCAACTACAATAAAAACAGTCCGAAGAAATCAAACCTATGGAAACAAAACAGCATGCTATTAAAAAATGACGGCTACCAGAGAAATCAAGGAAGAAATAAAAAACATCCTGGCAACAAATGGCAATGAAAACACAGCAATCCCAAATCTATGGGACACAGCAAAAGCAGACTTGAGAGGGAAGTTAATAACTCTACAAGCCTACTGAAAAAAAAAAAACAAAAAACATTGAACAATTGTAATAAATTACCAACCCTACCACTCAAAGAGTTAGGCAAGAGCAACAGGAAAAGCCCAGTGTAAGCAGAAGGAATGAAATAATAACGATCAGATTGGAGATAAATGACACAGAGACCAAAGAAATAATACAAAAGATCATCAAAACCAAGAGCTGATTCTTTAAAATGATGAACAAGATTGATAAACCTCTAGACAGGCTTACCAAGAAGGAAAGAGAGAAGACTCAAATAAACAAAATCAGAAATGAAAGAAATGAAATAACAACAGACCCCACTGAAATACAAAGGATTGTAATAAATAAATAAATAAATAAATAAATAAATAAATAAATAAATAAATAAAGTTAAAAAAAAAAAAACTAAAATATTGCAAACAAACTGAAAAACTTGGAAGAAATGACACATTCCTAGAAAAATACAACCTTCCAAAACTCAATCAGGAAGAATCAAAACATCTCAATAGGCCAGTAACTATGAAGAAATTGAAGCAGTCATCAAAAATGCTTCCAGCAAACAAAAGTCCAGGGCCAGTCAGCTTCACAGGAGAGTTTTACTAAACATTCAAGGAAAAACTAAAACCTATCCCCCTCAGACTATTTCAAAAAATTCAAGAGGAAGGAACACTTCCAAGCTCCTTTTATGAAGCCAGCATCACCCTAATACCAAAACCAGATAAAGACAACACAAAGAAAGAGAATTGTATGCTAATATACTTCAAGAATATAGATGCCAAAATCCTCAACAAAATTTTAGCAAATCGGCTCCAGCAGAACATCAGAAAGATCATACACCATGACCAAGTAGGATTTATTCTGGGAATGCAAGGATGGTACAATATCGGCAAATCATTAATGTGATACATCACATAAACAAATTAAGAGATAAAAATCACATAGTCATATCAATTGATGCAGAGAAAGCATTGGGCAAAATCCAACACCCTTTCTTAATAAATATCCTCAGCAAAATGGGAATAGAGAGATCATACCTCAACATAATAAAAGCCTTATACAATAAAAATACAGTCAATATCATGCTCAATGGGAAAAAACTAAAACCATTTCCCCTAAGAACAGGAACAAGACAGGGATGCCCACTCTCACCACTCCTGTTTGACATAGTACTACAAGTATTAGCCACTGCAATTAGAAAAGTAGAAGAAATAAAGGGCATGCAAATTGGAAAAGAAGACGTAAAGCTGTCCTTAATTGCAGATGACATGATATTGTACATAAAAAACCCAAAAGAGTCCATCAAAAAACTAATAGACTTAATGAATTTGGCAATGTAGCAGGATACAAAATTAATGCCAAGAAATCTATGGCCTTTCTATACATCAATAGTGAACTTACAGAAAGAGAGACTAAAAACACAATCCCATTTACCATCACACCAAAAAAATTGAGATACCTAGGAATAAACTTAACTAAGGAGGTAAAAGACTTATAGGCAGAAAACTACAGGACACTGAAAAAAGGTAAGGAAGACATAAACAGATGGAAGAACATACCATGTTTGTGGATTAGTAGAATCAACATTATTAAAAATGTTGATACTACCCAAAGCAATCTATAGATTCAATGCACTCCCCATTAAAATACCAACGGTGGGAAGAACCAAGATGGCGGCATAAGGAAGACGCCCGAATGCAGCCTACCACAACAAGTTTGAATTTCGAACTGAAAACCAGGGGAAACATCACCCTGAAGCACTGGACAGTTGGCTGAGGGGAAGCTCTACCATCTGGGAAGGAGAGAGAAGGCACGCTGAACCTCAGGAACTGTGAAGGTACGGAAAACTGTGTGTGCAAAAAAGCAGCCGCAGAGTTTGCTGCCGGCTTGCTTGCGGAGAGCAGAGAGGGCGGGCCGAGTTTGCCACCGGCTTACTCCCTGTGCGCAGAGATGGCTGACAGCTAAAGCGCAGCTGGCTTTCTTGTTCGGGAGGAAAACAGAACCACCCTATTGTGCAGATAGATGGCCCCAGACAGGGAGAGGCCATACTGTCAGGCAGTGGGCTGGGATCTCTCGGAGGTGTGTGAAGCCAGCATCCATTACTGCGGGACTCAGAAACCAGACCCTCGTAGAGAGGGGGTGAATAAAGCTTGTCTGCACCACCCGAGACTACACCCCATCCAAGCAGAGCACAGAGGCCCGTCCAGTGGCTAGCTTTCTAGTTCGCTGCCAATAGGACTCTTCTAGGGAGGGGCAGACAGGAATCTAAAATTGTCTGTACCTATACCAAAGAGGTGTGCATGCCTGCAACCAATTGTGCGGGACTCAACAAAGCTTGGCTGTGCCACCCGGAGACTCCGCCCATCCAAGCAGAATATAGAAACCCTCCTAGCTGAGACACTTCTGATCCTCATAGCCAATTGGCATGGAGATCAACACTTCCCAGTGATACCAACAACAAGCAAGGCTTACCAACAAGACTGCACAGCCCACAAAGGGCTACACCAAGACTGTCCACCTCAGGTAACTGGGAGGCTGACTCACTGAACTATATAGGACACCTTAGCACATAAAGCCACCCTACCAACTCAGGGAAGCTGTGAAAATGCTAAGACAAGGAAACAGATCACAAATAAAAGAAATGGAGGAAAAGAAGAGACTGGATATAGAGTTCAAAACCACACTTATAAGGTTTTTCAAGAATTTCCTAGAAAAGGTCGATAAGACCTATGAGGAGATGAAAAGGGATCAACAAGAACTAATAAGGGATCAACAAGAACTAATAAGGCATCAACAAGAAATAAAGAATACATTGTCTGAAATAAAAAGTATTATACAGAGTCCTAAAAACAAAATGGAAGATCACAAGAATCAAGTCAAAGATTTGGAACATAAAGAGCCAGAAGACACTTCTCTGCAGAAGCAAGAAGACAAGAGAATCCAGAAAGTTGAAGATAATGTAAGAAACCTCTGGGACAATTTCAAGTGAACCAACATCAGAATTATGGGGGTCCCAGAAGACGAGAGAGAGCAAGATATCGAAAACATACTCAAAGAAATAGTGACACAAAACTTGCCCCACCTGGTGAAAGAATTAGACTTACAAGTTCAGGAAGCGCACAGAACTCCAAACAAAAGGAATCCAAAGAGGAACACACCAAGACATTATCATAACTAAAATGCCAAGAGCAAAAGACAAAAAGAGAATATTAAAAGCAGCAAGAGCAAAGCAGATAGTTACCTATAAAGGAGCACCTATACGATTGTCAGCTGATTTCTCAACAAAAACCATGCAGGCCAGACGGGAATGGCAAGAAATATTCAAGGTGACGAATAGCAAGAACCTACAGCCAAAAATAATCTACCCAGCAAAGCTATCACTCAGAATCGAAGACCAGATAAAGACCTTCACTAATAAAAAAAAAAGCTAAAGGAGTTCATCACCACCCAACAAGAATTATATGAATTGCTGAAGGGGGTTCTTTCAGAAGAGAAAGTAAATAAAGGTAAAAACTATGAACAACAAATACGTAACTATCAACAAGTGAATCTAAAAACCAAGGGAATTAAAAAAAAATCTGATGAACAATATTAACTGGTGAATATAATAGAATGAGAGATATGGAAGGGGAGTGGACTGACGTTTCTCGGGGAAAAGGGGAGACGGGGGAGTGGGAAGAGACTGAACATAAACTTTGCACTTATGGATAAGGACAATGGGGGTTGGGAAAAGGGCAGTGGGTGGGAACCTGGTGGAGGGGAGCAATGGGGGGTGGGGAGAATGAGGAACATTTGTAATATGAACAATAAAGATTTATTTTAATAAAATAAAATAAAATACCAATGGCATATTTCACAGACTTAGAAAGAACTCTCCAAAAATTCATCTGGAATAAAAAAATATATGTACACAGATAATAATTTAATAATACAAAAAGACCCGGAATAGCCACAGCAATCCTGAAAAAGAAGAATAAAGTAGGAGAGATCTCAATACCAGATTAAAAACTGTATTACAAAGCCACTGTTCTCAAAACAGCCTGCTACTGGCACAAGAACAGATATATAGATCAATGGAATACAATAGGGAATCCAGATATGGACCCAAACCACTATGCTCAATTAATATTTGACAAAGGAGGCATGAACATATAATGGAGTCAAGCCAGTCTCTTCAATAAATGGTGTTGGGAAAATTGGACAGATAACATGAAAAAAAACTGAAAGTAGGCCACCAACTGACACCATACACAAAAAAAATAAACTCAAAATAGATACAGGACTTAAACATAAGATGGGAAACCATAAAAATACTAGAGGAATCCACAGGCAGGAAAATCGCTGACTTATGCCAAAAGAACTTCTTCACTGATACTGCCCCTAGAGGGAGATAAGAAATCAACTGAAGGATGCATGCATATAAGCATAACCAATGGATGCAAAACTCTGGTGGGGTTAGAGCATGTATACCAGCGGGGTGTGTGTGTGTGGGGGGGGGGGGCGGCAATAGTAAGATATGTACATATGTAATACCTTAATTAAAAAGTGAAAATATATATATATATATATAGCACCACAGATCTGGCAACAACAAACTTGCCTTCTCCCAAGAGGAACACAGGCCCTCCGGAGTGACATCCCACCAAATCACAGCCAAAGCTGCCAAGACCCCATGGCACAAAATGTGATAATGTCACATAGCAATGCCTGGCTTCCTCTCCCTAGTGACTAGCCTCCTTAGACTTTTTTCAGCCCTGGAACCCAACTTGCTTTATAGCAAATTGCAAACATTTCAAGTTTAACCAAATGTTTGTGAAGTGTTTTCATGTGCCTCATCTCAGTTGATCCTCACAGAAACCCTGGAGTAGGTAGATAGGAGACTGTAGAATCCTATTTTCTTCTCATTAGCCAGAAAATGGAGATTTAGAAAGTTTAGAAATTTGATCCAACTAAAAAGACATAAGAAATAGTAGACCTTTAAAATTACTTCAGGACTAAAATAGAAGGCATTTTGTGTTCTTCTGAGCACCTGCTCTGTCTTCATCGGGAGCCAACTCCAAGTCTCCTGGGCACCAGGGGGGCAGGCCCGGGTTGAGGGTAGCGACTCCCATCCCAGTGCAGGCGGAAGGACAGATGTGCCCCCTCCCCACTCTGCATGCCCCTGCGAACCCTCCTGACCCTCTGCCTAGAAGGAAGAGCCTGGGAAGACACTAAGTATTTTGAAGAAACAGGTCTGTGGACATCGAAAAAAAATAAAATAAAATAAAATTACTTCAGGAGATACCAAGATGGCGACAACAATTTTAGAATTACAACTAAAAAAACAGAAGAGATGTTGTCCAGAACCACCAGAAGGCTGGCTGAGTGGAAACTCTACCAACTGGTAAGGGAAGAGAAAGGACACTGAGCCTCAGGAGCTGTGGAGGTGCAGAGATCTGTGGGCGTGGGGAGGGTGGCTGGCTGATTACACTGCTAGCTTGCTCACAGCACATGCGGAGCGGGCGAGCAGCTAACGCGTGTCTAGATTCTTGTTCAGGAGAAAAATAAAGCCTCCCTATTGCACTGATAGACAGCTTCAGTCAGAAGGAATTTGGACTGTTGGGCAGTGGGCAAAGCTCTCTCATAGGTGTGTGTGGCCAGCAGCCATTACTGCAGGACTCAGGAACAGGACCCTCTTAGGGCTGGGCTGATGGAAAACCAAAGCTTGTCGGAGCCACCCCTAGACCCTGCCCCATCCAAGCAGAGCACAGAAGCCCTCCCAGAGGCTAACTTTCCCATTTTGGAGAAAAACAAAACCTCCTAACAGCACTGACAGCCAGCTCTGGTCCAGGAAGAAACTGACTTTCAGGGAGCAGGCAAAACCCGAGAACAGCCTTCTCTCAAGAGGTGCGCATGGCCAGCAGCCATTGTTGTGGGACTTGGTGAACAAGACCCTCTAGGGTAGGGTTAACGGGAACCAAAGCTTGTCTGTGCCACCCTGAGACTCCGCACCATCCAAGCTGAACACAGAAGCCCTCCTAGCTGAGACACTGCTGATCCTCACAGCCAGTTGGCTTGGAGATCAACTCTCCCCAGTGATACCAACAACAAACAAGGCTTAACTACAAAAAGACTGCACACACAGCCCACAAAGGACTGCACCAAGTCTGTCCACCTCGGGAATTTGGGAGGCTGAGCTACTGGGCACTGCTAGGACACCTAGCACACAAAGCCACTCCATCAACTCGGGAAGCAGTTAAAATGCAGAGACAAAGAAGCAGGCCACAAATGAAGGAAACAGAGG
This sequence comes from Pipistrellus nathusii, assembly GCA_963693515.1. Lineage (NCBI taxonomy): Eukaryota > Metazoa > Chordata > Mammalia > Chiroptera > Vespertilionidae > Pipistrellus > Pipistrellus nathusii. Next base: position 100,136,453 of record OY882858.1, on the reverse strand, counting down.
AAAGCAAAAGAAGGGATATAGAGTTCAAAACCACATTTTTTCAAAAATTTCCTAGAAAAGACTGATAAATTAAGTGAGACCTATGAGCATATGAATAGGGATTAACTAGAAATTAAGCATACCCTGACTGAAATAAAAAAATATTATACAGAGACCTAAAAACAGACCAGAAGACCTCAAGAAACAAGTCAAAGAACTGGAATACAAACAGGCAAAGGACACGCTGCAGAGGCAAGAAGAGAAGAGAATCCAGAAAGTTGAAGATAGTGTAAGAAGCCTCTGGGACAACTTCAAGCATACAAACATCAGAATTATGGGGTCCCAGAAAAAGAGAGCAAGACACTGAAAACCTATGGGAAGAAATTGTTACAAAAAACTTCTCCCACTTGGTGAAAGAAATAGACTTATAAGTCCAGGAAGCTCACAGAACCCCAAACAAAAGGAATCTAAAGAGGACCACACCAAGACACATCATAACTAAAATGCCAAGAGCAAAAGACAAAGAGAGAATCTTACAAGCAGCAAGAGAAAAGCAGTTAGTTACCTATAAGGGAGCACACATACAATTGTCAGCTGATTTCTCAACAAAAACCATGCAGGCCAGATGGGAATGGCAAGAAATATTCAAGGTGATGAATAGCAAGAAACTACAGCCAAAAATACTCTACCTAGCAAAGCTATCACTCAGAATCAAAGACCAGATAAAGAGCTTCACACACACACAAAAAAAAAAGCTAAAGGAGTTCATCACCAACAAACCAGAATTATATGAAATGCTGAAAAGTATTCTTTAAGAAAAGGAAGAAGATAAAGATAAAAATTATGAACAACAAATACGTAACTATCAACAAGTGAATCTAAAAACCAAGGGAATTAAAAAATCTGATGAATAGTATTAACTGGTGAACATACCATTTCCCCGAAAATAAGACAGTGTCTTATATTAATTTTTTCTCCCAATGTTGCGCTAGGTCTTATTTTCAGGGGATGTCTTATTTTCAGGGAAACACGGTAATAGTGTCAGAGGTATAGAAAGTGAGTGGACTGACAATTCTTGGGGTAAAGGGGAGTGGGGGATGCGGGAATAAACTGAACAAAAATTGTACACCTATGGATGAGGACAATGGGAAAGGGCAGAGGGTGGGGTAGGAACCTGGTGGAGGGGAGCTATCGAGGGAAAAAAGAGGAAGAATTGTAATAATCTGAACAATAAAGATTTATTTTTTTAAAAAGGAAATGACTTCAAGTTTTCTCACTGCACAAGATACAGTCAAACACTGCTGCTGTTAAATATGTTACCCTTTGTTCTCCCTGCATGATCTACAATAATAATCTACTTTATGTTGTTATTTACTGCTGTGTTGCTAACAATTACTTGAAAAAGAAGTTGTGGTGCTTCACTGGGTTGGAAAAAGTTTAGCTACATCAGAAAGCAGGTCTATCATATATATACTAGAGGCCCAATGCATGAAATTTTATCATATATACTAGAGGCCCAATGCATGAAATTCGTGCCTGAAGGGGGGAGGCGGTGGTCCCTCAGCCCAGCCTGCACCCTCTCCAATCTAGGACTCCTCTCACAATCCAGGACTGCTGGCTCCCAAGTGCTCACCTGCCTGCCTTCTTGATTGCCTTTAATCACTTCTGTCTGCCGGCCTGATCACCCCCTAACCACTCCCCTGCCAGCCTGATTGATGCCTAACTGCTCCCCTGACAGCTTGTTTGCCCCTAACTGCCCTCCCTGCAGGCCTGGTCACCCCTAATTGCCCTCCCCTGCAAGCCTGGTCCTCCCCACAACTGCTCTTCCCTGCAGGCCTGGTCACCCTCAAATTCCCTCCTCTGCCAGCTCGGTCAGTGCTAACTGCCTTCCCCTGCAGGTTTGATCACCCCCAACTGCTCTCCCTTGCAGGCCTGGTCCCTTCCAACTGCCCTCCCCTGCTGGCCATCTTGTGATGGCCATTTTGTGTCCACATGGGGGCAGGATTTTTGACCACATGGGACAGCCATCTTGTGTGTTGGAGTGATAGTCAATCTGCATATTATATGTGCAAGTTGACTTGTGCATGAGCAATACATATAAAGCTCTCACTGGTGCCAATTGTATGTGTATGTTTTGATCTGTCATTGTCGATCATGAATTTGGTTGACACTTCTATTATAGAGAAAGGTTGAGTTGTGATATTAAAATATTTCTTCTAATTAATTTCCTTTCAATGTGCACAAATCCATGCACCAGGTCACTAGTGTTGAATAAAAGCGTTGAATGCAGACAATGCTTTCTTATTTCCTATATTTAAAAAAAAAATGCTTGTAGTTTTTACCTGTTGAGTATGATATTGGCTGTGGGGTTTTCATATATAGCCTTCATTATGTTGATATATAGTCCCTTTATTCCCAATTTTCTTAGAGTTTTATCATAAATGGGTGCTGGACTTTATCAAGTGTTTTTTCTGAATCTATTGATGTGATCATATGATTTTTATTCTTCATTTTTATAGGTGTATATGCTTATGGATTTGTAGATATTATACCAACTTTGCACCCCCTTAATAAATCCCACTTGATCATGTTGTATGATATTTTTAATGTATACCTGGATCCAGTTTGCTAATATTTTGTTGAGGATTTGAGCAATTACGTTCTTCAGGGATATTGGCTTTATAATTTTCTTTCTTTATAGTGTTTTTATCCATTTTTGGAGTTTGGGTAATGCAGGCCTAATAAAATGAGAGTTGAAGTATTTCCTTATCTTGAATATTTAGAATAGTTTGAGGATAGGTATTTGAATGTTTGGTAAAATTCTTCCATGGTATCCAGTCCAGGACTCTTGTTTATTTGGAGTGTTTTAATTACTACTTCAATATCAGTAGTTGTAATCTATCTATTCAGATTCTGTGATTCTTCCTGATTCATTTTTGGAAAATTGTATGTTCCTAGAATTTGTCCATTTCTTCCAGAATGTTCAATTTGTTGGCATCTAGTTGTTCATAATATATTCTTACAAACCTTTGTATTTCTTTGGTGTCAGTTGTTATTTCTCCTCTTTCATTTCTGATTTTATTTATGGGTCCTCTCTCTTTTTTCTTGATGAGTCTGCTCAAAGGTTTATCTGTTAATCATGTTTATATATATTTTTAACTATATTTGGTCTTCAGAGATGCTTTTTTTTTAAATATGTTTTCAGTAGAGGCACAGTGCACAAAATTCATGCACAGAGCAGGAGGGTGTCCCTCAGCCCAGCTTGCACCCTCTCCAATCTGGGACCCCTCAAGAAATGTCTGACTGCCTGTTTAGGCCCGATTCTGGGCAGTCGGACATCCCTCTCACAATCCAGGACTGTTGTCTCCCAACTGCTTGCCTGCCTTCCTTCCTAATTGGCCCTAACCACTTCTGTCTGCCAGCCTGATCACCTTAACCATTCCCATGCCAGCCTGATTAATATCTAACTGCTCCCCTGCCAGCCTGTTTGCCCCCAACTTCTCTCCTCTGCCAACCTTGTCACCCCTAACTTCAGGGTTGGTCACCTCCAACTGCCCTCCCCTGCTGGCCATCTTGTGGTGGGCATATTGTGTCCACAAGGGGGCAGGATTTTTGACCACATAGGGGCAGCTATCTTGATCTTGTATGTTGGAGTGATAGTCAATATGCATATTACTCTTTTATTAGATAGGATACAGGCCTTGTGCACAGGTGGGAACCAGCTGGTTTGCCCTGAACGATGTCCCGGATCAGGGTGGGGTTCCCTTGGGGCATGGGATGGCCTGGGAAAGGGGCCTGTGGTGGTTTGCAGGCCAGTCGTGCCCCCTGGCAACCCAAGCAGAGGCCCTGGTATCTGGAATTTATTTACCTTCTACAATTGAAACTTTATAGCTTGGAGTGGAGCCAAGCCTCCTTCTTGATCTGTGGCCGGCAGCCACTTCTGTTTGGATTTGTTTACCTTCTATTAATATAATTAAAACTTTGTATCCTTGAGTGGAGGCCTGAGCCAGCCAGAGTGTGTGGAAAGCTTGGCTTCCTCTGTTGCCAGAGAAACCCAAGCCTCCCTTCTGGGAGCCATCTTAGTTGGGTTTATTTGCATACTTGCACTGATTGGCTGGTAGGCGTGGCTGGTGGGTGTGGCGGGGTGATGGTTAATTTGCATATTACTTTTTTATTAGGTAGGATTGACTCTAGAGAGGAAGGGAGAGAGAGATAAAAACATCAATGATGTAAGAGAATCATTGATAGGCTGCCTCTTGTACACCCACCCCCTATTGGGTATTGAACCCTCAACCTGGGCATGTGCCCTTGACCAGAATTAAACCTGGGAACCTTCAGCCCACAGACTGATGCTCTATCCACTGAGCAAAACTTGCTAGGGATAATGATATTTATCTTTTCGAAGAACCAGCTCTTGACTTTATTGATCTTTTGTATTTTTCTTAGACTTTATTTTGTTTATTTCTGCTTCAATCATTATCATTTCCTTTCTTCTACTTATCTTGGTTTTTATTGTTCTTTTTCAGTTTCCTTTAAGTATAAAGTTAGATTGTTTATTTGAGGTTTTCTTGGCCTGTAATGCTATGGATTTCCATCTTAGAACTATATTAGCTGTGTCCCATAGATTTGGGGTTGTTGTGTTCTTGTTTTCATTTGCTTGAAGGTGTCTTTTGATTTCTTCCTTGATCTATTGTTAACCCATTCATTGTTTAGTGATATGTTATTTAGCCTCCATGTGTTTGTGTGGTTTCCGGTTTTTTTCTTATAATTGATTTCTAGTTCATATTATGGTCAAAGATGCTTAATATGATTTCAGTCTTCTTAAATTCATTAAAACTTGTTTTGTGTCCTAACATGTAGTCTATCCTAGAAAATGATCCATGTGTACTTGAGTAGAATTTATATTCTGCTGTTTTGCGGAAAAATGCGTTGAAGATATCAATTAGATCCATCTGATCTAGTGTGTCATTAAAGCCGCCATTTCCTTGTTGATTTTCTGTCTGGAAGATGTATCCATTGACATTACTGTAGTGTTAAAAATCTCCTACTATGACTGTATTACTATTAATCTCTTCCTTTATGTCCATCAAGATTTGTTTTACATACTTAGGTGCTCCTATGTTCAATGCATAAATGTTTATAAATTTTGTATCTTCTTATTAGATTGCTCTCTTTATCAGCATGTAGTGACCTAAAATTTATTGTCAAATATAAATTTTGCTACCCCAGATTTTTAAAATTTTCATTTTCATGAAATATTTTTTTTCCATCTCTTACTTTTACTTTGTGTGTATCTTTCATTTTGAGGTGGACTTCTTGTAGACAGCACATATATGGGTCTTATTTTCTTATTCATTCAGCTATCCTAAAACTTTTTATTGGAGCATTTAAGCCATTTACATTTAAAGTAACTATAGATAGGCATGTATTTATTGCCATTTTATCCTTTTAATTATATGTTCCTCTGTTTCCTCTCCTCTTCTTTCTTTTTCTTTTTCTTTAAAGAAAGCCCTTTAAAATTTTTATAATACTGGTTTGGTAGTAACAAACTCCTTTAGGATTTTTATTTTTATTTTTATCTGGGAAGCTTTTTATTTCTCCTTTAGTTTTAAATTATAGTCTTTCTGGAGAAAGTAGTCTTGGTTGCAGGTTCTTGCTTTTACTCACTTTGAATATTTTATGCTAATTCCTTCTGGCCTTAAATTGGGCAATCAGCTGACATTCTTATGGAAACTCCCTTGTACATAACTATCTTTCTGTTGCGACTTTTAAGAGTCTCTCTTTGTCTTTAAACTTTAGCATTTTAATTATAATGTGTCTTGTGTGAGCCTCTTTGGTCATCTGATTTGGGTTCTGTACTTCCTGGAATTGTGTGTCTTTTTCCTTCACCAGGTTAGGGTGGTTTTTGGTAATTATTTCTTCAAATAGTTTTTATCCCTTGCTTTTTCTTTTCTCTTTCTGGTAACCATACAAGGTGAATGTTGCTACCCTTCATATTGTCTCAAGGTCCCTTAAATTATCCTATTTTATTTTATTTATGTTTTTGCTGCTCTGATTTTTTTCTATTTTGTCTTCCAAACTGTTGATTTAATCCTCTGACTTATCCAACCTATTGTTTATTTCTTCCACTGTATTCTTCATTTCAGATAATATATTCTTCACTTCTGATTGGTATTTTTTATGGTTTCTATGATCTTTTTCATATTGTTGAGCACCCTCGTAACCATTATTTTGAAGTCCATATCTACTAAATTGCTTGTCTCCATTTTATTTAGCTCTTTTCTAGAGATTTCTCCTGTTCTTTCATTTGGGGATTTTTTTTATCTCCCCATTTTGGCTGCCTCTTTGCATTTGTTTCTATGTATTAGAAAGATCTGCTATCACATTCAGTGTTCATGTGATGGCCTTATGTAATATGCATCCTATGGAGTTGAATGGCACAATTTCCTATATTTTCTGAGCTGGGTGCACCAGGAATGTTCTTTGTGTGGGTTATGTGGGCCCTCCTGTTATAATTTATTCTTGACTTCTATTGGCCTGCTTGTGTATGGAATCAACCCTCAGGTTAGCTGACTGTGATGCTCAACTATGACCAGAGTTTGTAAGCTGCTGTGCAGGTGCTGACCACATGAAGCAAAATTCACCTCACAGTGTTTGCTGCTTGCTGAGATCTTCTTATTGATACTCTGCCTGTGAAGCTTATTGGACCCTGCTCTGTTGTTGCCTGAAGCTGGCAGCTGGTGGTGGTGGATCTGGGCCTCTTGAGAAGTACAGACCAATGTAAGATGTTGCCTGTAACTGGCCCTCAGTAACGTGTTTGAAACTACAAGTGACCCACAGTTTGTGGCTGTCTATGCTGGGCCTGGTTGCATGCAAGAACGACCAAGATGTGCACCACGGAAGCCTTTTACCATCATCAGGCCAGGGTCAGGTAAGCAAAAGTCCCAAGTTATCCTGACAAGATCCATCTCTGTCTATCTCTACCTGTCGGATGCCTGATAGGCTCAGTCACTGAAAAACCTCTGGCTATACTCATCAGCAGTATAAGTAAGCTTCACAAGATGGACAAGAGAGGGTCAGAAAGGTGGGGCTATTGCTTTCCTCCAGCTGATGTTTCAGCAAATGGAATGCTCTACACAAGAAAGATGGTGTCTGAAGTGTGGGAGAATGACTCAGCAAGTGATCTTGGCAGTTGTGCCTTCAGTTCCCTCCCAAGGGCCACGAACCCAGTCACTCCTCATGGAACTTTAGTGCACTCTGCCCTCCCTCTTCAGGAGCCCCAGATGAGTTGCTGCAAACAGTGTTTTGTATGTTGGCCCTTTAAGAAGGTGCCTGTGTCTCTAGTGGACTTCCATACTACCTGGTGGACAGAAACCCTGCTACTTTTGGCAACCAAATATTGTGTGGGTGCCTCTTCCTGACTATTATACTCTGAGCTGGGGAGCTTGGTTTTGGGTTCAGACCCCATCTTTCTCAAGCCGAACCTCCTGCAGCTGAGATATTTCTCCAGAAACTCAGCTGCCACCTGTAAGAATAAGGCCAACCTTTTTCATGTTTCTGCTCTTGCTACCAGTCTTTTTTTTTTTAATCAATCTTGTTCATATTATTACAAAAGTTCCTCATTTCTTCCCCCCTCCACCAGGTTCCCACCCCACACTCCACCCCCTCCCCATCCCCCATTGTCCTCATCCATAGGTGCACAGTTTATGTTCAGTCTCTTCCTCCCTCCCTTTCCCCAAGAACAGTCAGTCCACTCCCCTCCCATATCGCCAACTCTACTACAATCAACAGCTAATATTGTTCATCAGGTTTTTCAATCTCCTTTTGTTGTTGTTGTCGTTGTTTTTAATTAATAAACTTTTACACTTCTAAGAATAAATTTTAAAATCTAATAATTTTAAACCTTGTTTTTTTTCTGCCCTGGGAATTGAGAGCAAACTTGTTTACATGTAAACTTGCCCTTAGGCTATCAAAAGGTGTAGCCATTCAAGTGTAAATGGACACATTGTTTAAACATAGCTGCTGGTTGGAATTGGATTACCTGTTCTGGGTGGGAAGGGCTTGTCATTCCCTTTCTCCATTAAAATTAAGGTGTTAGCTTTAAAACCTCTTTTTGGCAAGAGATCTTAAACTTTCAGAACTTAAAATTTTTCAGATAGTAAATGAGTTACTTAGCATTTTCTCAAAATAATACCTCCACATCCAAGGATACACTTCACACAAAAGACATTTCCAAATATAATAGATCGACCAACCTCATCCAGGCCCCACACAAGGCGCTCACAGATCAACACCCCTGCACTATACTAACTCAACACATCCAGATCTAAGCCTTCATTACTTGAATCAGCAGACCCTCAAGTTCCCCCAAAAGTTTCCAGCCATGTCTGAGAGGCAGCCTTGGGGTGGGAGCAGGGGAGGAGTGAGCTGTTTCGGGCCTGGCTGCTCCAGGCCTGGCCTCTGTTGCTCAGGTCCATTCCACAACCAGCTGCTCCAGGTCTGGTCACTGTCGTTCCCGACCTGGCTGCTCCGGGCCTGGCAGCTCCCAACCTGGCTGCACCATGCTTGGTTGCTGCTTCTCTGGGCCCGGCCGCTCCAGGCCTGGCCACTTCAGGCCTGGTAGCTCCCGACCTGGCTGCACCAGGCTTGGTTGCTGCTTCTCTGGGCCTGGCTGCTCTGGGCCTGGCTGCTCTGGGCCCAGCTGCTTCAGGCCCGGCCACTCCGGGCCTGGCCGCTCCCGACCTGGCTGCTCTGGGCTTGGTTGGTGCTGCTCTGGGCCTGGCTGCTCTGGGCCCAGCTGCTCCAGGCCCGGCCGCTCCGGGCCTGGCCGCACCCGACCTGGCTGCACTGGGCTCGGCCGCTCCGGGCCTGGCCGCTCCCAGCCTGGCTCTTGCTACCAGTCTTGATGTAGTTTCTTCTGTAAATCTTTGGTTATGAGACTCGTTTTCAGCTATCCTTCATTGGTTTTTCAGGATGATTGTTCTATGATTTAGTTGTAATTACAGTTTGGTCCTTGGAGGAGATAAATGTAGTTTCCCTCTACTCTACCACCACTTTGGATCTCCTCTAGAGTGTACGGTTTTTCTCCCATATCCCATTAATCTCATTTCCCACTCCTCTTCATCAAGAAACAATCACTATTACTATTTTAAATTTTCCTCAAGTTTTATTATTTATGCCAATCCAATTGTTTTCTTATTTTATCCCTTTCTTACACAAGAGGTTATAAACCATATACCTTCTTTTGTGCCTTGATTTTTTTCATTTGGTAATATGCTACGTGTATTTCAACAAATCAATGTATATAGAGAGAACCCTATTCTTTTGTTGTTGTTAGTCCTCATTCAAGGATTTTTCTTTTTCATTGATTTTAGAGAGAGAGGAAGGGAGAGGGTAAGATAGAGAGAAAAACATTGATGTGAGAGACACACATCAATTGGTTGCCTCCCCAACCTCCCCTGACCAGGTCCAGGGATTGAGCCTGCAACCGAGGTATATGCCCTTGACTGGAATCAAACTTGGGACCCCTCAGTCTGCAGGCTGATGGTCTAACCACTGAGCAAAGCTGGCTATGGTGAGAGAATCCTATTTTTCCTCTTATTTTACAAAAGTATAATAATAAATTCCATTATATGTGTTTGCCCTAGTTTAATCAGATCCTGAATGACAGACACTTGGGTTATTTCCAATCTGCCAAGATAAACCATGCTCAGTGACTTAATATAGGCATCTGTCATTTTGTACATGTGTAGATGAGTCTGAAGAATGAAGTCTAAGAATTGGACATGATGGGTTAGAAGGTCAGTGCATTTTTATTTTAAGATATATTGTCAAATAGACTCCATTGGGTTGTAGTATTGTCCACTCCTGACAACAGTGGAGCAGGGGCTAGAGGGAGGCCTATTTTTCCATAGCCCCACCAACAAAGTGTATTGTCAAGTGTTCAGATTTTTGTCAATTAGATATTTGAAAAATTGTACCTCAACATCTCTTCAAATAGCATCTCATGACCTTTCTCTTATTATGAGTTAGGATGAGAATCTTTATTTATACTTAATAATCATTTACATTTTTCTTTGTTAATAATCTATGTTCTTTTTTGTGATTTTTCTATTGAGTAATGAACTTTATTTTATTAATTGTTAGGACTCTATATAATCAGAGATTAGTCCTTTTTCTGATATGAGTTCATTGTTAGAACTCATGTTATAAAGATATTTGTCCATAGTTTTCATCAAGTATATGTATGGTTTTATGTTTATATTAAAACATAATATGTTTAATCCATATGGAGTTTGTCCTAGTGTAAAGTATGAAATAGGGATCTAATATTACCTCTCTCTAGATAGCTATCAATTGGTCCCAATAGTATTTATTTAGAAATCTATTTTTCCTGTATTTTTAAAAGCTATACTATTTTTTAATGTATATTTTATTGATTTCTTACAGAGAGGAAGAGAGAGGGATAAAGAATTGAAACATCGATGAGAGAGAGTCATCAATCAGCTGCCTCCTGCACACCCACTACTGGGGATGTGCCCCACACCAAGGTACATCTCGACTGGAATCGAACCTGGGACCTTTCAGCCCGCAGGCCTACACTCTATCCACTGAGCCAAACTGGTTTCGGCAAAGCTATACTATTTTTAATAATTGATTTTAGAGAGAGAAAGAGAGAGAGAAAGAGATAAACATCAATGTGAGAGGGGAACATCAATCCATTGCCTCCCACACATGTCCTGACAGGGAATTGAACCTGCAACCTTTTGAACTTTGGTGTATGGGATGACGCTCCAACCAATTGAACTACTCTGGCTGGGGCTAAAGCTATACTCTTATCACATATAAAATACTTACATGTATTAGGTCTATATCTGGACTTTCTTTTTTTTCATAAAATTGGAAAGATGTATCAAGGAATAATTAAGGGAAGAGGGTTGAAATCAAACTGCCTAGATTAAAAGTCAAATGCATTATATGCTGTGTGTATGACTGAGAACCATTTACTACTTCATTGTGTAGAATGTAATTAGAATGTGATTGCACTGTCCCTGGTACATGAGCATGCCCAATATCAACAATAAGGATAACAATGTTACTATTTTCTCATCTATTACAGTGGGTGATGTGTATTATCAAAGAAACTACTGTAGTAGGTGCCTCATTCTTGTCCCCTGGGTGGTCCTTTGTGAGAATGCTGCTCTTTGTACCATAAGTCCTTTCTACAGAGATATGTGGGTCTAAGAATGTGAAGAACTGAATGCTAAGAAACTAAAGAGAGGGGTCATGTGTGATTCCAGAAAGCACTGAGTTAACAGAACATGCTAGTAGATGTTAGTCAGAAACCTACTCTTTATGCGTTCAAATGTCCATCCCTGTTTCAGACTCTCATTGTACAGACCACATCTGGATTTTGTGAATGAGAGCAAAATAAAATGAAATCCCAGTTGTTTTGATCTGAGTTTTCCAGTTTAGCATGTGTACAAAAAAGACAAAGATGTACATCAAAGAGAAACAAGTGCTCTATAGCAGCGAGCCCATGATACTCACAAACACAGGTCTGGTCACACTTTCTTTAGTAGTGGCCATCTGATTGCAAATCCATATATGAGTAGGGCACATTAATTTTCAGTTGATAATAATGGTAAAGTATACTCAAAGTCTAAAATTACACAACCAGTTAAAAAAAACAAATCAACTTTACCTATAGAAGAATATAGTTAAGGTCTTCTGTGAATCACTGATCAATTTGGGCCAAGTCAATGAAAATGGAGTTATTTAACAAACCAAGACATTAAGTGCAGTAAACATTTAATTGTTTTTTGAATCCCTCAGGCTCTGTCTCAAGAATTCTCCCCAATTGTAGCCACTCAGCAACATCCAGGATACTGCATAGTCACTAAAAACTCAGAGTCCAAATGACCCATATTATGCATTTGGTGGCAAGGTGAAAGTTTATTTTCTGCTTGTCAGGAATCTCTCATGGTACATGAGCCTTAATTATATAGTTTGGGTAGAAATACCAACCATTGCAATAGCAGTGTCAGCACTAGTTGAGTCCTTGTCATGACTAAGCACTGTGCTAATGTGCTTAATGTTTTACTTCAGTTTTCATTTAACCCTACCAGCAGTTCTCTGAAGTGAGTGTTATTATTATATCCATTTCATGGATGAGGAAACAGAGGACAAGATGATTTAGATGACTTCCCCAAGTTCTCAGAACTATTAAGTGGCAGACCTTGAATTCAGTTCTGTCCAAGTCCATACTGTTAACCTCTGCATTAATTAACGAATTACATTTAGCCTACAGTTACAAGGTCTAATTGAATCAAGTCTGTTAACAGCACCTGTAGGCTTCAATTACACAGCAATAACAGGGCCAGGTGGTTCAACCCTGTTCTCTTCCAGTTCATGTGAGTGAGCTCATTGATAAACACTCTCTTTGCCTAAAAATATCGGGCAGCCCACACCCTGGAGTCCCACAGCTGCTCATGGCAAGTGTACTAGAATGAGAAAGTGCTTCCTAAAGCCTTTATAAAGGCTTTTTGACCATGGTGATGGTAATGCTAGTGAGAGGAGAGGGAAGAAAGTGAAAGCAAGAAAGGCTGAGAGAGACATAATAGAGGTCATATCTTTTCCTTTAACTGAAGTGGCCTGCCAAGTGCTGCGGTAGCTCTTCCTAGAGGGGTGATTCTAGGCCAGCTCGGCCAACTACCTTTACCTCTCCTTGGAATTCCTGTGTTGCAAGGGATTCTTAAGGATGATTGAGTAACTGGCACAATCATTTAATCTATTTAACAAATATATATTAAACTTCTACCACAGGCCAGATGTTGTCTGTGATTACAGCAACAACTCCCCCCCTTACCACCCCCACAAAAAAAAAAACACACAAAAAAAACTCTGCATAGGACACATGGAAATTACATTCTAGAGGGGAAGAAGGGACTCCAGAAATAAGACACACAAAATAATAATAAAAAGTATAGCCAAAACTGGTTTGGCTCAGTGGATAGAGCATTGGCCTGCGGACTGGCCTACAACACTGAGGAGCAGTGGAACACAGGGAACTGCAATACTGTCTGGACTGAGAAACAGGCATACCAAACAGAATATTCATCAGTTTATAATGTTCTTTATTATCCATAAATGAGTGAAGTCATGTGGTGTTTCTCTTCCATTGACTGGCTTATTTCACTCAGTATGATGTTCTCCAATTCCATCCAGGTTGCTGCAAATGATGAGAATTCCTTCTTTTTTATGGCAGCATAGTATTCCATTGTGTATCTGTACCATAGTTTTTTGATCCAATCATCTGCTGACGGGCACCTAGGCTGTTTCCAAATTCTAGCTATTATAGATAGTGCTGCTATGAACATAAGGGTGCATATATCCTTTCTGATTGGTGTTTCTAATTTCTTGGGATATATTCCTAGGAGTGGGATTACTGGGTCAAATGGGAGTTCCATTTTCAGTTTTTTTGAGGAAGCTCCATACTGTTCTCCACAGTGGAGCATTCCCACCAACATCTCCTCAACCTCGCCAGCACTTGTCGTTTGTTGATTTGTTGATGTTGGGGTACTTAAGGATGACTGAGTAACTGGCACAATCATTTAATCTATTTAACAAATACATATTAAACTTATACCATTCTGACTGGTGTAAGATGATACCGCATTGTTGTTTTGATTTACATATCTCAGATAATTAGTGACTTTCAGCATGTTTTCATGTGCCTTTTGGCCTTCCTTCTTTCTTCTTTTGAGAATATTCTATTTAGGTCCATTGCCCATTTTTTAATTGGGTCATTTATCTTCCTTTTATTAAGTTGTATAAGCTGTCTGTAGATGTTGGAGATTAAAACTTTATCAGTGATAACATTTGCAAATATGTTCTCCCATACAGTGGGCTTTCTTGTTGTTTTGTTAATGGTTTCTTTTGCTGTAAAAAAGCTTTTTATTTTGATGTAATCCCATTTGTTTATTTTCTCCTTGGCTTCCATAGCCCTAGGGGCAGTATCAGTGAAAAAGTTCTTTTGGCATATGTTTGAGATTTTGCTGCCTGTGGATGCCCCTAGTATTTTTATGGTTTCCTGTCTTATGTTTAAGTCCTGTATCCATTTTGAGTTTATTTTTGTGTATGGTGTAAGTTGATGATCTAGTTTCATTCTTTTGCATGTATCTGTCCAATTTTCCCAACACCATTTATTGAAGAGACTGTCTTGATTCCATTGTATATTTGTGCCTCCTTTGTCAAATATTAATTGAGCATAGTGATTTGGGTTAAAATCTGGGATTTCAATTCTATTCCATTGATCTATATGTCTGTTCTTGTGCCAGTACCAGGCTGTTTTGAGAACAGTGGCTTTGTAATACAGCTTGAAGTCTGGTATTGAGATCCCTCCTACTTTACTCTTCTTTATCAGGATTGCTGTGGCTATTCGGGGTCTTCTGTTGTTCCAAATGAACTTTTGGAGAGTTCTTTCTAGGTCAGTGAAATATGTCGTTGGTATTTTAATGGGAGTACATTGAACCTAAATTGCTTTGGGAAGTATGGACATTTTGATGATGTTGATTCTACCAATTCATGAACATATGTTCTTCCATCTGTTTACATCTTCCTCTCTCTTTTTTCAGTGTCGTATAGTTTTCCACATATAGGTCCTTTACTTCCTTAGTTAACTTTATTCCTAGGTATCTTAATTTCTTTGGTGTGATGGTAAATGGGATTGCGTTTTTAGTCTCTCTGTAAATTCACTGTTGGTGTATAGAAATGACATAAATTTCTTGGCATTAATTTTGTATCCTGCTATATTGTCAAATTCATTTATTAAGTCCATTAGTTTTTTTATGGAGTCTATTGTTTTTTTATGTGCAATATCATGTCATCTGCAAATAAGGATAACTTTACTTCTTCTTTTTTAATTTGGATGCCTTTTATTTCTTCTTTTTGTCTAATTGCAAGGGCTAGTACTTCCAGTACTATGTCAAATAAGGGGTGGTGAGAGTGGATAACCCTGTCTTGTTCCTGTTCTTATACAGAATGGTTTTAGCTTTTGTCCATTGAGTGTGATGTTTGCTATGGGTTTATCATATATAGCTTTTATTATGTTGAGGTATGATTCTTATACTCCCACCTTGTTGAGAGTTTATATCAGGAAAGGGTGTTGGATTTTATCAAATACTTTTTTTGCATCAATTGATATGACTATATTATTTTTATCTTTCAATTTGTTTATGTGATGTATCACATTTATTGATTTGCGGATATTGTACCATCCTTGCATTCCCAGGATAAATCTTACTTGGTCATGGTGTATGATCTTTCTGATGTATTGCTGGAGCCTATTTGCTAGAATTTTGTTGAGTATTTTGGCATCTATGTTCATGAGGGATATTGGCCTGTAATTCTCTTTCATTGAGTTGTCTTTATCTGGTTTTGGTATTAGGGTGATGCTGGCTTCATAGAAGGAGCTTGAAAGTGTTCCTTCCTCTTGAATTTTTTTGAATATTCCAAGGAGGATAGGTTTTAGTTCTTCCTTGAATATTTGGTAAAACTCTCCTGTGAAGTCATCTGGCCCTGGGCTTTTCTTTGCTGAAAGCTTTTTGATTACTGTTTCAATTTCTTCTCAAGTCAATGGTCTATTGAGATTTTTATATTCTTCTTGATTGAGTTTTGGAAGTTCGTATTTTTCTAGGAATATGTCCATTTCCTCCAGGTTGTTCAGTTTGTTAGAATAGAGTTGTTTGTAGTATTTTGTAACAACACCTTGTATTTCATCGGTGTTTTGATATTTCACCTCTTTCATTTGTGATTTTGTTTATTTGCGTCCTCTCTCTTTGTATCTTGGTTAGCCTGGCTAGAGGTTCATCAATCTTGTTTATCCTTTAAAAGAACCAGCTCTTGGTTTTGTTGATCTGATGTATTGTTTCTTTGGTCTCAATGTCATTCATCTCCGCTCTAATTTTTATTATTTCCTTCATTTTGCTTACACTGGGCTTTCTTGTTGCTCTTTTTATAACTCTTTGAGTTGTAGAGTTAGATAATTTGTTATCATTTTTTCTTGTTTTTTTACAATAGGTTTGTAGGGATATGAACTTCCCTCTCAAAACTGCTTTTGCTGTGTCCCATAGATTTTGGATTGTTGTGTTTTCATTGTCATTTGTTTCCAGGATGTTTTTAATTTCTTCCTTGATTTCTCTGGTAAGCCAGTCCTTGTTTAATAACATGCTGTTTAGTCTTCATGTGTTTGATTTCTTTGGATTGTTTTTTATTGTAGTTAATTTCAAGTTTTATGCCACTATGATCTGATAAGATGCTTGATATGATTACTATCTTTTGAATTTGAAGAGACTTTGCCTATGTCCCAAAATGTCGTCTATCTTTGAAAATGACCCATGTGCACTTGAGGAGGATGTTTATTCTGTGGCTTTGGGGTGGAATGTTCTGAAGATGTCAATTAATTCCATCTGATCTAGTAAGTTATTTAGGATTGATATTTCTTTGCTGACATTTTGTTTAGATGGTTTGTCCAAAGGTGACAGTGGGGTATTAAAATCTCCTACTATGATTGTATTGCTATTAATCTTTCCCTTAATGTCCTCCAGAATTTTTTTTTTATGTATTTGGGTGCTCCCATATTGGGTGCATATATATTTACCAGGGTTATTTCTTCTTGTTGGATTGCTCCCTTTAGTATTATGAAGTGGCCTTCATTATCTCTTATTATGTCCTTCACTCTGAGATCGAATTTGTCAGATATAAGTATTGCTACCTCAGCTTTTTTTTTTCATTTTTATTTGCCTGGAAAACCTTTTTCCATCCCTTTACCCTCAGTCTGTGTGCGTCTTTTTTTCTGAAGTCGGTTTCTTGTAGACAACAGATATATGGGTCTTGTTTTCTTATTCAATCTGTTACCCTATGTCTTATGATTGGAGCATTTAATCCATTTATATTTAAAGTTATTGTTCATAGGTACTCATTTGACGACATTTTTATTCTATACCCCTGTGTTCCTTCTTCGCTTCCTATTTCTTAATTTTTATAGTAGACCCTTTAGCATTTCTTTCATTGCTGGTTTTGTGGAGATAAATTTCTTTAGTCTTTTTTTTTTTTTTTGTCTGTGAAGCTAGTGATTACACCTTTAATTTTTATTGATAACCTTATTGAGTTCAGTATTCTTGGATTCAGACCCTTCCTTTGCATGACTTTGTATATTTCATCCCATTCCCTTCTGGCCTGATGAGTTTGTGCTGAGAAATTAGTTGCTAGTCTGATGGGGGTTCGTTTATATGTAACTTTCTGTCTCTCTCTCTGGCTGTTTTTAAGATTCTTACTTTGTCATTGGTGTTTGCCAATTTAATTATAATGTGCCTTAGTGTCGGTCTTCTGGAATTCATTTTACTTGGGACTCTGTGAGCATCTTGGATTTGTGTGGGGTTTTTTCTTCTCTATCTCAGGAAAGTTTTCTGTCATTATTTCTTCTTCTTTTTTTAATATATTTATTGATTTTCTTACAGAGAGGAAGGGAGATAGATAGAGAGCTAGAAACACCGACCAGCTGCTTCTTGCACACCCCCTACTGGGCTGTACATGCCCTTGGCCAGAATCGAACCTGGAACCTTTCAGTCCACAGACCAATGGTCTACAGCTGAGCAAAACCAGTTGAGGCTGTCATTATTTCTTGAAATACGTTTTCCATGTCTTCCTCCATTTCCTTTCCTTCTGGAATCCCTATTATTTGAATATTGTTTTGTTTTGTATTGTCACAAAGATCCCATATGCTCTCCTCCTGCTTTTTAATTTTTTTTTCTAGAAGCAGCTCTAATTGGGTATTTTTTTCCATTTTGTCTTCTAGCTCTGCTTTTGCTAGTCTGCTCTTGATGCTTTCTATTGAGTTCTTGATAGTAGCATTGTCTTTTTCATTTCTTCTTGTTTCATCTTCATTTCCTCTTGGTTTATCTTCATTTCCTCTTGATTCTTCTTTAATTCCTCTTGGTTCTTATTCATTTCCTCTTGGTTCTTATTCATATCGTCAAATTTTTCTTCCATTCTTTTCAGCCATCCTATGATCATTACTCTGAATTTTTGCTCTGGTAGGTTGCTTGCCTCTAACTCGTTTACTTCCTTTTCTGGTGATACCTGCTTTTCTTTCATGTGTGGACTATTTCTTTGTCTCCCCATGGCCTCTCTTTTCAGGATGTCTGGTTATGTGTTTTTTTTTTTTCTCCTGTGTTGATTTAAAGGCACAAAATACAACACCACCAGGTACAACACAAAAGGCACTGATCAGGAATGTATTTGCAATATTCATAACCTCTAATAAAGGTGACCACTAGAGAAAGACAAATTAGGCAATAGGAAAGAAAGAAGAATGGTGGGGGGAGGGGAAGAGGGATAAATAAAGAGATAGATAAAGAAGAAAAAAAAAGTAGTTTCAAAATAAAATTGGGAAACAAGAAAAGAGAGAGACAAGAATCAGACTAAGAGAAAAAGGGGAAACAAACTATCTCTCTCTCTCTCTCTCTCTCTCTCTCTATATATATATATATATATATATATATATATATATATATATGGAGAAATTTTTTATAGAACAACCACTAATCCCAGCAAATGCCATCAACAATACTTGGAGATTAATACAAACTGCAATATCCACTATTATTAAGCAAGGCTACGATAAACAGAAGTAAAAAACAAAGCAATTAAAAAGTACTAAGCAACAGTAACAACAAAAGAATAAGCATATCAATTTCACTAAAAAGCATAAAAATTCCATATAATCAACAATTACACAAACAACAACATAAGGATAGAGAGGAGAACAGGTTTTTTTGTTTTTGTTTTTGTTTTAACTAGTTAATATAGTGAAGAGAGTGGTATTTATGTACTTGGAGCAGGGAGTTGAAAATTAGGTCTATACGTATGGTGAGAATTTTAGCCGGGGGTATACAGAAAGAATAGGGGAAATCTAAAGCCGGAAAGGGATAAGATAAACAGGAGACCAAAGGGTAAAGGTTAATATGAGAGTGATGGCATAAAGGTCGAGGGTTGAACGGTGCTATAGTAGAAATTAAAATAGAATGAAGACTAATCCCAATGTAAAATAAAGAGAAAATAAAATGGTACTAAAAAAAAGGAAACAAAAATGCAAAATAGCAGTAGTAATAATGATGATTGAAATTGAAAAATGTAATCAAGTGAGAAAAAAGAAAAAAATTCATTTCTTAAGTAAAAGATGTAAAAATGAAAATAAAAGATGTAAAAATGAAAATAAAATTTAAAAAATAGAAAAATTAGCAAAAAAAAGTGCAGTAGTGGTCATTCACTTCCTTTGTTATTCTATTTGGCATGCCTGTTTTTTGGTCCAGACAGTATTGCAGTTCCCTGCGTTCCACTGCACCCCAGTTTTGTAAGCTAGTCCTTAATTTTAAGTCGGCTATTTTTTAGTTATTTGTGTCCATTTATTTTTGATTAATTAAAAGATAAAATAAAATAAAAAGGAATGGAAAAGGGGGAGGGAGGCGTGAAGAAAGTCAATTTGTAATTCAGCCCCTAGGTGGCAGTGTTTCTGCTTTGACTTCCCAGTCTTTTTGGCTGCTCTAGCCTTCTTTCTCTATGGCTCTATGTTTTGACGACTTAGGTTGCCTGGGTGCCGGGCTCCCAGATTGTCTCTTCTTGCTCTGATCCCCTGTTTCCAGGAAGGCAATTTCCACTTGCAGTCTCCCAGGATATGCCAAACTGGGCAGTCCTTCCCTAGTACTCAGAAGCAAGGGGGTGAAAGGGATCAGGTGCAGGATTGGTCTGTGCCAAGGTGTCCAGATGTTCTGCTTTTGGCGGGACAGTCCCGATTCTTAACAATTTGTCCCGCATCTTTTGCGTTTTAAAAAATTCCCGATTTTTGGGAAGATAACACCAAACTTGCAGCGCATGATTCTCTCTGCAGCCACTGCCTCTTTCGGCGCAGCTCTAGCTGAGGAGCCTCTTGGGCATGCAGTGGCTACGGTCGCTGCCAGCACAGTGGTGACCCAGATCCCACATGTTATTCCCACAAACTCTGACCTTTCCGTGGGTGATTGAAGAACTCCTTTGAATCAATGTGTTTGCATTGATTGGGGCATCACAGCTGTTCAGTGGTCTCCTCTGTTGTGGGTTTTTTGGGCCTCAGAGAAGATTCTCTTTTCTGGGTAAGATGGTGTAGTTTTCCCTCTAAGCCCATAACTCCAAAAGAGGTCTCTGCCGCAGTGCTGGCTGCATGGTCAGGAAATCCTGTCCAGCAGACCCTTGCCTTCTTTTAGAGTTCTGTTACCCCTTAGCTTGCCAATGGATACTCCCTGAACGACTCTCAGACTTTTCTTCTATCTGTTTTGGGATTAGGCTCAGAACAAGTCCATCTGCTGGCTGCCATCTTGTCTCCAAAGCTTTTTTTTTTTTTAAGTGCCATTTCATTTTCTCTTTATTTTACATTGGGATTAGTGTTCTACATTCTATTTTCATCTTTCCTTTAGCATCCTTTAACCCTATCTAAACATTACCTTTACACCATCACTCTCTTCTTAACCTTCCCCCTTTTGGTGTCCTGTTTATCTTAACCCTTTCATGATTTATATTTTCCCTATTCTTTCTGTTAAAATTTCACCCTACTTTATATATCTAATTTCCAATCCCCTGCACGAAATGCATACACACCATCTCTTCTCTGTCTTAACTATAAAGAAAATTGTTTTTCTCTCTGTCCTTTTGTTGTTGTTTGCTTGAATGTTGATTATATTGAATTTTTATGCTTTTTAGTGGCATTGCTTTGCTTATTCTTTTGTTGTTGTTGTTGTTTCTTAGTAATTTTTGTTTGCTTTGTTTTTTACTTCTGTTTTACCTTGCCTTGGTGATATTAGTTGGTGTTGTAGTTTGTATTAATCTCCAAGTACTGTTGCTGGCATTTGTTGGGATTAGTGGTTGTTCTATTGGGATTTTCTCCCCATACATATAGTTTTTTACTCTTTTTTCTCTTAGTCTCATTCCTGTCTCTCTTATTTTTTTCCTGTTTCCCAATTTCATTTTAACACTCCTTTTTTTCTTCTGTTTTTACTCTTCTTTCTCTTCTGTCACCTAAGTTGCCTTTATCTAGTGGTCACCATTATTGGAGGTTATTAATATGGCAAATACATTTCTGTTCAGTGATTTGTGTGTTGTACCTTGTTGTGTTGTCTTTTGTGCCTTTAAATCAACGTAGGAGAGAGAGAACTACATAAGCAGACATTCAGAGGAGAGAGACCATGGGGAGACAAAGAAACAGCCCTCATATGAAATAAAGCAGGCATCGTCAAAAAAGGAAGTAAACAAATTAGAGTCAAGCAACCAATCAAAGAGAGAATTCAGAGAAATTATCATAAAATGGCTAAAAAGAATGGAAGACAAATTTGACAATATGAGTAAGAATGAAGAGGAAATGAAGAAGAACCAAGAAGAAATGAAAAATGACATCGCTACTGTAAAAAACTCAATAGAAAGCATCAAGAGTAGACTAAAAGAAACACAGGACTGCATCAGTAAGCTAGAAGACAACATGGGAAAAAATACCCAATTAGAGCAGCTTCTAGATAAATAAATTAAAAAGCAGGAGGAGAGCCAAAGAGAACTTTGGGACAATACAAACAAAACAATATTCGCATAATAGGGGTTCTAGAAGGAAAGGAAACTAAGAAAGTAATAGAAAAATGTTTACAGAAATGACAAAAAAATTTTCCTGATTTAAAAAAAAAGAAAAAAACCCATACAAATCCAAGAAGCTCGCAGAGACCCAAAATAAACCCCAAAAGACCAACATCAAGGCGTATTATAATTAAATTGGCAAAAACCAATGACAAAGTAAGAATCTTAAAAGCAGCCAGAGAAAGACAGAAAGTTACATATAAAGTTACAACTGATTTCACAACAGAAACTCATCAGGACAGAAGGGAATGGAATGATATATACAAAGCCATGCAAAGGAAGAGTCTGAATCCAAAACTGAAGGTGAATCAGGAGCTTCACAGACAAAGACAGACTAAGGAAATTTATTATCACCAAACCAGAAATATCAATACAAGAAATACTAAAGGATCTGCTGTAAAAATAAAGAAATAGGAAGCAAAGAAGGAACACAGGGGTATAGAATAAAAATGGCGACAAGTAAGTACCTGTCAATAATAATTTTATTTAATACACCACTATCACCACTAGACAAATCCTCTAAACAAAAAAATCAGCAAAGAAACATCAATCCTAAATGACTTACTAGGCCAGATGAAATTAATTGACATCTTCAGAACATTTCACCCAAAAGCCACAGAATATACATTCTTCTTAAAAGAAGAAGTAAAGTTATCCTTATTTGCAGATGACATGATACTGTACATAAAAAAACAAAAGACTCCATCAAAAAACTAATAGACTTAATAAATGAATTTGACAGTATAGCAGGATACAAAATTAATGCCAAGAAATCTATGGCCTTTCTATACATCAATAGTCTTGTATACAGAAAGAGAGACTAAAAATGCAATCCCACTTACCATCACACCAAAAAAATTAAGATACCTAGGAATAAACTTAACTAAGGAGGTAAAAGACTTAAGTGGAAAACTACAGGACACTGAAAAAAAGATAAGGAAGACATAAACAGATGGAAGAACATACCATGTTTGTGGATTAGAAGGATCACCATTATTAAATGTCCATACTACTCAAAGCAATCTATAAATTCAATGCACTCCCCATTAAAATACCACTGACATATTTCACAGACCTAGAAAGAAATCTCCAAAAATTCATTTGAAATAAAAAAATTTTAAAAAGACCCCGAATAGCCACAGCAATCTTGAGAAAGAAGAATAAAGTAGGAGGGATCTCAATACCAGATTTCAAACTGTATTACAAAGCCACTGTTCTCAAAACAGCCTGGTACTTGCACAAGAACAGACATATAGATAAATGGAATAGAAGAGGGAATCCAGATATTGACCCAAACCACTATGCTCAATTAATATTTGACAAAGGAGGCATGAACATATAATGGAGTCAAGACAGTCTCTTCAATAAATGGTGTTGGGAAAATTGGACAGATACATGAAAAAAACTGAAAGTAGACCACCAATTTACAGCATACACAAAAAATAAACTCAAAATGGATACAGAACTTAAACATAAAATGGGAAACCATAAAAATATTGGAGGAATCCATAGGCAGCAAAATTGCTGATTTATGCCAAAAGAACTTTCTATTGCCCTAAGGCAATAGAAACTAAAGAGAAAATAAACAAAAGGGAATACATCAAAATTGAAAGTTTTTACAGCAAAAGAAACCATCAACAAAACAACAAGAAAGCCCCCTGAATGGGAGAATATGTTTGCAAATTTTATCACTGATAAAGGTTTAATCTCCAACATCTACAGATAGCTTATACAACTAAATAAAAGAATGTTAAATGACCCAATTTAAAAAAATGGGCAACAAACCTAAATAGAATCTTGTCCAAAAAAAGATAGAAAGAAGGCCAAGAGACACATGAAAATATGAACAATGTCACTAATTATCCAAGAGACGCAAATAAAAACAACAATTCAGTTCCATCTCACATCTGTCAGAATGGTTATCATCACCAAATCAACAAACAACAAGTGCTGGGGAGGATTTGGAGAAAAAGGAACACTCATGCACTGTGGTGGCAATGCAGACTTGTGCAGCCGCTGTGGAGAACAGTATGGATTTTCCTCAAAAAACTGAAAATGGAACTCCCATTTGACCCAGTAATCCCATTCTTATGGAATATATCCTAAGAAACTAGAAACACCAATCAGAAAGGAAATATGCACCCCTCTGTTCATATCAGCACAATCTACAATAGCCAGAATTTGGAAACAGCTTAGGTGCCCATCAGCAGATGACTGGATCAGAAAACCATGGTATATCTACACAATGAAATACTATGCTGCCATAAAAAAGAAGGAATTCTTAACAATTGCATCAACCTGAATGGAATTGGAGCGCATTATTCTAAGTGAAATAAGCCAGCCAATGAAAGAAAAATACCACATAATCTCACTCATTTATGAATAATAAAGAACATAATAAACTGATGAACAAAAAAAAATAGATACAGAGCCAGTAAAGCATCAAAAAGACTTTCAAATTACAGAGGGAAGGTTAGTTAGAAGTGGGGGAAATAAGAGATCAACTGAAGGACTTGTATGCATGCATATAAGCATAACCAGTGGATGCAAAACTCTGGGGGTAAGGGCATGTATAGCAGTAGGGAGGAGCAGTGATAAAATATGTACATATATAATACTTTAATTTAAAAAATGGGAAAAAAAAGAAAAGAAAAAATTCTCCACTAATATTTCCTAGACTTTTTTGTAAGCCCCTGACAAATTTTGCAGTGCATGTGACCAGTACCAACTGCTATCTGGCAGAAAGATTTTAAGATACTTCTTGATTTGAGAGTTGTTAAAATATGGCCCAAAATGAGGTATTTTAGGACCAATAAAGTGTACTATTCAAGTTATCACAATTATAAATTATAATGCCATTATTTATTATAGTAAGTGCCATGTTAATATCAAGGGCAAAATTTCTAATAATATTTAAGATTTATGGCAATGCAGTATTAAAAGCATTTTGGTAAGACCATCTTCTCTCCACAAATTTCTGATAAGACTAACCATGGTGGTAATGCTGGGCAATTTACTTTTGAATGAAACTCATGTGACCTAAATCAGAAAGACAAATACTGCTCCACTTACCTTTTTTTTCCCACTCAATATATATTCTTCAGACCTTCCCACACAAGTACTTATAATGAATTCATTCTTTGTTATAGCATCCCATTGTATGGATGAACTATAATTAATTTACTAGCTCACTACCAATTAACTACTTGCTTACTTCTTACCTTTTTGTTATGACAAATAATGTTACAGTGGGCATTTCTGAAAACATAAGAAATCACTGATACAGGTTTCTTTAAAAAAAAAAATGGGCCGAGAGTTTTAGAAAAAGACATTTTCTATTCATTGTATGAAATGAAATACTTTCTTTGTTTTTGCTATACTTTAAAATTTCAAAGTAAGCATGTTTAAAAATATTTTTCTGGAGGGCGGAGCTTGAAGATGGCGACCGAACCGTCGGACTTGTTCTGACTCTGGTCCCAGAACAGATAAAGGTGGCTTCTGAGTCGCTCAGGGAGTGTTGATTGGCAGCTAAGGGACAGCGGAGTTCTCAAGGAGGGTAAGGAAGGGTCCGCTGGACAGGATTTCCTGACCAGGTGGCCAGCACGGCCGCGGAGGCAGCGGCGGCTGTGGCGGCGGCAGCGAGCTGCAGGCTGCGGTCTGTGGGCGTGGAGGGAGGACTGCATCGTCTTGTCAGGAAGGGAAGAGCTTCTCTGAGGCGTGGAAAACCCACAGCCGGGCGGTCCATCGAGCAGCTGAGACTCCCGGAGCTGCGCAGACACGTGGATTCGGGGGAGTTGTTCAGTCACCCACGGAAAGGTCAGAGTTTGCGGGGATAGCCTAAGGGATCTGGGTCCCGTAGCGCGCAGGCAGCTACAGCAGACGGGGAGCTCCGGCCCCACCTCCACTAAGGTAGCCGGAGAGCTTTGGCCCCGCCTCCACAGGAGCCGGGAGCGCAGCACCACCGCCCGCAGAAGCGGAGCGGAGCCCAAAGAAGGCTGCAGCAACACCTAGCACTGGGTTTGAAATAATCCCCCCCCAGAAGCGGGACTTTTTTAAACCGCCAGGGGACACGGGACAGAGTGTTAAGAATCGTGGCTGTCCCGCCAAGGGCGGAACATCTGGACACCTTGGCACCGGTTCCCATTCACTTCCTTGCTTCTGAATACTAGGGAAGGACTGCCCAGTTGGGCATAGCCGGGGAAATTGCAGGGGGAATTTGCCTTCTGGAAACAAGGGATCGGAGCCAGAAGACATAGTCTGGGAGCCAGCTGGCACCCTACCAGCTAGAGCCATAGGGAAAGAAGGCCAGAGCAACCAAAAAGACTGGGAGGTCAAACCGGAAACATTGACACCTAAGAGCTGAATTACAAACTGCCTTTTCTTTTCTTTTCTTTTCTTTTCTTTTCTTTTCTTTTCTTTTTTCTTTTAATTAATCAAAAATAAATGGACACAAGTAACTAAGATATAGCCTGTTTAAAATTAAGGTTTACCTTACAAAACTGAGGTGCAGTGGAATGCTGGGGACTGCAAGACTGTCTGGTCCGAGAATCAGGAGTGCCAAATACATTAACAGAGGAAGTGAATGACCACTACTGGACATTTTTATGCTGATTTTACTATTCTTTATTTTATTCTCATTTTTTACATCTTTTATTTAATTTTCACTTTTTATAGCTTTTACTTAAGAAAAATTTTTTCTATTTTTTTCCTTACTTGATTTTACCTTTTCAATTATTACATTTTTCAATCTCTATCATCACTATTACTACTGCTATTTTGCAATTTTTGTTTCTTTTTTTTGTTTGTTTGTTTGTTTGTCTGTTTCGTCTCCAGTACCATTTTATTTTTTCTTTATTTGACATTGGGAATAACCTTCATTCTATTTTAATCACTACTATAGCATCATTCAACCCTATCTCAACTTGAACTTTACACCATCACTCTCTTACTAAACTTTACCCTTTTAGTCGACGGTTTATCCTATCCCTTTCCAGCTTTAGTTTTTCCTCTATCCTTTCTGTATACCCCTTGCTAAAGCTCTCACTATACTTATAGACCTAAGTTCCAACCCCTGATCCAAGTGTATAAATACCAATTTCTGTACTATATTAACTAGTTAAAAAAAACTGTTCTCCCCTCTATCCTTTTCGCATTGTTTGTGTGAGGGTTGATTATTGTGAATTTTTATGCTTTTTAGTGAAATTGTTATCCTTATTCCTGTGTTGTTATTGTCGCTTTGTATTTATTTTTTAAAAATCCACTCTTTTTGTTTGTTTCTATTACTTCTGTATATCATTGCCTTACTTAATAATAGTGGATATTGTAGGTTGTATTAATCTCCAAGTATTGTTACTGGCATTGGCTGGGTTCAGTGATTGTTCTATAGCAATTTTCTCCACATATATATAGTTTGTTTCCCATTTCTCTTTTAGTTTGCTTCTTCTGTCCCTTTCTCTCTCTCTCTCTCTCTCTCTCTCTCTCTCTCTCTCTCCTTTCTTTTTTCCCCCTGTTTTCCAACTTTATTTTGTCATTACTTTTTTTCTTCTTTTTCTATCTCTTTATTCTTCTTTTTTTTACTTTATTTACTTAATTTTTTAAATTTTAATTTTATAGAAATTTTTTCTTTATTTTATTTTTACCTTTCTTCCTTCTCTCCTATACCCTAAGATGCCTTTCTCTAGTGGTCACCTTTATTAGAGGTTATTAATTTTGTAATTACATTTCTGTTAAGTGCCTCTTGTGTTGAACCTGGTAGTGTGTATTTTGTATCTTTAAATCAATGCAGGAGAAGGAACACCACATAACCAGACATCCTGATAAGAGAGCCATGGGGAGACAGAGAAATAGCCCGCACATGAAAGAAAAGCAGGTATCACCAGAAAAGGAATTAAAGGAGTCAGAGGCAAGCAGCCTATCAGAGCAAGAATTCAGAATAATGATCATAGGATGGCTAAAAAGAATGGAAGAGAAATTTGACAATAACCGAGAAGAAATGAGGAAGAACCATGAGGAATTGAAGAAGAGCCATGAGGAATTGAAGAAGAACCAAGAAGAAATGACAAATGACATCGCTACCACGAAGAACTCAATAGAAAGCATCAAGATGAAGCAGAGAACCGCATCAGTGAGCTAGAAGATAAGATGGAAAAAAATACCCAAGTAGAGCAACTTCTAGAAAAAAAGATTTAAAAGCAGGAGGAGAGCCTAAGGGAGCTTTGGGATAATACAAAACAAAATAATATTCGAAGAATAGGGGTTCCAGAAGGAAAGGAAACTGAGGTAGACATGGAAAAAGTATTTCAAGAAATAATGACAGAAAACGTTCCTGAAATAGAGAAGAAAAAAACCAACACAAATCCAAGAGGCTCGCAGAGTCCCAAGCAAAATGAATCCCAGAAAACAGACTCCAAGGCACATTATAATTAAATTGGCAAACAACAACAACAAAGTAAGAATCTTAAAAGCAGCCAGAGTGAGACAGAAAGTTACATACAAAGGAACCCCCATCAGACTAGCAACTGATTTCTCAGCACAAACTCATCAGGCCAGAAGGGAATGGGATGAAATATACAAAGTCATGCAAAGGAGGGTCTGAATCCAAGAATACTGTATTCAGCAAGGCTATCAATCAAAATTGAAGGGGAAATCTGGAGCTTCACAGACAAAAAAAAAAGACTGAAGTAATTTATCTCCACCAAACCAGCAATGCAAGCAATACTAAGGGGTCTACTGTAAAAATAAAGAAATATTAAGTGAAGAAGGAACACGGGCAAAGATTAAAAAATGGCGTCAACTGAGTACCTATCATTAATAACTTTAAATGTAAATGGTTTAAATGCGCCAATAAAAAGACATAGGGTAACAGATTGGATAAGAAAACAAGACCCATAAATCTGTTGTCTACAAGAAACCCACCTCAGAAAAAAAGATGCACACAGACTGAGGGTGAAGGGATGGAAAAAAGTTTTCCAGGCAAATGGAAATGAAAAAAAAGCTGGGGTAGCAATACTTATATCTGACAAATTAGATCTCAGAGTGAAGGACATAATAAGAGATAAGGAAGGCTACTTCATAATACTAAAGGGAACAATTCAACAAGAAGAAATTACCCTGGTAAATATATATGCACCCAATACAGGAGCAACCAAATACATAAAAAAAACTTCTGGAGGACATTAAGGGAGAGATTCATAGCAATACAGTCATAGAAGGAGATTTTAATACCCCACTGTCACCCTTCGACAAATCATCTAAACAAAAAATCAGCAAAGAAATATCAATCCTAAATGACTCACTAGACCAGATGGAATTAATTGACATCTTCAGAACACTCCACCCCAAAGCCACAGAATATACATTCTTCTCAAGTGCACATGGGACATTCTCAAAGATAGACCACATTTTGGGACATAGGCAAAGTCTCTTCAAATTTAAGAAGATAGAAATCATATCAAGTATCTTCTCAGACCATAATGGCATATAACTGGAAATTAACTACAATAAAAATAATCCAAAGAAATCAAACACATGGAGATTAAACAGCATGCTATTAAACAAGGACTGGGTTACCAGAGAAATCAAGGAAGAAATTAAAAACATCCTGGAAACAAATGACAATGAAAACACAACAATCCAAAATCTATGGGACACAGCAAAAGCAGTTTTGAGAGGGAAGTTCATATCTTTACAAACCTATTGCAAAAAACTAGAAAAAAGGGTAACAGATGATCTAACTCTACAACTCAAAGAGTTAGAAAAGGAGCAACAAGAAAAACCCAGTGTAAGCAGAAGGAAGGAAATAACAAAAATCAGAGCACAGATAAACGACATAGAGACCAAAAAAGCAATACATAAGATCAACAAAACCAAGAGCTTGTTCTTTGAAAGAAAAAACAAGATAGATGAACCTCTAGCCAGGATAACCAAGAAACAAAGAGAGAGGACCCAAATAAACAAAATCAGAAATGAAAGAGGTGAAATAACAACAGACACCACAGAAATACAACGGATTGTTACAAAATACTACAAACAACTCTATTCCAACAAACTGACCAACCTGGAGGAAATGGACATATTCCTAGAAAAATACAAACTTCCAAAACTCGATCAGGAAGAATCAAAAAATCTCAATAGACCAGTGACTTGGGAAGAAATTGAAACAGTCATCAAAAAGCTTCCAGCAGGAAGAACCCAAGATGGCTGCTCGGGTAGGCACCTAGCCGCGCCGCACACAACAATTTCAACAAAATACAACTAAAATATAAAATGGACATCACCCAGAACTACAGGAAAGTTGACTGACTGGAAATTCTACAACGAGAAGCAAGGAGAAAACCAGAAGGAAGCGCGGAGGAGCTGGAAAAGCCCAAGGTACGGAGACACGCGGCGCGCGCGGAGAGGACGGAGCTGGAGAGGAGGGAGGCGGAGTGCCTGGCGGGCGTTCCCTGGCGGGAAGGAGATAAACGCTCCGACTGTGCTGGCCCCCATTCTGACTGCTCTGAACCCCAGGCCTAGGCCAGACCCCGGGGACCCAGGCTCACCCAGAGGGAGCCGGGCTGAAAGGCTGAACCCCGGGGAAGAGGCGAAAGGAGGTCCCGGCGGCGTGGCGCAGAGAAGGGCCGGCCGGCTGTGCCGCGGGATTGCCTGGTGGGAAGGAGACAGGGGCTCCAGTCTGCTCTGAACGCCACCTCCAACTCCACTTCCAACTGAACTGAACCCCAGTTTCGGGACCATTGGGGGAGAGACTAGACTGTTTGGTAGCAGGCGAAAATCGAGGCCGCCTTTCTCTCAGAGGCGCTTACAACAAGTACTGAAGGACCCTGAGTCTCAGGAGTCGCATAGGGCGGGGCTGACGGAAGCCAAAGCTGTAGGCTCCACCCTGAAACCCCGCCCCATCAGGAAAGCTGCCTGCGAAAATGCCTAAACCAAATAGATCACGAACGAAAGAAATGGAGGACAAAAAGCGACTGGATATAGAGTTCAAAACCACACTTATAAGGTTTTTCAAGAGTTTCCTAGAAAAGGCCGATAAAATAAATGAGACTTATGAGGATATGAAAAGGGATCAACAAGAAATAAAGAATACATTGTCTGAAATAAAAACTATTATACAGAGTCCTAAAAACAGAATAGAAGATCGCAAGAATCAAGTCAAAGATTTGGAACATAAAGAGCCAGAAGATACTCCTCCGCAGAAGCTAGAAGGCAAGAGAATCCAGAAAATTGAGAATCAAGTCAAAGATTTGGAACATAAAGAGCCAGAAGATACTCCTCTGCAGTCGCTAGAAGGCAAGAGAATCCAGAAAATTGAAGATGATGTAAGAAACCTCTGGGACAACTTCAAACGATCCAACATCAGAATTATGGGGGTCCCAGAAGATGAGAGAGAGCAAGATATCGAAAACATATTGAAAGAAATAGTGACAGAAAACTTCCCCCACCTGGGGAAAGAATTGGACTTACAAGTCCAGGAAGCACACAGAACTCCAAATAAAAGGAATCCAAAGAGGACCACACCAAGACAAATCATAATTAAGATTCCAAGAGCAAAAGACAAAGAGAGAATATTAAAAGCAGCAAGAGCTAGGCAGATAGTTACCTATAAAGGAGCACCTATACGATTGTCAGCTGACTTCTCAACAGAAACCATGCAGGCCAGACGGGAATGGCAAGAAATATTCAAGGTGATGAATAGTAAGAACCTACAGCCAAAGATAATCTATCCAGCAAAGCTATCACTCAAATTCGAAGGTCAGATAAAGAGCTTCACTAATAAAGAAAAGCTAAAGGAGTTCATCACCACCAAACCAGAATTATATGAATTGCTGAAGGGGGTTCTTTCAGAAGAGAAAGTAAATAAAGATAAAAATTATGAACAATAAATATGTAACTATCAACAAGTGAATCTAAAAACCAAGGAAATTAAAAAAAAAATCTGATGAACAATATTAACTGTTGAATATAATAGAGTCAGAGGTATGGAAGGGGAGTGAACTGATGATTCTTGGGGAAAAGGGGAGAGGGGGATGTGGGAAGAGACTGAACATAAACTGTGCACCTATGGATGAGGACAATGGGGGGTGGGGAAAGGGCAGAGGGTGGGGTGGGAAGGGGGGGGAAGGGACATTTGTATTAATATGAACAATAAAAATTAAGAAAAAAAAAAAAAAAAGCTTCCAGCAAACAAAAGCCCAGGCCCAGATGGCTTAACAGGAGAGTTTTACCAAACATGCAAGGAAGAACTAAAACCTATCCTCCTCAGACGATTCCAAAAAATCCAAGAGGAAGGAACACTTCCAAACTCCTTCTATGAAGCCAGCATCACCCTAATACCAAAACCAGATAAAGACAACTCAATGAAAGAGAATTACAGGCCAATATCCCTCATGAACATAGATGCCAAAATACTCAACAAAATTCTAGCAAATAGACTCCAGATGAACATCACAAAGATCATACACCATGACCAAGTAGGATTTATTCCAGGAATGCAAGGATGGTACAATATCCGCAAATCAATAAACGTGATACATCACATAAACAAACTGAAAGATAAAAATCATATAGTCATATCAATTGATGCAGAAAAAGCATTTGATAAAATCCAACACCCTTTCCTGATAAAAACTCTTAACAAGGTGGGAGTACAAGGATCATACCACAACATAATAGAAGCTATATATGATAAACCCACAGCCAACATTATACTCAATGGGCAAAAACTAAAACCATTCCCTCTAAGAACAGGAACAAAACAGGGATGCCCACTCTTGCCACTCCTATTTGACATAGTACTGGAAGTACTAGCCATTCCAATTAGACAAGAGGAGGAAATAAAAGGCATCCAAATTGGAAAAGAAGTAAAGTTATCCTTATTTGCAGATGACATGATATTGTACATAAAAAACCCAAAAGACTCCATTAAAAAACTAATTGACTTAATAAATGAATTTGGCAATGTAGCAGGATACAAAATTAATGCCAAGAAATCCATGGCATTTCTATACACCAACAGTGAAACTATAGAAACAGAGACTAAAAAAGCAATTCCATTTACCATCGCACCAAAAAAATTAAGATACCTAGGAACAAATTTAACTAAGGAAGTAAAGGACCTATATGCAGAAAACTACACGACACTGAAAAAAGAGATAGATGAAGATGTAAGGAGATGGAAGAACATACCATGTTCATGGATTGGTAGAATCAACATCATCAAAATGTCCATACTTCCTAAAGCAATCTATAGGTTCAATGCACTCCCCATTAAAATACCAATGGCATATTTCACCGACCTAGAAAGACCTCTCCAAAAGTTCATTTGGAACAACAGAAGACCCCGAATAGACACAGCAATCCTGAGAAAGAGGAGTGAAGTAGGAGGGATCTCAATACCAGACTTCAAGCTGTATTACAAAGCCACTGTTCTCAAAACAGCCTGGTACTGGCACAAGAACAGACATATAGATCAATGGAATCGAATTGAGAACCCAGATATCAACCCAAATCACCATGCTCAATTAATATTTGACAAAGGAGGCACAAATATACAATGGAATCAAGACAGTCTCTTCAATAAATGGACAGATACATGCAAAAGAATGAAACTAGATCATCAACTTACACCATACACAAAAATAAACTCAAAATGGATACAGGACTTAAACATAAGACAGGAAACCATAAAAATACTAGGGGCATCCACAGGCAGCAAAATCTCAAACATATGCCAAAAGAACTTTTTCACTGATACTGCCCCTAGGGCTATGGAAGCCAAGGAGAAAATAAACAAATGGGATTACATCAAAATAAAAAGCTTTTTTACAGCAAAAGAAACCATTAACAAAACAACAAGAAAGCCCACTGTATGGGAGAACATATTTGCAAATGTTATCACTGATAAAGTTTTAATCTCCAACATCTACAGACAGCTTATACAACTTAATAAAAGGAAGATAAATGACCCAATTAAAAAATGGGCAATGGACCTAAATAGAATATTCTCAAAAGAAGAAAGAAGGAAGGCCAAAAGGCACATGAAAACATGCTGAAAGTCACTAATTATCTGAGATATGTAAATCAAAACAACAATGCGGTATCATCTTACACCAGTCAGAATGGTATAAGTTTAATATGTATTTGTTAAATAGATTAAATGATTGTGCCAGTTACTCAGTCATCCTTAAGTACCCCAACATCAACAAATCAACAAACGACAAGTGCTGGCGAGGTTGAGGAGATGTTGGTGGGAATGCTCCACTGTGGAGAACAGTATGGAGCTTCCTCAAAAAAACTGAAAATGGAACTCCCATTTGACCCAGTAATCCCACTCCTAGGAATATATCCCAAGAAACTAGAAACACCAATCAGAAAGGATATATGCACCTCTATGTTCATAGCAGCACAATCTACAATAGCCAGAATCTGGAAACAGCCTAGGTGTCCATCAGCTGATGATTGGATCCAAAAACCATGGTACATCTACACAATGGAATAATATGCTGCCATAAAAAAGAAGGAATTCTCATCATTTGCAGCAACCTGGATGGAATTGGAGAACATCATACTGAGTGAAATAAGCCAGTCAATGGAAGAGAAACACCACATGACCTCACTCATTTATGGATAATAAAAAACATTATAAACTGATGAACCAAAAGATAGATATAGAGACAATAAAGCAACAAGCAGATTGTCAAATTACAGTGGGGAGGGGAGGAGGATCTGGGGGAGATAATAGATCAACCCAAGGAATTGTATACATGCATATAAGTACAACCAATGGACATAAAACTCTGGGGAGGGAGGGAATTTGTGGGAGGGAAGGATGGGGGCAAAAAAAAATAAAATAAAATGTAAAAATAAATAAAATCAAATAATAATAAAAAATAAAAATGTTTTTCTGAGTTTTGATTGGTTTGGTTATTGTGAGTTTTTTGCCTTGGTTTAGGCCTCTGCAATGATTCTATTCTAACCTGGGAAGCTTTAAGTCCCTATTTGTCAGTGAAAATATTTATTTTATCAATAATTTATTAATAAATAAGAATAATTGTTTAAAATGTTTAAATAAAGCTTAAAATGAACAAAATTTGAAAAATACTAAAACATTTTTAAAATTGTGTGTTGGTTTAAAATGTACCGTTTAATGGTTAGACAATCATATACTTTATATTTTCTAATACCCCAACTGGCACCATAAATATTATTGACTATATTTATTATCCTTTATTTACTTCCCTATGACTATTTTGTAACTATTAATTTGTGCTTCTTAGTCCCTTCACTTCTTTCACTCAGTGCCCCAACTTCCCTTTCCTTTGGCAATCATTGGTTCTTTCTCTGTACTTATGAACCTGTTTCAATTTTGTTTATTCACGTATTTTGTCCTTTAGATTCCACATATAAGTGGAATTACATGGTATTTGTCTTTCTCTGACTGACTTATTTCCCTGAGCTTAATACCCTCTAAATCCATTTATGCTATTGCAAATGGTAACATTTTATTCTTTTTATGGCTAAATAATATTCCAATGTATATATGCACCACCACTTTTTTATCCACTCATCTATTAGTGGGCACTTGGGTTGCTTCCATAGCTTGGCTATTGTAAATAATGCTGCAATAAACTTAGGGGTACATATATTCTTTATAATTAGTGATTTGGTTTTCTTTGGCTGTACACCCAGAAGTGAAATCTCTGGGTCATAAGACAGCTCCATCTTATCTAATAAAAGAGTAATATGCAAACTGACCATACCTCTGCTTCACCCAAAGCCATGCCCACCAGCCACACCCACCAGCCAATCAGAGTGAGTATGCAAATTAACCCAACCAAGATGGCTACAGAGAGTAGGAGGGAGTCTTGGATTTCCCAGGCAATGGAAGAAGCCAAGCTTTCCACCTGCCCTTCCAGCCTAAGCCTCCACTCAAGGCTATAAAGTTTCAATTATAGAAGGTAAACAAATCCAACAGAAATGGTGGCAGCCACGGAGCAAATAGAAGCTTGGCTCCACTCCAGGCTACAAAGTTTCAATTGT
This sequence comes from Pipistrellus nathusii, assembly GCA_963693515.1. NCBI lineage: Eukaryota > Metazoa > Chordata > Mammalia > Chiroptera > Vespertilionidae > Pipistrellus > Pipistrellus nathusii. The sequence continues at coordinate 100,100,726 of OY882858.1, read as the reverse complement.
AGAAGATAAATAAATTTCAGATACCAGGGCCTCTGCTTGGAGCAAGGGGTGTGGCTGGCCTGCAAACCACCACATGCCCCTCGCTCAGGCTACCCCATGCCCCAAGGGACCCCCTACCCTGTTCCAGGACACCCTTTAGGGCAAACCAGCTGGCCCCCACTCATGCACCAGGCCTCTACCCTATATAATAAGATTAATATGCAGATTGACCATCACTTCAACACACAATATGGCTGCCCCCATGTGGTCAAAGTTCCTGCCCCCATGTGGACACAAGATGGCCACCACAAGATGGCCAGCATGGGAGGCAGTTGGGAGGCACCAGGCCTGCAAGAGAGAGCAGTTAGGGGTGATCAACCCTGCAGTGGAGGGCAATTAGGGGTGACCAGGTCGGCAGAGAAGGGAAGTTGGGGCAAACAGGTTGGCAGGGGAGCAGTTAGACATCAATCAGTCTGACATGGAAGTGTTAGGGGTTGATCAGGCTGGCAGGCAGAAGCAGTTAGGAGCAATCAGGAAGGAAGGCAGGTGAGCAGTTAGGAGCCAGCAGTCCTGGATTATGAGAAAGATGTCCCAGATTGAAGAGGGTGCAGGCTGGGCTGAGGGACACCACCATCTCATCACCGCCCCGTCCTCTCCCCCCCTACCCCTGTGCATGAATTTCGTGCATTGGGCCTCTAGTTTTTAATATTTTAGGAGCCTCCATACTGTTTTTTTGTTTGTTTGTTTTTTTATAATGGCTGTACAACTCTGCATTCCCACCAACAGTGTATGAGGGTTCCTTTTTTTCCACATTCTTGCCAACACTAGTTTGTAAACTTATTGGTGATAATCATTCTTATAGGTGTGAGGTGATATGGTTTTAATTTGCATTTCTGTGACAATTAGTGGGGTTGAGCATCTTTTCATAGGTCTATTTGGCCTTCTGTATGTGTCCTCTTTGGAGAAGTGTCTATTCAGATCCTCTGCACATTTTTTAATTGAAGTGTTTATGTTTTGTTTTGTTTTTTTGCTTTGTTTTGTTTTTGGTGTTGAGTAGTATGAGTTCTTCATAAATTTTTGGTATTAATGCCTTATTAGATGTATCATTGGCAAATATGTTCTCCCATTATTAGGTTTTATTATTTTATTTTATGATTTCCTTATATTACACACACAAAAACACTCTAGAAATAAGTTTAACCAAAGAGATAAAAGGGCTGTACTCAGAAAATTGTAAGGCACTGAAGAAAGAAGACAAAAAAAAAAAAACAAATAAATGAAATTATATATTGTGTTTATGGGTAGAAAGAATTAACATAATTAAAGTGTCTATACTACGCAAAGTAATCTATAGATTCAACGCAATCCTTGTCAAGATACCAATGTATATTTCACAGAACTAGAACAAGTAATCCAAAAATTTATATGAAACCACAAAAACAACAACAAATAGCCTCAGGAATATTGAGAAAGAAGAATAAAGTTGGGGGTATCAAACTACGTGATATCAAACTATACTACAAGGTCATAGTAATCAAATAGTATGTACTGGCATAAAAACAAACATATAGATAAATGGAACAGATCAGAGAGCCCCAAAATAAACCCACATCTATATGGTCAATTAATATTTGACATAGGAAGCAAGAACATGCAATGGGGTAAAGGCAGTCTATTCAATAAATGGTGTTGGGAAAATTGTAGAGATATATGCATAAAAATTAAAGTAGACCACCTCCTTACATCATGTACAAGAATAAACTCAAAATGGGTTGAAGATTTAAGTGTAAGACTTGAAACCATAAAATTCTAGAAGAAAACAAAGGCAATAAAATATCTCACATTTCTCATAACAATATTTTTTTCTGATATATCTTCTCTGGCAAAGGAAACAAAAGAAAAAAAAATGAGACTACCTCAAGCTGAAAAATTTTTACATAGAAGTACTTTTTCTTCAAGAAATCCTCCTGGCTATCTATGGTATGAAATACTTCAATTTTTTCTGCATCTCCAGACAGAAGAGGGTTACCTCTGGCCTGCAGTACCCTGGTTTGTGAAGGAGCTTATACTCTTCCCTTTCTTCTCTTTTTTAACCCTGAGAATTAGCATTGACATTTCACAAGGGATAATATCATTTTTTCCCCTGAAAGTTTTTCTCTATGGCTTCAATTCAGTAGCAATCCCCAGAAGTTAGCAAAGCCGGATCCAGTGAATATCTTGTGGCTCAATATCCTTTCTAATAATGAGTACAGCAGATCCTGAAAAAGTGTTTTGTTTAACATCGTTTCTTTATAATGTTGATGAGATGTAATAAAAACTTAACCCTTAGTTATTATAACAATGTGAAAGAGAGAGAGAGGGGGGGAGGGGAGGGGAGGGGAGGGGAGGGGAGGGGAGGGGAGGGGAGGGGAGGGGAGGGGAGGGGAGGGGAGGGGAGGGGAGGGAAGGGAAGGGAGAGATTGGTTGCCTTCCACACATGCCCCTACTGGAATTTCAACCTATGACTCTTTAGTGCACAGGAAGACACTCTGAGCCACACCAGCCAGGCCTCTCCACTTTTGTTAAAACTTACAAAATTGAATGATCTGGAGTTTCTTCTTGGATAATTTAAAATAAACCAAAAGTGAACTTAAATAATTTCCCCATGTTTTTCCCTCACTATAGATAGAGGTCTCTCAAAGCTCTTGTGAGGAACTGCTTGAGGTAATAATGTGTGCAAACTTTTTTTGTGAAATTACAAAGCATTCCATGTGTGCAAGCTATTATTGAAAGGAAGCAGAAAGATGAATTTAAATTCCAAGATCCCCTGAAAAATGTGTGAAGTGACCCCATTTAGATTGTCACCCTCACTGTGAATTTACAGACCATTTAGCAATTTCTCCAAATACACTCGTTCCCTGGGTGACATCCTTTTCCTGGTCTACGGGGAGCAGGGAGAGGCTAACTCTCCCAAGCCTGGCCCAGTGGACAGTAGCAGTGCCAGGGAGGAAGGAGCTCCGTTGCTAGGTTTTAAGCAAAAGTGGGCAGCCAGCTTCCAAGCAGGTTAGAAAGGATTTTAAAAGCCTATTTCCATCTGCTTCTGCTAGAATTGAAATTCTCTTCAGGCTCCAACCACCAGTGATACAATCTGCTTACATTACTGGTATTAAAAGGCTCTTGGTTATTTATTGTTTCTCCTTCCCACAGGGCCTAGAAAGGCGGGCACTTAAAACAAAAAGGAGGGTGGAGGAGTTGCTGGAGTCCATAGCAGAAACAGAGAAGTGATAGCAAGAATTAACCCAAGCATATCTGATCATGACCCTTAGGCTCCAAAGCGAAAATAATTGTGCTGACGTTATGTTAAATTACAGCACATCTTCCATTGCTTCTAAGTACATTAAGGCAGATGGCTACACAGCAGTGAAAGTGTTTTTTCAAATCTAAGAGAGGTATGTCAAGCGAGTCTTTTCCTCTGGAGTTTATCTTTAAAGAAACAACAAGACATGTGTTTCTGGGCTAATTGAATGAGGTTGATACTGTATTTAAGTTTTCCCTTTGAGGATTATGAAAATAATGTGATTTCCACATTAAGAATTGTTTGTTTGGTTTGGTTGGGTTTTCTCAAGTATGCAGTACACAGAAGAAATCAAATGCTCTTCAAATTCTGTAAACTTTCAGCAATGTTTACTGATGTGTATAACTGCCTAGAACAGAGCATTGAAATCAGGAGATATTCACCAAAAAGACAGTAGAATAATTGGTACATTTAGAGTCATTTATGGTCTGAGGCTTTTCAGCCTGTGCCTTGTTATTGCTAAAACACTGAAGGTAAAGCAGCAGGGCTGATTCATCATGAAGAAAGAAGCTTGCAGGTCACATGAAAATAAACCATCTCTGAAGAGGTTCCAGTACCATGAGCAGACATGCTTTATTTGGTTAACGCATGATGTCTAATGACAAAACAGTTTCAGTATTTACAGGGATACTCTAGCTTCCAGCCTGCTTTTATAGGCAGTTTGGCGGGATAGGGGGGCAGGGGAGAATCCAATGGGCACCATAATTGATTGAGAAAAGAATGATTTGTGAGAAAACATAGGACAGTGCATATTGAATGGAGGTGAAGAAGAAAGCAGAACCTGAGATCTGAAAAAAACATGCAAGGAAAAAGACTGAAAAACCTTCACTGGCTAATAGGATGTGTGAGTGACACAGTGATAAGCTGATTTTCACAATTGCACAGCAAGGTAGGGAGATCATGATAACATGCATATAAAGGAGAGACAACTGAATCTCATATGTGTTTCTGCCTCTAATTCAGGGAATGAAGTGTGTAAGCACTAGAGTAATTTCCCCTAATTTTTCCATTGTATAAAATCGAAATCTGTATTTTGTATATGGAGACTATTTTAATCAGCAGAATGATTATGGGCTTTGGGGTTACACAGACCTGGGTTCATTTCCTATTTCTCCATTTATTAATGAGGTAATTAAGCAAGATATTTCCTCCTCTATAACACAAGGGAGGTGCTGCCTTCCTCTGGTGTGACAGACAAACAAACAAACAAACAAACACACAACCACCAGTGATACAATCTGCTTACATCACTTTTGTTTTAAGTGCCCGCCTTTCTAGGCCCTGAGGGAAGGAGAAACAATAAATAACCAAGAGCCTTTTAATACCAGTAATGTAAGCAGATTGTATCACTGGTGGTTGGGGGAAAGCCCAATTTTTTTGGGGGGAAAGCCCAATGATTCTGTGTTCACTCCAAACTCAAATACCTGGGAGAGACACTCTGACTGGGAACTGTGACCAACAGGAGCAGGGCCCTGTGATTTGTAGCTTTCCTCAGAACCACATAATGTGAGGGATGGGAATTCCAAGGGGAAAGAAGACTGGCAGACAAAACATGCTCAAAACAACTTGAAAGGCATTTTTTGACAATTTAGGTCGAAGACCAGCTGTAACTGTACTCCTTTGAAAATTTATGATAAATTGGTGGTTTTGCAACTCAAAGAAACATGACTATAGGATTTGGTTTACCCTGACAGATTAAGGAGACCCAGGGATGTGTCATCAGATGGTTCTTCAGTGTGTTTGTGTGTTTGTTTGTTTGTTTGTTTGTTTGTTTGTTTGTTTGTTTTCAGAGCCAGCCTAAATATCTAAATACCTATACTATCTCAGAAGCCTAAAGGACAGGCCAAAGTCCTCTACAGGTCAGGGGAGCCCACAGAGTCAAGTTTTTCTTGGAAATGCCATCTACCCTTCCTCAATGAATAAACATGATTCTGTAGGCCTGGCTACTCCCTTCAAAGATTCAGCTTTAAGAATGCTGAGTCTCTTGGACAAATGAATAAATAAGAACAGGTACCAGCTCTCACCAAGTGCTGCATTCAGGCCTGGTTAGCAAGTGGGATCTCAGCTCACTTGTTTATTTCCTTTCAAACAGCACCAGAACCTATCAGAAGCAACTAAGTTTAGGCTAAAAGGTGCCCTGGGGCCAAGCCTGGCAAGAGGCTATAATTGAAAGCCAAGGGAGGAGGCAGCTCTTTGGCTGTCTGCTTTGTGGGGGCAGAATGTGTACTCCTGGTTCATCTGAACACCAGAAGGGGAGCAGGCTATGAGGTCCCCCTGGAAAGAAGGCAGCTGTTTGCCCAGGTTCAGTCACTATGGCAGAAGTATAGGTCCTTTGGGCTCAAGCTTCTCTACCTATTCATAACTAGCCACTTGATCAATAGCTGAAGGTGCTTCTAAAATGAGTCTCATTTGTCCCTCTCTCCCCCCATCCCCAGCATGAGTCTAACTCTTTTTATGCCTAAGGATGCAGATTACCAAATAAATTATCTATGTCTATAGAGATAATATAGGCATTATCCAGATGCATAGGAGGATGATAGTTTTATCCTTCTCAGACAGGTGGAAACCCAGAAAGGTAACCATGATAGCTAATTTTATGGGTCAACTTGACTGGTCATGGTGTGCCCAGATTAAACATCATTTCTGGGTATGTCTGTAAAGGTATTTCTGGTAAAGATTAGCTTTGGAATCAGGGGACTCATTAAAGCAGATAGCTCTCCCCAGCATTACTGAGCACCATCCAGGTATTGGGGCCTGGGTAGAACAAAAGGCAGAATAAGGAATTTTCCCCTTTTATCCTGCCTGAGTTGGGACATCTCCTTTCATCTTCTCCTGTCCATGGACTGGGATTTACACCACGGCTCCCTTGGTTCTCACACCTTGGATTTGCACTAAACTACACCACTGGCTTTCCTTAATCTCTAGATCACAGACAGATCATGGGACTTCTCAGCCTCCATAATCACATAAGCTAATTTCTCATTTTGCATAATACACACACACACACACACACACACACACACACACACACACATTTAACCCTTGAGCAATATGGGGAATGCTGACACAGTCAAAAATCCACATATGCCTTAGCTGATTTGGCTCAGTAGATAGAGTTTTAACCTGGGGTCTGAAGGGTCCCAGGTTCAATTCCGATCAAAGGCACATGCCCGTGTTGTGGGCTTGATCCTTAGTAGACAGCCAATAATGATTCTCTCTCACACTGATGTTTCTATCTCTCCCTCTCCCTTTTTCTCTAAACTCTCTCTCTCTCTCTCTCTCTCTCTCTCTCTCTCTCTCTCTCTATATATATATATATATATATATATATATATATATATATATATATATATATATTATTTATATATTCCACATATAACTTTAGCAGCCTTCCAAAAAATACTGTTTTCTATCCAGGGCAGATGCAAAACCAGGAGATATTTACTGAAAAAAAAATCTGCATGTAAGTAGAACTGTGCAGTTGTCTGGTGAACTCTGGTTAATACGACCATTCTCTCAGTTACCCTGAAAATTGTATGTAGGGTTGTAAGCCTTCTAGCTCTGTTATAAGCTACACTATTGCATTCCCAAAAAGCTAAAACCTCCTTTTTGTGCTAACCAAGTTTGTCACAAACTTATGCTCAAGGTGCTGTGTGCAGACTTGTGTTCATGTCATAGACTGATCAGGAAGGGTACTACTTTAGGGGAGCAGATGGGTAGAGAGGTACTGAGGGCCAAGTCAAGTGTGATCTGGAAAACAAGTTATGAGATTCTCGAGCTAAGAGGAAAACATTTGAAAGCAATAATGAGGAAGTCATAAACAAAGAGAACTAAATCATTTACGAAGAAGCATTAATGGAAGATGAATCTAAAGTAATAAAGAAACTAGAGAGAGCTGCCATTATGCAAGGGCATGTGTGTGTGTTTTTATTAGTCAAACTAGGTCAGACAGCCATGTAGAAACTGGTTCCAAGCTAAAGAGGGCCCAAAGGAGGTTGGGCATGGAGGACACAATCCCAGTTTTAGATCCCAGAGGCTGCAACCAGGGCAGATGGGAGGAAGGGAGCATCTGATATTCTGCCAGCAGCAGGCAGCCACATGGATTCTCAGCCTGTGCTACAAAAGTCCAAGAATTCATCTGCCCCATCTGAAGTTACCTTTTAAGGAAAGTGGTCCAAACAGGTTCTTTCTTGTGTCAGTTGTTATTATGTCATGTTTTGAGTGAAACCAGCTCAGTGCCCCCATCATAATTGGCTTCACCAAGCACTTATGCCCATCAAAGGTAGCCACCCATGAGCCAAACACTGCAACTGCCTCTGAGGTAGTGGGGCATAAAATATGCCCCATGAGGGCACTTCATGTAGAAAATCCACCTGTTATAGGCTGAATTGTGCTCTTCCTCCCCACCCCGCAATTTATATGTTGAAGCCTTAACCCCCTAGTGTCTCAGAATGTGACTGTATTTGGAGATAGTCCCTTTAAAGAAGTAATCAAGTTAAATCAAGGCTGTCAGAGTGGGCCCTAATCCAATCAGACTGATGTTCTTGCAAGAAGAAATTTAGAGACACAGACATACCATGAGAACCCACATAAAAGGAAGGCCATGTGAGAACACATTGAGAGGAGGCATCTGCCAGCCAAAAAGAGAGGGAGCTTCAGAGGAAATCAAACCTACTGACACCTTGATCTTGAACTTCTAGTCTCCAGAACAATGAGGGGGGAAAATTCTATTGTTTAAGCCACCCATCTTATGGTATTTTGTTATGGCAGACCCAGCATTCTAATATGCACCCAATTCAGTTTTCCCTTTGGGGAAATTAAGTGCAAGATTTGGATCACTCATAGTCCAGTTGGAACTACTGGAATCTAGACTGAGAACACTGTTGTTATGACCCTACATTCTTTCTTTTTTTTTAATTTTATTTTTTGATTTTTCACTGAGAGGAAGAGAGAGGGATAGAGAGTTAAAAATATCGATGAGAGAGAATCATCGATCAGCTGCCTCTTGCACACCGCCTACTGGGGATGTGCCCGCAACCAAGGTATATACCCTTGCCCAGAATCGAACCCGGGACCTTTCAGTCCACAGGCCGACGCTCTATCCACTGAGCCAAACCGGTCCCGGCATGACCCTACATTCTTAACTCTGCTGGCCATCAGTCATCATCAAAGACCAGCTGTCCTAGTCTCTTCTTTGAAAGCCATAATAAGAGAGTTGAAGTGAGAAACAATGAGAATTAAATGACTTCTGAAAAAGCATCAATTAAAGATGAGTCTAGAGCAGTGGTCTGCAAACCGCAGCTCACGAGCCACATGCGGCTCTTTGGCCCCTTGAGTGTGGCTCTTCCCCAAAATACCACAAGCAGGCACGCACATACAGTGCAATTGAAACTTCATGGCCCACGCCCAGAAGTTGGTTTTTGGCTCTCAAAAAAAATTTCAATCATTGTACTGTGAATATTTGGCTCTGTTGACTAATGAGTTTGCTGACTACTGGCCTAAAGTAACTAAGAAACTAGAGTGAGCTGCCATTTTGCTAGGGCATGTATATGTGTATTTTTGGTAATCAAACCAAGTAAAACAGCCATGTAGAAACTGGTTCAAAATTTATGAAGCTAGGTTAATAAACAGGAAGCTCCTGAAAGGCAAGGCCAAGAATACTGATAAAGAGCTTGGTGTGTGTTGTAGGTTGGGCTGGGCTGGACCAGGCAGAAGCTGACAAAATCCCAGGCCCTAGCCAGGAAAATGAGGCAGTCTATGCATAGAAATAAGGGAAGATGAAAGACTGAAAATGTGCACTCATGTTTATAAAAACACTAAGATATTAATGGGGCTTTAACTAGACTTATAGGCATTTCTGTCCAAAAATCATCTCTGAGCCCAGTGGCTGGATCCACAGAGAGCGGATGTTAGAGTCTCAGGCCACTGGGACCTTGGGAAGTCCCTGGGGTGGAATTTCTCTACTGGATAGAGGTAAGCAGCTCCCGGTGAGGACAGGGCTTGCCCTGTGGGTTGTTGATTCCAATTCTTAAGGTTGAGTATCCACCTATTCCCTTCCCCTGGTGAGAACAGGGCTTGCCCTGGTGGGGTTGTTGATTCCAATTCTTATCGTTGAGTATCTACCTATTCCCTTCCCCTTTCTTTTCACAGAAAAAAATTAAATTAAATTTCTTTTTCTATAATCAGTCACAAAACAGGGAAGCCACCTATTTGTACATATGTGTGTTTTCCTCTTTCCTACAGACTTGTTTATAAACACATTTTAAAACTGTTTTGGAGAATATTGACATTTTGTTACTTTGCAAAACTTTGTATTTTTTCTGGAGAGATGAGAACAGGGGAAAAGGGGATAAACTCCAGTTGCCTTTTCACATGAATTCTGGCAACTGTATAGAAAAGTTAAGAGTGTGCCAAGCAGGGTCCAGAAAAGGCTCCTTGTGTCTTCCGTGCTCAATATGTGGGCTGAGGGTTGGCTTTGCTCTCTCTGACTTTATTTGATTTTCTTGTTCTGATCAATGGGAGGAGGGGTCAAGCATGAGGAATCGCAAGGGCACGTGGAGGGGCATGCTGGACTGAGCATGGTATCAAAAAGACTGTCACTCCATGCATGGTTTGTCCATCCTGCTCTTCTCCCATTTTCTCAGGGATCTGCTGGTAATTTGTGGAGAACAGATAAAGTATAAGAGTGAAGCTAGCTCTTCTGACCATGTGAGCCTGAGTTCTAGTGGGGATCCAGAAGAGCGTAGAACTCTTACCAACAGCTAAATTTATTTTTGTTCTGCTTTCCCAGAAAACTAAGATCTCCAGAACTTGCCGATGGTCTTACAGAAAAGAGGCATCCAGCAGGCAATTGGCCTAGCACGAGTTAGGACTCAGTAGGCAAGTCCTGAAGGACAGGGAAAGGGGAAGCCTCCCAGGAATAGTCTGCCATGGACTTGAGCTCCTTGACAAGTTCCCTAAAATCACATTCAATGAAAAAATAAATATGATCCTTATTTGTGGGGATTCCCAAAGGGTTGTTTGTGGTGTAAGAAAACACTTTTAGGTATATCAACAAGATTCAGAGTAGAATCAAGGTTTTCAATAAAGGAACATTATCTTTCAACTCTGATTAGTTTAGACATTTTTTTCTGCTTGCAAAGAGATAGGTGGGTTGACAGATGATTTCTCTAAAATTCTTGCTGATCTATGCTACTATATTTTCTTTGGGTTGGGTAACAGTCTAATTGTACTACTTGAATTTATGATCAAGGAAATGAGTGACTAGTATCTTTGTATCATGTGTTCTACATAAATATGCATTTTATGTATGCATGCTGTGTTATAAATCTGTTTTCCTACTCATTTATTTTTCACTACAGTGCAACAATGTGACCATGCATTTCAAATGACCTAAATAACATTTTTAAGACTTGTATGTATTTCTGTATAGTTATGGAAGAATGACCTCTTTAAAAGCCATGTCTCCTTTAGCAGCAATTTATTTGAGGGTTCCCACTGGACTGCACTGGTTCCATGTGTTATAAGAATATGTGAAAGGCTGAGAGTAGAGTTATTTAAATTACAGTTTGTTATAGGAATACTGGGAAGCTTCAGTGCTGCGGGAGCAATAATCAAAATCCAGAAGGTAGCTGGTAGCGTGTCACACTCAGGCACCAAAGCCAGGGGACTCGGAGACCACCTGCCAGGATGCCACCACAGCTCCTCTGCCTCCTCTACAAGAACCAGATTTCATAGTTGAGGGACATGACTGAAAATATCCTGATCATTTGTCCTAAACTTCCAAAGAGCATATAAACACACACAGGAAACTAGCAAACTATGCACAGAAACTAGCAAAGCATGGAGAAAAGGAGGAAGAATTTTCACTACAAAGAAATCCAGGCTTAGGTAAGAAGATGAGGTGTGTACAAAAAAACAAAAACAAAAACAAAATAAAACAAAACAAAACAAAACAAAAAACAGAAGAGAAAGAGAAAGAGAAAGAGAAAGTTATTATAGTACAGGATGTTATAGTACAAAAAGCCTAGAGGGCTTGGCCACCGTTCACCAGTTGCTGGCTGTTTTATCTTGGAAAGTTACTTTACCTCTTTCACCAACAGTTCCTTGCCAGTAAAAAGAGGTGGAAGAGAAAAGCAACCAAACGCTATGAGCAAATACTTTACATAAGTGGCTTCACTTAAGTTCAGCCTCATGGAGGAGATATTATTGTCCCCATTTTACAGATGAGGACTTGGAGGTTTAAAGAAAAAAGGCAATTTTCCAGAGGAAGCTTCAAAGCTATACTGTTTAATAATGTGGATTTTGTCAAAGAAAACATGATAATTTTAAGAGAAACATCAAAAGGGCTTTATTCAAAGTAATGTCCACACATTTCCCCCATCTTTCTGATAATTTGTGGATACTGTCCCAATAGAACTTTTCTTGTTTTGAGACAAACTATTCAGAGACCAAATTTTCCATTTCTTTGTACGTTTTAAAGTGCTGCTCAGAAAGTGCTTGTGCCATCCATTGGAACAAGTGATAATCTGTAGGAGCAAGGTCTGTCGAATACGGCAGGTGGGTTAATACTTTTTTAGGCAAGATCTTTTAACATAACTGGCTTTGAAATTAAAGTGTGATGATGCATTATTATGAAGCAAAATTATTTTGCCAGATCTTCTGGCACATTCTGGCCAGTTCGAGGTTCAAAGCATGGTTCAGATTGATAATTTGTTGTCGGTAGCGATCAGTATTAACAGTATCACCTGGTTTTAAAAGCTCATAGTACACCACACCTTCCTGATCCCACCAAATACAGAGTATTGTCTTCTTTCTGAAGCAATTTGGCCTTGCAGTTGATGTTGATGGTTGACCTGGATCAGCCAATGATTTTGTGCGTTTGGGATTCTCAAAATAAATCCACTTTTTATCACCAGTCACAATTCAATGCAAACAAGACTTTCTTTTGTGCAGTTGAAGCAACATTTTACTGATGACTTTTCAGTTTTCCATTTGTCTTTTGTTTAATTGATGTGGCACCCATTTTTCTTCCTTTAAAATCTTTCCCATTGCTTGTAAATGATCAAAAATTGTTTGTTGAGCAACATTTGATCTTTCTTCAAGTTGTTTTTGAGTTTGACATGCATCTTCATCCAATAATGCTTATAATTGTTGGTTTTCAAACTTTTTGGGTTGATCTGAACTTCTTTGTCTTTCACACCAAAATCATAATTTTTAAGGCTTTTAAACCAGTGTTCACAAGTATCTTGTGATAGAGCATGTTCACCATAAGCTACCCATAGTACACAATAACTTTTTCTTCAAAATAATGAGCTAAACTTCCCACAAATGTTCTTTTTTTGGCATGAAATTTGACCTTTTTAAGCATAAAAATCTATGATGTTAACACCTTCAACAAATTTGACATATGAAGTTTTGAAGCTTGCTGTCAAATCAACAAAATAGCATGCATATCAACTTGCACATATATCAATATATGTGTAACTCCCATCTATTGAAAAAAATTCACATTATTAACTGGTACACCTATTAAATGTTCTCCCGAGGTTCAACATGGCTAATATATTGCTGAGAGGGTTGATGAATCCAGACCTACCTGACCAGGTCTGAACTCTTGCCACAATATTAACAATCCCACACCCTATATCACAAAAATGAGAATTCAAAGGACATAGTGTATGTAAAAGCACTTTGACAACTGAGAAATGCTAAATAGATGTAAATAACTCATATTTTTATAAAAGTCAAATCTTTTTTTTTTACTGCTTATCTGAAATTTAATAACAGCATCACAGGCCATCTATGAAGAATACTGTTGCAATAATTAGTCTAGGATTTTCCACCATTGGGTATTCTCCTCCTCTAACAACAAAAGAAGAAACCTTTTCCACCACAAGCCAGGTAAATGCCACTGAAGACCTTGCTCTCTGAACTTGACTTCTATGATAGTATGATTTGAGAGGCTTAAAGGCATTTTTAAAGTGTTTCCCTTTAAGAGAAGGAAAAAGAAACATGTTTTTGAACTTCCCAGCATGTGCCTCTTTGGTTTTTTGGGGTTTTTTTTTGTTTGTTTGTTTTTTGTTTTGTTTTTTAATATATTTTATTGATTTTTTTGCACCTCCTCCCCCCCATACATACCCTCGCTCCCCAGGGTTTTATGTCCATTGACTGCACTTATATGCATGTATACAAGTCCTTCAGTTGATCTATCATCTTCCCCAGATCTCCCTACCATCCCTGCTGTAATTTGACAGTCTGCTTGTTGCTTTACTGTCTCTATATCTATCTTTTAGTTCATCAGTTTATAATGTTCTTTATTATCCATAAATGAGTGAGGCCATGTGGCATTTCTCTTTTATTGATTGGCTTATTTCACTCAGCATTATGTTCTCCAATTCCATCCAGGTTGCTGAAAATGATGAGAATTCCTTCTTTTTATGGCAGCATAGTATTCCATTGTGTAGATGTACCATGGTTTTTGATCCAATCATCTACTGGTGGGCACCTAGGCTGTTTCTAAATTCTGGCTATTGTAGATTGTGCTGCTATGAACATAGGGGTGCATATATCCTTTCTGATTGGTGTTTCTAGTTTCTTGGGATATATTCCTAGGAGTGGGATTACTGGGTCAAATGGGAGCTCCATTTTCAGTTTTTTGAGGAAACTCCACAGTGTTCTCCACAGTGGTTGCACCAGTCTGCATTCCCACCAGCAGTGCACGAGAGTTCCTTTTTCTCCGCAACCTCGCCAACTCTTGTCGTTTGTTGATTTGTTGATGTTGGCCATTCTGACAGGTGTGAGATGGTACCGCATTGTTGTTTTGATTTGCATCTCTCGGATAATTAGTGACTTTGAGCATGTTTTCATGTGTCTTTTGGCCTTCCGTCTTCTTTTGAAAATATTCTATTTAGGTCCATTGCTCATTTTTTAATTGGATCATTCATCTTCCTTTTATTTATTTGTAAAAGCTGTCTGTAGATGTTGGAGATTAAACCTTTATCAGTGGTAACATTTGCAAATATGTTCTCCCACACAGTGGACTTTCTTGTTGTTTTGTTGATGGTTTCTTTTGCTGTAAAAAAGCTTTTTATTTTGATATAGTACCATTTGTTTATTTTCTCCTTAGCTTCCATTGCTCTAGGGACAGTATCAGTGAAGAAGTTCTTTTGGCATATGTCTGAGATTTTGCTGCCTGTGGGTGCTTCTAGTATTTTTATGGTTTCCCGTCTGATGTTTAAATCCTGTATCCATTTTGAGTTTATTTTTGTGTATGGTGTAAGTTGATGATCTTTTGCATGTATCTGTCCAATTTTCCCAACACCATTTATTGAAGAGACTGTCTTGATTCCATTGTATATTTGTGCCTCCTTTGTCAAATATTAATTGAGCATGGTGATTTGGGTTGATATCTGGGTTCTCAATTCGATTCCATTGATCTATATGTCTGTTCTTGTGTCAGTACCAGGCTGTTTTGAGAACAGTGGCTTTGTAATACAGCTGAAGTCTGGTATTGAGATCCCTCCTACTTCACTCCTCTTTCTCAGGATTGCTGTGTCTATTCGGGGTCTTCTGTTGTTCCAAATGAACTTTTGGAGAGGTCTTTCTAGGTCGGTGAAATATGCCATTGGTATTTTAATGGGGAGTGCATTGAACCTATAGATTGCTTTAGGAAGTATGGACATTTTGATAATGTTGATTCTACCAACCCATGAACATGATATGTTCTTCCATCTGTTTACATCTTCCTCTATCTCTTTTTTCAGTGTCATGTAGTTTTCTGCAAATAGGTCCTTTACTTCCTTAGTTAAATTTATTCCTAGGTATCTTAATTTTTTTGGTGCGATGGTAAATGGAATTGCTATTTTAGTCTCTGTTTCTGTAATTTCACTGTTGCTGTATAGAAATGTCATGGATTTCTTTGGGTTAATTTTATATCCTGCTACATTGCCAAATTCATTTATTAAGTCAATTAGTTTTTTAATGGAGTCTTTTGGGGTTTTTATGTACAGTATCATGTCATCTGCAAATACGGATAACTTTACTTCTTTTCCAATTTGAATGCCTTTTATTTCCTCTTCTTGTCTAATTGCAATGGCTAGTACTTCTAGTACTATGTCAAACAGGAGTGGTAAGAGTGAGCATCCCTGTCTTGTTCCTGTTCTTAGAGGGAATGGTTTTAGTTTTTGCCCATTGAGTATAATGTTGGCTGTGGGTTTATCATATATAGCTTTTATTATGTTGAGATATGATCCTTGTACTCCCACCTTGTTGAGAGTTTTTATCAGGAAAGAGTGTTGGATTTTATCAAATGCTTTTTCTGCATCAATTGATATGACTATATGATTTTTATCTTTCAGTTTGTTTATGTGATGTATCACGTTTATTGATTTGTGGATATTGTACCATCCTTGCATTCTTGGAATAAATCCTACTTGATCATGGCGTATGATCTTTGTGATGCTCTGTTAGAGCCAATTTGCTATAATTTTGTTGAGGATTTTGGCATCTATGTTCATGAGGGATATTGACCTGTAATTCTCTTTCATTGAGTTGTCTTTATCTGGTTTTGGTATTAGGGTGATGCTGGCTTCATAGAAGGAGTTTGGAAGTGTTCCTTCCTCTTGAATTTTTTTTTAATAGTCTTAGGAGGATAGGTTTTAGTTCTTCCTTGAATATTTGGTAAAACTCTCTTGTGAAGCCATCTGGCCCTGGGCTTTTTAAAAGTCAAATCTCTTCAGACAAGCTGTGATGAGATCATGGAAAATCATGGTTCAGATAAATGTTCTCACTTGTCCACTCAAGGACACGCCTTCCTAGATTACCAACAGTAATAAAGTATGTTAATGACTGAAAAAGCTTTTAATGGTGGGTTGGGGTAGATATCCTGTAAGGTCCTGCCAAGTCATTAGTTCTGATAATCAGGAATGTTATCAAAACAGTAAGAATATTGCCCTGTGATGAATCTGACCTCAGAGAAAACTGGAAGTCAACAAAATGTTTCATTTTTGCCTTGCATTTCATTTCTCTGCTCTTACCTTTCACTTTTAATCCTCTTTCCAGGCAGTCATCACTCTAAAGGCTATCCTTAGGTTGTGTGTACTACAGAGAAAAGGGCTTTGATAAATGAATGCAGAGTAAGTGAGAGAAAGGTCACATTTTACTGTTGGCTCTACCATTGAGGGCTATGTGATGTGGGAGATTGTCAATAAGATGAGAAAACCTGCTTTGATAGAACATTGTAGGAATGAAACAATGTGACATGTAAAGTGCCTAGTAGGCAGTTTGAATCCTGTTTATAAGTGTTGTTTCTCTTCAATCTCTGAATGCAGTGACTGTTAGCAGAGTATGATACTCTTTCAAGAAACGTCTGTATACTTTAAAAATAATACCTAGAGAAAACAATTCAGTACAAAGTAAGAACTAGTTCAATGGTAGATTATCTTCCTACAGCAAAATATTTGGGTAGAAGAGATAAATTGGGGGTAATGAGAGCAGAATATGGGTAGATGGGACTTCCCTGGGTTTCTCCCAGTTTAATCCATAACACGTGCCCTTCTATAGCATTGTACGAAAAGACCACCATAGGTTTGACAATATAAGAATATTTCCTTACTTGACTTGATTAAATTTCAATTATTAAAACTAGTTTTTTGAATACTAGAGAAGTTTAATAAAAGATTGTTGCATATGGACAATCAGATAAACCCGAAAAATTGTTTATCATTTATATAAAGGAAACATTCTAAGAATCCAGACTTTGTCCATAATTGGATAATTCACGGCTACAACAAGTTATTGACAGGTTTAACAAACATTAGTCTGGGCAAAGGAGAAGTTTGGAGATGAATGCCTGTCTCCTTCCTTCTGAGAGGGTACCATCCAGAAAGAAATGGACAATCTGATTGTGGAAGCCAGAATTTCTTTGGATTTTAGTAATCTTTTATGTACTGTGTTTACTTTTTTTAAATTGAATTCATGAAGTGACATTGCTAATAAATGTAATGTATTTACTTTTAATAAGCTGGTACTACCAAGGAACATGAGACTCTTCTTACATATGTAAAGTATAAGAGTTTTTCTCTGTTTTGTTTACTGTTATATTATATATCCAGTTACTAAAAGGGGGCCAGAATATAAACATTTGGGAAACAAACAGTAGGTGATACTGACAAGAAGCAATTCTTCAGATGCACATTAGAGTGAATCTTAATTAATTAATTAATTAATTAATTTTTTGTTAATCCTCACCTGAGGATTAATCCTCAAGTGAGTTAATCCTACTGTCTATGTCCATACATAAGATATTTGGTTAATCTCTTCCCTTCCCCAGCCCTCCTTCCCTCTAAGATTCATCAGTCTGTTCCATGCTCCCATATCTCTGATTCTATTTTATCCACCAGATTACTTTTATTAGTTTTTTGTTTGTTTACTTTGATTTTTAAATTCAATTGTTGATAGATATAATACATTTGCTGCCATTTTATTGTTCATATTTTTTAATCTCTTCTTTTTAAAGAAAACCCTTCAACATTTCATGTAATATTGATTTGGTGGTGATGAATTCCTTTATTTTTTTCTTGTCTGTGAAGCTCTTTATCTGACCGTCAATTCTAAATGAGAGCTTTGCTGGGTAGAGTAATCTTGGTTATAGGTCCTTGCTTTTCATCACTTGGAATATTTCTTACCATTTCCTTCTGGCCTACATAGCATCTGTTGAGAAACCAGATGATAGTTGTATGGGAGCTCACTTTTAAGTAACTAACTGCTTTTCTCTTGAAGCTTTTAAGATTCTCTCTTTGTCTTTAGCCCTTGGCATTTTAATTATACTGTGTCTTCATGTGGGCCTCTTTGGGTTCCTCTTCTTTGAGACACTCTGCACTTCCTGGACATGTAAGTCTATTTCTTTCACCAGGTAGGGAAAGTTTTCTGTCATTATATCTTCAAATAAGTTTTCAATATCTTGCTCTCTCTCATCTCTTTCTGGCATCCCCATAATGCAAATGTTGGTTCACTTGGAGTTGTCCCAGAGGCACCTTACACTATGTTCATATTTTTTTATTTTTTTATCTTTTTGCTCTTCATATTGGGTGCTTTTTGTTTCCTCATATTCCAAATAGCTAATTTGATTGTTGGCATCCTGTACTCTACTGTAGTTTCCCTATAAATTATTCTCTATTTCAGTTAATGTATGCTAATTTCTGACTGGTCCTTTTTCTTTTCTTTCTTTCTTTCTTTTTTTTTTTAATAATATGTTTTATTGATTTTTTTTTTTACAGAGAGGAAGGGAGAGGGATAGAGAGTTAGAAATGTCAATGAGAGAGAATCATCGACCAGCTGCCTCCTGCACACGCCCCACTGGGGATGTGCTCACAACCAATGTACATGCCCCTGACCGGAATTGAACCTGGGACCTTTCAGTCCACAGATCTACGCTCTACCACTGAGCCAAACCAATTTCGGCTGACTGGTCCTTTTTCATGTCTTTGAATTTCTCACTAAGATCCTTGAAAGTCTCATGAAGATCCTTGAGTAATCTTATAACCATGGTTTTGAACCCCAGGGCCAGGAATCAAAAGTTTGCTTGTTTCTAGTTCTTTAATTTGTGACATGTTTGTCTCCCCATTTTGACTACCTCCCAGTGTTTGTTTCTATGTATTAGATAGAGCTGCTATGTCTCCTGGAATTGGTAGAGTGGCCTTGTGTAGTAGGTATTGTGTAGGACCAGTGGCTCAGCCTCCCCAGGCACCTAAACTGGACACTCTAGATGAATCCCTGTGTGAGCTGTGTACACAGTCTTATAGTTGAGCCATGATTGCTGTTGGTATCACTGGAAGGAATTGACCTCCAGGCCAATTGACTGTGAGGACCAGCTCTGACTACAGTTGGAGAGCTGTTGTGCAAGAGACATCCCTGTGGAGCAGGACTTGCTTCAGTGGGGCTTTAGTGCTCACTGAGTCTTCCTCTTGAGTGTGTCATTTATGAATGTGCAGAGTTGTAATCTGCCATGTTCTGAAGCTGTCCACCAAGTACTGGCTCTAGGACCTTCAGGGAGGTGTAAAGTCAGCCACTGCCTGGGGCCACCCTGCAGGAGCTATTTATTTTGGGCTTGGAGATACCCAGGCAAGGCCCAGCTGTGAAGCAAAGCAGGCTCATGCAAGTGCCAGGTCTTGGGCCTCTTATTGATAGGTTTGGAGCATGCTGAGCCAGCTGCAGTTTGTTTGAGAGATTTTAGCAAAGTCTGAAGCCTGGGGAAGAATAGGCAATTCATATGCAAAATCCACTGCAAACAGGTTGGGTGGGGCTGCCAATTGGATGGGACAGGGTCTCAGAGAAGAGCAAACAGATATTGCTGCCAGCCAGCCCTGTGACCAGGGAGGTCCCAGCACAGGAACAATGACCCCTGCCAGAACCCTCATCTCAGAGGAAGTTGTCACTGAGTTCCTGCCCTAATGCCAGATAATCTAGTTCCTCCTCATATGTGTCTAGGTCCCCCAGAGCCTCACTATGACACTTTAACTTGGAGGAAGCAGGACCTATTAAGTTTCTACAGGCCATAGTTATGAGGACTTGTCTTCCCAGCTCTGAAACCCTAAGCTGGGTATCTGGTGTGGGGCTGAGACCCCTTGCTCCTCACAGGCAGCCTCCACAGAGACAATATCCCTTCCAGTTTAAAAAAGCTTTACACGTGAGTGCCAGACCAGCCTGTTCCACGCCTCCCCTCACTCCTGCTCCCTATCAGTCTCACTGTGCATTCTTCTTTACTTCTTTAGTTGTAGAACTTCCATTCAGGTGGTTCTGGTTGATGGTTGTTCTGTATTTCAGTTGTAATTTTGATGTGGTTATGGAGGCGGTAACTACAGGCATTTACTTATGCTGCCATCTTGGTTCTCACTTCCATTGATTTTTAGAGAAAATGGGGTGGGGAGGACACAGAGTGACATCCATGTGAAAGAAACATCAATTGGTTGCCTCCGCCCAGGGCCAGGAATCAAGCCTGGAACCGAGATACATGCCCTTGACTGAAATCAAACCCTTCAATCCCAGGGCCAACTCTTCAACCACTGAGATACACCAGCTAGGGCTTAGAGGTGCATTTTAGCAGAGCTGATGAACAAATTCTTAGAAATATAGATGTGGCAAAATTTCTTTATTTTCTAAACTTAGGAATGAAATGCTAAAAACTCATTTGTGTGACAGCTTTCTACTACAACTCTCACCTTTTTGCTAATAAACAACAAATAATTCCTTGGATACCCCTGCCCTTTATGGGGAACTTTTATTCAATTAATAGGTGAAGGAAAAAATTATAAACTGAAGAAGATAATTTTCTGGCAAGCTTCCAAAAAAAAATAATAAAAAAACAGTACAGTTTAATATAGTCCCAATGCTTTGTAAGTTCCAACTCTTTTTTTGGGGGGGGGGGGATTTCTTAGTTCAAAACAGAGAAAATTATTAAAAGAAATCATAGGTTCTCTTAGATATCAAATAGCACTTTAAAACTATCTTATTAAGTGAAAAGGAATGAAAATCATGATTAAATGTCGTCTGGAAGCCATCTGTAATTATTAGATTAGTAGACAAAGTTTAGGGAGACTACATTTTGCACTCTGTTGAAAACCAAACGTCCTATCTAATAAAGAGGTGATATGCAAATTGACCATCACTCCAATACACAAGATGGCCACCACAAGATGGCTAGCAAAGGGAGAGCAGTTGGGAGGAACCAGGCCTGAAAGGAAGGGCAGTTGGGGGCAAACAGCTCTGCAGGGGAGGGCAGCTGGGGGGGAACCAGGCCTGCAGGAGAGGGCACTTGGGGGGACCAGGCCTGCAGGGGATGGCAGTTAGGAGTGACCAGGCCTGCAGGGGAGGACATTTGGGGGTGACCAGGCCAGCATGAGAGAGCAGTTAGGGATGACCAGGCTGGCAGGGAAGGGCAGTTAGGGGCAATTGGGCCAGCAGGGGAGGACAGTTAGGAGTGGCCAGGTTGGCAGGGGAGGGCAGTTAGAAGTGACCAGGTCTGCAGGAGAGGACAGTAAGGGGAAATCGGGCCAGCAGGAGAAGACAGTTAGGGGCAATTAGGATGGCAGTTAGGCGTCAATCAGGCTGGCAGGGGAGTGGTTAGGGGGTGATCAGGCTGGCAGGCAGAAGCAGTTAGGGGCACTCAGGTAGGCAGGCAAGCAAGCAGGCAAGCGGTTAGGAGCCAGCAGTCCTGAATTGTAAGAGAGATGTCCAACTGCCCGTTTAGGCCCAATCCCAAGGGGTCCCAGATTGGAGAGGGTGCAGGCTGGGCTGAGGGACACACACACACACACACACACACACATACACACACCCAATGCATCAATTTTGTGCACCAGGCCTTTAGTCTGAAAATATTCTAGTTCTACTGTTTACATATCTCTCTAATATACATAACTTGTCTTTTTAAAAATCACAGAGCAAATTACTTTATATATTTATAATTAGAAATGGAGTAGCTTTAGCATTCAACAATAATAATTTGGGCTTTTAGGGTGTTTTCCCCTCTATAAAAGTACTAAATCTGCATGTGGGGTGGGGCTCAGGAAGAAGAGGGGTAATATAAAAATTGGTTTAAATAATTTATCTGCCTACTTCAAATGTTTTGTATCTCATTCGTATAGCATTATATATATACACACAATATTTTATAAATAGTCTTTATCTCATAACTATCTAGAAATATGTACTTCCTTAAAAAGCATTTTTAAAAATTAGGATGTTGAAAAACCAGATTCTCTGGTTCCATACCAGATGCCTGAAAAACCTATTATAACTTTGTCAGTTCATATAGCTCTTACTCTAAAAAACTTTGAATTTGTTTTGTACCACTATGTAATGATTGCAGGGGGAGAGAGAAGGAAAGGTGAGAGATACCAACCAAGCAAGTCCCAAGTAGGAGCCTTCCCACAGCGGTGGTAAGGCAGCTATCAAAGCCAAAAGAGGAGAGCCCCAAAGCAGTGGCAAACCTGACAACGAGGGCAGAGGCTATGTCCTAATTCTAAGGATCCACATTCCAAAGACAGCATCAGGTCCACAGCTGTCTAGCCAGCAAGGTTAGACAAGTATTAAACTCAATAAGGAACAGACAGATCACAAACCAGGAAGAATTTGAGCTGAGCTGTGATCAGCCATCTCCAGCTTATGGTTAGTCTCTGAGGCCTCCAGTGGCCCATCCTTCAGAGTTAAAGGTATTGGTGGAAGATGAGCACATTTGTAAATTTTCCTTTTGTGCTATTTTAGGATCCATTTAAGAACAGTGTTGGATCATTAGACCCACCACTCTCAGCAAGTCCTGAGCAGATGGGAGCAGTTAGATATCTCTTCTAAAGAGATGGCTATGCATGGGTCCTTGCCTTAGAAAGATGGCTGGGTTTGGTTGAAGAAGGGTGCCCAAACAGGGAGGATTAAGGTGAGCCTTGGTTTCTGAGTAACAGGCAACAAAGGAAGTCAAAGAAACAGGAGTAGAATTAGCAGATTAAATTAGTAAAGTAGGAAGTAGTTTAAATGAATTATGGAGACTGGGCCAGAGTTGGTACAAGAAGGTAAAGAAGACACTAATAAGATTGTGACTTTCAGAGATAATATTGGATATTGTCCAGTCTCCTGGGGTAGGGATGAGAACCCCAGAAGGTGGGATTACATAGTAATAGATGGCTACTTCTTCTAATGTTTTTACTGAGGGACTTTATATATTTGGGGGCAGAACTGAATTCAGAGTAGTATGGTAAAGGATAATAGAGAACTGCTAATAAGAGAAACACTTGCTTATGTAGGTGATGATGTCTGGGGGTATTTCTGTGTTGTATGGATATTATCCATGCCTGTGGTATGGATATTACCACAGGCAACAAAGGAAGTAAAAAAAACAGGAAATGTTTTGACAGATGATGTCTTTGACAGATGATGTTTGGGGGTATTTCTGTGTGGTATAGATATAAACTCTCTCCTCCCTTCCTTCTCTCTACTTAGTGAGATCTTCAGCAAAGTTTGTATTAATTACTGATGTTTTTTGTGCTAGCAGATGAGGTTGGGAATAAAAAAGGTGCTGTGTCTGGTGAAAACAGCACACACATGGTAACAGTCTGATGGAACAGATAGCTCCCTCTTAGCCCTTTGAGCCCTGTACCTGGGATGAGATTGAACTAGGGTGTCCAGCTGCTTTCCTGGTAGATACAAATGTTCTCTATCATAAGAAAGATGAGATCTCACAACCATCACAACCACTTTTCTGTATTTTTCTGTATTCCTCCTATAGAGCTAGGAAATTTAGCAACTTTTCCATGAAAGTATTCAAGCTCCTTATCTTTTTTTTTTTTTTTTTAAGAATTTAAGCTTTATTATTTTTAGGTAAGGGTGGCAGGGGAGAGATCCATGTGAGAGAAACCAGCTACCTCCCGACAAGCTCCCAACCGGAGGTTGAATCTGAAACTGGCTGGAATTGAACCTGCCATCTCCTGGTATATGGGATGATGCTACAACCAACTTAACCATATCGACCAGAGCCAGACTTCTTCTCTTGATTTACTGGGATATCTTTTGGTGTCAGTGAGCTGAATGTGGAGTTGGAAATGTGGTGAACATGCTGGAGAGAGGCAACTGGTTTTTTAAAAGTATTAGGTGATTTTCATTAGCTCACAGTGGGCTTCTTCAATTATCAATTTGGACCATTTACATATGATGGTTTTGTTTTTTGTTTGTTTTTGGAATTTTGTTTGTTTGTTTGTTGTTTTGCTCTATTGAGAATATACTCTCTAGATATAATAAAAAGGAATACATGGTAATAATATCTTCCAACTGAAATTAAGTACTAGTAAATAAAGGAACAGTCTTTTTTAAGTAGGTGTTCCAATGTTAGTGGCTTTTATTTTTCTGTGTATGTGTGCCAATAAGTTGTGTTTAGCAATCAAGGAATAGAACACATTTATTCTTTCCCCCATAGCCTTCTCCCCAGTCCACGCAAAACAAATTGGAGTGAAACAACACCATCTGCTCATTTCATACTCAGTGACAAAACACATCAACTCCAAGGTTAGGAAGTCCAAACTCAAAAGACACTCTTCTAGTTATGCGGGGGGGGGGGGGGGGGGGGGGGGTGGAAGCCTCCTGAAAGCAGAAACTCTATAAGATTAGAAGAGGCCAATATTTCTCAAAACATGACATTACAAGGGCTGAGCTGATGAGGGCTAAAAAGCCAAGGGCTTTCTTACAGGGGTGTCACATGGAACTTTACTTAAGTGGCAGAAAGTCCTTGCATTTTCATGATTTGTGGCTGCTTCTTTAAATGAGGAAAATATCAGTAGAAAAAGACCATCATAATCACCAGAGATCTTACATCCCAGGGATGAGAAGAAGACAATGAAATAGAAATATGTCACATTCAATTTTAGAGCCTTATTTTATTTCTATATTTTTCTTTGCTATAGCAACTGTCTTTTGTTTTTTTTTCAATCACTTAAAAAAAATCCAAATCCCTAATTAAGTTCCATTATTCTATTCAGAGATGATGCTTTGAATTAGAGAGTAAACTCAGTCATTTGAGTCTAACCCTACTTATTTTACTCCGCCAAGCTCTGGGTTCAGAAGTAAAGATAAGGAAGGGTTTTTACTAATACATATGAATGCCTCCAGAGATTAGAAGGATGGCAGGCATTTGGCTTTGACAGCAAATCTTAAGCTTCACACAGTTCTAACTAGCCACCCTTTAAATAATGCTGCTCCAGAGGTCCCCTGGAACAATAAGTAGCTGAACTTGTTTTAGAGACCAGACTCTTACAATAAAAAAAATTGAATTTCATGCCATGGGTACAGCAATGCACTGGTATGTGCATTGGTCATTTATGATCTCCTGAAAGAAACAGGAGAATAATATAAAAGAGTAAATTGTAACATGCTAAGTACCAAACAAGTATACATAATGTAAAATGATACCTCTTTTTATTCATAAAGCTGTTATACTAGAATTTTGAGATTTGATAAACAAGACATTTTAACTTGAATTAATTAATTCATTCAGCCATCGGTTGGTGTGTCCACCTGCCCAACAAACATTACCCCAGTGCCTACAGAGCCAGCTCTCAGAATTATGGAGACAGGAGAGAAGCCAAGATGGCAGCCTAGGTAAGCACATAGGCTGCGCCTCACACAACAATTTCAACATAACAACTAAAAGACAGAACAGACATCATCCAAAACCACAGGAAAGCTTGCAGAATGGGAAATCTACAACTAGAAAGGAAGAGAGAGGCTCACAGATCAGATTGGGAGCTGCAAAGCGTTGAGGTAGGGAGACACTCGTGCGCAGAGAGGGAGGGATGCTGAATGCCTGGCTGGCGGGAGGGGAAAGGAAGTTCCCGATTGCACTGAACCCTTTCCGACTGTCCTGAACCCAACCCCGGCTGAAACCCCATGGATCCAGGCTCATACGGGTGGAGTCTGGACTGTAGAGAAAGACACCCAGAGATTCAGAGACTGGGAGACTCAGGGGAGCCGGGAGCCACAGCAAGCAGGGTTTACAGTCATGCAAAGTGAGTGTGCACAGAGAGGTCTGACCAAGGAGGTTGCCACAGCCTCTCCATAGCAGAAGGAGTCAGAATCTTTAGAATACAGAGACCTAACCCAATTCTGGGTGAGCCCCTGGGGAACCCACACTCCTGCATGGGGAATCTGGACGGTCAGGCAGGAACTCAGGGGAGCACACAAAGGCAGGGCTGACAGAATACCAAGACTGTCAACTCAGCCCTAACACTCTGCCCCATCATAGCTGAGCACAGAGGCTTTTGCAGTTTTGCAAGTCTGATCCTATAAAACTGTCTCCAATACAGAAGGTATCCCAGAGTAGACACAGCTGATATTCACATCCAATGGGCTTGGAGGTTAATTCTTCCTCATGATACCAACAACAATCAAGCCTTAACTACAACAAGGCTGTACACGCAGTCCACAAAGGGGAGCACCAAGAGTGTCTACCTCAGGTAACTGGGGAGGCTGACTCACCGAGCCATATAGGACACCAAACACACAAAGCCATCCTACCAACTCTGGGAAGCAGCAAAAATGCTGAGACAAGGAAATAGATCTCAAATGAAAGAGATGAAGGAGAACAAAAGACTGGATATAGAGTTCAAAACCACGGTTATAAGATTTTTTCAAGAATTTACTAGAAAAGGCCGATAAATTGAATGAGACCCAACTAGAAATTAAACATATACTGACTAAAATGAAAAATATTATGCAGAGATTCAACAGCAGGATGGAGGAATACAAAAATCAGGTCAAAGATTTGGAATACAAAGAGGCAAAGGACACTCCTCTGGAGAAGCAAGAAGAAAAGAGAATCCAGAAGTTGAAGATAGTGTAAGGAGCCTCTGGGACAACTTCAAACATACCAACATCAGAATTATGGGGTGCCAGAAGAAGAGAGAGTGCAAGATACTGAAAACCTATTTTAAGAAATAATGTCAGAAAATTTCCTCCATCTGGTGAAAGAAATAGACTTACAAGTACAGGAAGTGCACAGAACCCCAAACAATAGGAATCCAAAGAGGACCACACCAAGACACATCATAATTAAAATGCCAAGGGCAAAAGACAAAGAAAGGATCTTACAAGCAGCAAGAGAAAAGCAGTTGGTTACCTATAAGGGAGCACCCATACGATTGTCAGCTGATTTCTCAACAGAAACTATGTAGGCCAGAAGGGAGTGGCAAGAAATATTCAAAGTGATGAATAGCAAGAACCTACAACCAAGATTACTGTATCCAGCAAAGTTATAATTCAGACTTGAAGGGCAGATAAAGAGCTTCACAGATAAGAAAAAGTTAAAGGAGTTCATCACTACCAAACCAGTATTATATGAAATGCTGAAAGGTATTATTTAAGAAGAGAAAGAAGAAGAAAAAAGATAAAAATTATGATCAACAAATACATATATATCAACAAGTGAATCTAAAAATCAAGTGAAATAAAAATCTGAGGAACAGAATAAACTGGTGACTATAATAGAATCAGGGGCAAAGAAAGGGAGTGGAGTGATAATTATCAGGGGGAAAGGGGTGTGGGGGTGCAGGAAGAGACTGGATTAAAATCGTACACCTATGGATGAGGACAATGGGGGGGGGGAAGGTAAGGGCAGAGGGTGGGGCAGGAATAGGGTGAAAGGGAGCTATGGGGGGGGGGAGGACAAACATTTGTAATAATCTGAGCAATAAAGATTTATTTTTAAAAAAAGAATTACAGAGAGAATAAGGCATGTTCCCTGCCCTAGTGGGAGAGGCAGACCCTTGAATCATGCAATCACAGAACTGTGTTTAAGGTGGACAAGTAACCAAAAAGGAGGAAGTAGTTGGCTCTATGAGGTTGGTAATGGAGGGGTATGGGATCCTGGGCAAGAAAAGCTCTTTCTAGAAGAGTTGATATATGAAATAGGGGTTGAAATTTACCAGGCATGTTCATTCTAATCAGCGGACACAGTTTGACCAGGGGCATGAAAAAGCACAGGATAGCTAAAAAGCTAGAAACTATGTGATATTGCTTTGGGTCTTGTGTGGCAATATTAGAAAGGAGCCTTGAAAAGTAGACACAAAATATTACAGGCCATTTGTAGACATTTCTCTGTAGACAACAGGCATTGCTAGCAGGATTTCATGATAATATGTTTACTAGTAGAAGAATCTCTATGATGGCTATAAGGAAAATGGATGAGGAGAATAAGAACTGGACAGGAAACCCAAGAAGAGGGCAAATTGTCACTGTGTTCCCACTATATTGTCTTTTTAAAGCTTTGATCCATTTCAGCCTTTGTATTTCTAAACTAAAAAAGCGAATATTAGTCAACCCAGTGTTTTAAATATTATATCATGGATCTTTGATTTTTTTAGTGCATACTGGAGTTCAGCATACAATTGAGTTTGCTTGTGGCCAATTGGCCAATCCAAGGGCTAAGGGAAATCATTAGCTCAGTTTCACCTATAAATCCTTATGCCTCAGTGTTGGGATAAGATAAAGTTATAATAAACTAATGGCCCGGTGCACAAAATTCATGCACATTAAAAAGGGATTAATTAGAGGAAATATTTTACTATTGCTTTTGCCCTTTCTCTATAATAGAAGTGTCAGAGATGAAAGAAAATTATATATATATATATATATATATATATATATATATATATATATATATATATATATGAAAATCTTTCTCCTGTCAGAGTCTGGGCATGCCATGAGACCCAGAGTCCAGTCCCTGCCCACCCGCAGCACCTCAAAATTGAGTGAGACCCAAACCCAACCAGCCCCACCCCATTGGGCGAGATCCAGACCTGGCCGACCCTACCCTTGTCAAGCCCTGCCAAGCAGGGGGCACAACCTCAGATCCCCCAGCACACCCTCAGGTCCTCTGGCCTGGACAGTGGCACAAACTGAGGTCCCTTGGCCCAGCACCAGGGTGAGTGGTGCAGCCTAATGTCCCCTGGCAGACACCAGGGCAGGGGACACACCTTGAGGTCCCTCGTCAAGCCCCACCAGGCGGGGGCACAGCCTTGGGTTTCCCGGTGCATGCTGTTTGGAGGCCATAGCCTCAGGTCCCCCAGTTCACCCTCAGGTCCCTGGCCCTGCTGGGGCGAGGGGCATGGCCTGAGGTCCCCCATCAAACCCTACCAGGAAGAAGGCATGGCCTGAGGTACCCTGACCCGGTGCTAGGGTGAGGGCATGGCCTGAGGTCCCCTGTCAAGCCCCACTAGGTAGGGGGCACAGCCTCAGGTCCCCTGCCCCATCCCAGCACCACATAGAATCAGGTTCCTGCTTATTTCTTGTTAAGATTTGCTATGGGAACTCGGCCTCCGCTATGAGTACAGCCATCTTGTGTTACAGAAACCTGACCTCTACTATGGGCACCACCATATTTGTGATGGTGTGATAGTCAGTTTGCATATTTCCTCTTTATTATGTTAGACAAGTTCAACTAGAGCAGAGCTTTGGTTTCCTGATTCCGATTATACTGTCCTTCTCCTCTAATTCAACCATGCTGCCTCTTGGAGCTGTGCTTTAGGAGAATTGCTGTCTCAGAGTATAGAAAAATGGGTAAATAATCCATAATGGCCAATCAAGAAAGCTGGGGATATGCAGGGCTGAAGATAGTAATGTTCACTAACAAATACAGGGAGGGGCAAAAGTTGCTTTACAGTTGTGAGTATGTGAAACAGAGTTTGTTCTTGTATTATTATTTATTTTTCATATTAAAAACTTTAAACTTACTTTTGCCTTACTCTGTATCTTTTGGAATAAAAATCAGAAGACGAAAAAATGAGCAGTGTGGTACATAGATTATGTTCTAAGTTGAATTGGTCCACATTATTGTTCATAGTTGATGAAATATCTGGAACCTGGCACATGTAGACACAAGGAATTTAAATAATCTATGAAAGTAAACTAGTGAATGAGTAATAAAGCTAGAAGAAAAACTAAAAAGTCAGTCTCTTTTCATTTGTAGCTGAAGTACCCTACTTGCAAAGGTAAGTCATTTATACCCTTTCCTTCTCATTGAAGTTTTTGTGTTGGCAAAAAAGGATCGTGCAATAATGTTATTTTTAATTTGCTATTTGGTCTATGGATAATTCATTTAAATTTTCAATATCTTTTGAGGTTATTTTGGGGACCAAAGCATTGATTGAAATATCAGACTGTTTAACATAGCAGTACATACAGGAAAATGTCGTGCTGTGCAGTTACACACGTCTGGTGGATTCCTTTTGCATTATATCACATTGTATTACATTAACAAGGTTTTTTTTATTGCCATTAACTTTACAATGTAATTATTAAAGTAATCTTCTGATTTTTTCCCCTTAATGTTTGTTTCATTGTGAGTAAAAGAGCTAAACTGAATCTTCTGAAGGTATCTGTCAGTTGGCAGAAATAGTAGAAGTTATCCATCCTCACCTTATTTTTGTATTCAAAGTACCACATTTAGGACTAAGAAAGGAATGCATGCTATTGGTAACATTATATTTCTTAGTTGTCCTGCTGAGTCTGACAACACAGAAGCCAAACAACTGTACTAATTTCTGGAAACCATTTGTGACATTAATACTTGGCTCGTTGTGAACTGCAGCAAATCCCTCAAATAATTTCATACTGCTCAGAAAGTTGCTTTTATGCAATAAAAGCTCTCAATGATTATGACTTGGGCTAGATTTGTGTTCTACTTACAAATTTCCATTTGGTGTTTCTGTTTTTGCTTTAATCAGGACAAAGGTAACCTGGGAATCTTGACTTCTTTCCATATTTTTTTAATCAATTCAAATCAAAAACAGTCTCAGAAATTACTCCTTATCAATACATCCAGCTGGGAGGTGACACAATGAATATTCCCTTAGGAAAGTCAATTCCCCAAAGTGATTCTTTTCTTCTCAACTGCCTTTCGCTGGCAAAAGGTTCAAACTGACAGCCTTAAAGATAGCACTGCAGGGCATGTTTCATAAAGAGAGCATGTTCTTCTCAATGGCTATCAATCTGTCACCTCACTTCATTCAGAGGACATGAAATAAATCTTCTGCTCAGATACGTGCTTTGAAAAAGTGGTCACATTATGACTGAGATGACTTAAGACTTCACCCAGTGGGAGAAATGGTGACTTGGATTATTTATGTAAATAAGAGAGGAGGAGAATGGATCCAAGATAACCTAAACAAAATTATTATATTCTTCCTCTCTTAATTTCCTGCTCAATTAAGCTTATCAACATAACATTAAAAATAAGTATTATTTCTAGAAATTGTAAAGTATCTCCCTTGCATTCCTGCCTCTAGAGTAAAATCTCCTATATAATAAAGAGGTAATAGGCAAATTGACCATCACTCCAACACATAAGATGGCCGCCCCATGTGGACATAAGATGGTCAGCAGGGGAAGGCAGGTGGGAGGGATCAGGCCTGCAAGAAAGGGCAAATGGTAGTGATCAGGCCTGCAGGAGATGGCAGTTAGGGTTGGCCAAGCTGGCAGAGGAGGACAGTTGAGGTGGATCCAGGTCTGCAGGGGAGGGCAGTTGGGAGGACCAGGTATGCAAGGGAGGGCATTTCACAAAATATAAAGTATAGTTGAATAACTGTAGGTACAGAGATGGAGTTGCACCTCAGGAATACCAGGAACTGATGACATTTAAATTTGTCTCATTAACTTGCTGAGATTCTGTTTGTCAGCATCATTCTTCTGGGCTAGAAGCTAGTTTTCTCTGTGTGCTGAAAAACACAGTTCCTGGTTTTAAAATTTTTGACCTTAAATCACCAGGATGAAACTGGTCTCAGTCTCCAAGTCAAAGGTTCAATTTAGGTTAGGCACTTATACATGAATCAATTGATTGTACTAGGTCTATTAGGATACCATGATTGGCCAATCTCAGGCCAGGTGTCCATACCAAACCCAATCAATTGTGCCCATAATACAGGGTTGCATGGTAGCTCCAACAGTAACCAAGTGCTTGGAAGAGAAGGGTGAATGACAGGCACTCCCACAGGTATCCACTACAAATAGGTAAAACAAAAAGAAAAATATTAAAAATAAAAACAAAGCAAAGATATAAAGAAGGTAAAACTCAAGGCCAAAGTCATTCAGCAAAGACAGTAATTTTATTTTGATAATAGGTAGGTATTTCAAAATAAAAACAATCATAAAACAACTTATTATTAAAAACATATTAGAAATATAAGGGGAAATAAATTGTGTATCTGTAAAACTAAAGAAATTTCATTAAAAACTATTTAAATTGATTTTTTTTTAAAGAGTTCAATCTATAATAATAAAAGTGTAATAGCTGGGACTGGTTTGGCTCAATGCATAGAGCGTTGGCCTGAGGACTGAAGGGTCCCTGGTTCAATTCCGGTCAAGGGCATGTACATTGGTTGCGGGCACATCCCCAGTTGGGGGGGGGTGCAAGAGGCAACTGGTCGATGTTTCTCTCTCATCGACATTTCTAACTCTCTGTCCCTCTCAATTCCTCTCTGTGTAAAATCAATAAAAAATATTTTTGAAAAAAGTGTAATAGACCAGACGTCCTTCCAGACCACTTTCTGCACGAAGTCAGAGCTGTGAGGGAAGCCTGGATCCTGGGTGCTTGCCAATGGCCAGAGAGAAGCCTGGATCCTGAGTATCAGTAGGAAGCCAGTGCTGTCAGCCAGGAGACCTATTCTTGCACGAATTTTGTGTATCAGGCCTCTAGTAAAATAATAAGATTAAATATACAAAAATCAGCCGAAACCGGTTTGGCTCAGCGGATAGAGCCTCGGCCTGTGGACTTGAAAGGTCCCAGGTTCAATTCCGGTCAAGAGCATGTACCTTGGTTGCAGGCACATCTCCGGTAGGGGATGTACAAGAGGCAGCTGATTGGTGCTTCTTTCTCATTGATGTTTCTAACTCTCTGTCCCTTTCTTTTCCTCTCTGTAAAAACTCAATAAAATATATTTTAAAAAGATATATACAAAAATCAATAGCTAGCTTGTGTAACAAAAATAAATTATTTAAAATGAGAGTTAAGAAATGGTAGAAGAGCCAATGAGGAGAGTGTGACGGGAGAAAGTGAGGCCCAAGACCTTTTTTTTTTTTTTTTTTTTTTTTTTTTTTTAACTTTAACTCCTATCGCTGAACAGCCATGAACTCCCAGATTCATCAGAATTATTTCACCAAGGTGGAGGCTGAGGTCAGCTGTCTGGCCAACCTGCAACTATGGGCCTCCTACACTTACCTCTCTCTGGGCTTCTATTTCAACTTTGATGATGTGGCTCTCCATGGCATGGGCCACTTCTGAGAATTGGAGGAGAAGAAGTACAAGGACACTGAATTTCTTTTTAGATCCAAAACCAGTGCGGTGGCCGCAGTGTCCTCCAGGATGTGCTAAAGCCTTCCCAAGATGAGTGGGATGAAACTCATGATGCCATGAAAGTTGCCCTGGTCTTAGAAAAGAACCTTTTGGGACTGCATGTACTGGGTTTTATCCGTAAAGACCCTCATCTCTGTGACTTCCTGAAGAAACATTTCCTGGATGAAGAGGTGAAATTCATGAAGAAGATGAGCAACCAACTCACTAACCTCTGCAGGGTGGCCAGCTTCAGGCTGGGCTGGACGAATATCTCTTTGAAAGGCTCACCCTCAAGCACAACTAGGAGCCTTTGGAGTCCAGAGGTCTTTGAGGGACCCCTCTGCATTCCCCTGTGTGGCTTGTCTGGGCCTCTTCCCAAAACCACTAGCCATTCTTTTAACCACCCTGAAGCCCTCTCCCATTCATTAGACCAAATGGAAACAAAGCATTTTGCAGAAAAGCGAGAGAGAGAGAGAGAGAGAGAGAGAGAGAGAGAGAGAGAGAGAGAGAGAGAATATTAATTTTTTTGCCAGGGCCAGGTAGTTCAGTTGGTTAGAGCATTATCCCAATATATCAACATTGAATGTTGCATCCCTGGTCAGGGCACCTACAAGAACAGCCAGTGAATGTATATGTAAGTGGAACAATAAATCAATGTTTCTCTCTTTCCCTTCCTCTCTAAAATCAATAAATAAATGACCCTAGCCAGTTTAGCTCAGTGGATAGAGCATTGGTCTACAGACCAAAGGGTCCCAGGTTCAATTCTGGTCAAGGCACATACCTTGGTTGTAGGCTCCTCCCCTGCCCAGGCCTTGGTCGTGCAGGAGGCAACCAATTGATGTGTTTCTCTCACATTGATGTTTAATTCTTCTTTCCCTCTTGCTTTCATTCTCCCTAAAAATCAATAGAAAAATATTTTTGGGTGAGAAATAAAATCAAGCAATACAAAAATAAATAAATAATGTAAAAATAAAAAAGGAAATCCCATTCCTAATAGCATCAAAAATACAAAATGTTGGGGAGCAATCTTGGATGAATATTCAATTAAATTAGTATACAATTTATTTAGAAGAATTAAGGATAACAAAAGAATAAATGTTAAAGGTAAATATCATTAAGGATAATTAGCCCTGCCTGATATTAGAATGTCCCATACTTGAATAATTAAAACATGTGTTATTAATGCAAAATAGTTAAATTAACAAGATAAATAACCTTGAAACAGATCCTAATATACTAATATATGAAAAATATAACTGCACAAATGAATTTATGAGGGAAAATTATTCAGCAAAGAATGTTAAGACAACTGGTAGTTATGTAAAGAGAAAGCAATATGCAAACAAAATTAAGAATTGATCAAGAATCTGGAAAAGGTATTTGCAGCAAGTATGAAAAAAGTTAATTTCTCTACTCTTTAAAAGCTCATTCAAATAAATAATAATATAAATAAGAAAAGGTTACAAAATAGTATAAATGCCCTGTGATTCCCACCTCAAAGGTAGGCATACAAATTGGTAAAAAAAAACAAACAAACAAACAAACAAAAAAACCTTTGAAATGTAATTAAGAATACAGAATTTCTTTTCTTTTCTTTTTTAAATATTTTATTTATTTTACATAGAGAGGAATTGAGAGGGATAGAGAGTTAGAAACATCGATGAGAGAGAATCATCGATCAGCTGCCTCTTGCACACCCCCCACTGGGGATGTGCCCACAACCAAGGATGTGTCCTTGACCGGAATCGAACCCGGGACCCTTCAGTCCGCAGGCCGACACTCTATCCACTGAGCCAAACCGGTTTCAGCAAGAATACAGAATTTCTTAATAAGAATATGAAAAATATTCACATTTCTTGACCCAATAATTCTTTCTTTAGTAAACTATCTTGACAAAATAATTTGAGCAAATTAGAAGTACTATGGTCCTAGCTGGTTTGGCTCAATGGATAGAGTATCAGCTTGCAGACTGAAGGGTCCAAGGTTTGATGAATATTTGTAGAATGAATGAACAACTCTAAATATCCAACAATAAAAAATGGTTTAGACAATTATTTATCTATTAGAGGCCCGGTGTATGAAATTTGTGCACTATCAGGCCTAAACTGGTAGTCAGACATCCCTCTTGCAATTCAGGACCGCTGACTACTAACCACTTGTCTGCCTGATTGCTCCTAAACACTCTGCCTGCCTGCCTGACAGTCCCTAACTGCCTCTGCCTGCCTACCTGACTGCCCCTAACCGCTTGCTTGCCTGCCTTATCGCCCCTAATCACTCACCTGCCTCATCGCCTCTGCCTCGGTTCCTGCCACCACCACAGCTTCGTCTGGAAGGACATCTGGAAGGTCATTCATCTGTCTGGTCTAATTAGCATATTATGCTTTTATTATCATAGATTCAATATAATATTGCAAAATTATTACATATATTTTTAAGAATAACAATTTTTAACATGGGAAGTATTTATGATGAAATGGTAAGTTTAAGAAAGCAGAATATATTTTATCTATATGATTACAAAATTTCTTATACTAGTTTCTTATAAAATTAGAAACTAGTGTAAGAAACTACATATAGAAAATATTATAATGTTTCTTTTTCTATATATTATGTTTACAAATATTAAAAAAGAAACTTTGTGGTGAGAAATAAAAATTGAAGGAGATAGAATTAAATGTTAAAAATGGTTTGGAGAGAAAGAATACTGGTGAATTTTCTTTGTGACATTCCACACATGTATTTCTTTAATACTGGAAAATTTTATAAGAGCAACATCAAAAGAGATAATTTTTTAAATAACCAATGGTTTCAGTTCAATGATGTCAAATTAAAATAACAACAAATGGGAAAAAAAAGAGAAGGAACTACAAACATCCTAAAATAGGTAATTATAAATTAGTTCTGGTTTATTTTAGTATCCTATATAATAAAAGGGTAATATGCCAATTGACCCTAATGGACCCTAATGGCTGAACCACCAGAATGACTGCTTGACCAGACACTATGAGACGCACTTACCTCCTCTAGGTCCTTTTCCCTGGACGGCAGGCTCCCATCACCCAATGGCAAATGGGGAACTTGGGGTGGGTAAGGAGGGGTGTGTGGGCAGCACCAGGCCAAGGCCCTCACCCTGCTAGTTGCCCCACACATAAAGGGTGGGGGTGGGGTTGGCGAGCAGGTGGGAACGGCTGACCTCTCGGTCCCTCTCCCAGGTTTTCAGGCTCTGATTGCCCAATGGCAGACGAAGAACTGGGGGTGGGTGGCGGCAGGGGTGAAGTCTGCTGCAGGCAGCCAGGGAAGATGGCTCTGATTGTAGGCTAGGCCTAGGGACGACTTTTGTGTGCTGGGCCTCCAGTAATTTGATAAGTGTGGGCTTAAGAATATGAAAACTGCCCTGACTGGTTTGGCTCAGTGGATAGAGCATTGGCCTGCAGACTCAATGGTCTCAGGTTTGATTCCAGTTGTGGGCATATCCCCAGTAGGGAGTGTGAAGGAGGTAGCTCTATCCCTCTCCTTTCCTCTCTGTAAAAAAAAAAATTAATTAAAAAAAAAAGAAAAAAGAAAAGAAAGAATATGCACACATGGTGTCAAAACAAGCCAGAGGAAAATCATTTGGGGAAAAAAAAAAATCCCAAGTCAAATTTATAGGAAATACTCCTTTATTAACTTTTGGTCGAGAATATCTTTGTATATTTTTCAGAAAACAACTCTGAGACCATGTGGATTCTGGCAACAGAGAGGAATTGACAGGACAACTCCAACTATGAAGACAGATGAGAAGCAGTCCAGAGATGGAAGACACTGACAATGCCTTGCCATACCAGCAGTCAGCAACTATGTGTCGCTGCAGGTTGCCCAGGACCAAACCAGAGAGGGTTGGACCTGCATTACCACCATTTGTCTACCATCCAGACTGAAATATCATTGCTGACATGTACACATAAGGAACTGTTTGACATTGAAATTGGGTCTCAAAAGAATTGTTGACTCAGAAAGAAACTCACTACAGACTGATTCATATGCCTTTCAGCATAATGATTATTGTTTGTCTCATTTTTGATTCTTTTAAGTATATTTCCAGTAGGACATGATCTCATGCATCTAGGGGAAATAGTGAACAGCATAGACTGATGAACAAGAATAGATCCAGAGATAAGGAGCCATGGGTCAGACTCAAAGGAAAGGTGGGGATAAAAGGGAGAGATCAACCAAAGGACTTGTATACATACATATGAGCCTAACCAGTGATCAAGGACAATAGGGAGGTGGGGTTATGAGTGGGGAGAGGAGGGGGATTGGAATGGGGGTTTGAGGACAAATATGTGATATATTAATCAATAAAGAAATTTTGAAAAAAAGAAAGAAAATAAAAGAATATGAAAGCTGATTATCCTCTGAATCACTGCTTTTGTTTTCCAATTACATTACCACCCTTAAGTTCCTCTTCTATAGAAATTTTGAAGCCTTCAAATGCTCTCAAAAATACTGATTCCTGGGGCCTATCCCTAGAGTTTCTTATTCAAAAAGATTGGGGTGGGGCCTAGGCATCTCTGTGTTTTAAACATAGTCCCTGGGTGATTCTATGTTTGAGAATTCCCTGGGCTAAGTTATAAGGAGACTTTCTCCTTTGAACTTCTGGGGTGGAGGAATCTGTCATATTTGCTGTTGGGTCACTACTGTTCCTCCACTGTTGTCCCAGCTGCTATTGTTCTTGGCTGTCGACCTGAGGGTGTGTGTACAAAATGTAGAACCTTTATCTGAGAAGCTAACAGACTGGTCCTCCTCAGGCCCTTGAGCCTTCACCTGTTTACCTAAGTGCCAGAGGTTGTGTCAGGTAGGTCCTCACAGTTCACAGTCCTTAACATGATACACTCGTTTAGTGTCACCACTGATTCAGAACCCCTCATCCTAGTGGTCATTGTCCTGTAGGCTCATTTAAAAATGTTCTATGGTTCTTCCCCATTCATGCAAGCTCAGTATTGAACCTCCTTCCCAACAATTTCCTCTATTCCCATGGAAGTGCCACTGGGTTGTAACCAAATACCTCCACTTCTTCAGTCTCTACACAAGCACTCCCTGTATCTCCTGCTTTATTTGAAATCTGACTCTCTCCTGAGGTCACTTCTCTTACAGACGTCATTTGTTTAGATCTCAAGTAACCATTATGTAGTGTTAATATTCACCTTGGGCCATTTCTTACCATTTCACTTACATTTTTAAAGAAAAAAAAAATCCCAAGTAAAGCAAGAATTCTCTTTTTGAGAATTATGGCATCCACCTTAGTATCTATTTTTTGTCGTCTAGTGACCAACTTCTGAGTCACTTGTGAAATATCTTAAGAGTAGCCGAAACCGGTTTGGCTCAGTGGTAAAGCGTTGGTCTGCGGACTGAAAGGTCCCAGGTTCGATTCCGGTCAAGGGCATGTACATTGGTTGCGGGCACATCCCTGGTAGGGGGTGTGCAGGAGGCAGCTGGTCGATGTTTCTCTCTCACCGACATTTCTAGCTCTCTATCTCTCTCCCTTCTGCTCTGTAAAAAATCAATAAAATATATTTAAAAAAAAAAGAAAGAAATATCTTAAGAGTAAAGTGGGTTATTTTCTCTCCACTTGAACCACTTCATATCTAATTGCTAGAGGCCCAGTGCACAAAATTCGTGCACAGATACAGTCCCTAGGCCTAGCCTGCAATCAGAGCCATCTTCCCTGGCTGCTTGCAGCGGGCTCCACCTCCCTCTGCCACCCACCCTCTGTTCCCCATTTGCCATTGGACGATCAGAGCCTGAAGACCAGGGGAGAGACTGAGAGGTCAGCTGTTCCCACCTGCTCACCAGCCCCACTGTGTGTGGTGTAACTGGCAGGGTGGGGGCCTTGGCCTATATCTAAATTACTTTCTGTAATTAAAAAAAAAAAATCTTATCTAATACAAGAGTAATATGTAAATTGACTGTCATTCCCAACACACAAGATGGCCTCCCCATATGGTCAAAGATGGCTGCCCCCATGTGGACACAAGATAGCCACCACAAGATGGCTGATAGGGGAGAGCAGTTGTGGGTGATCAGGCCACCAGGGAAGGGAAGTTGGGGGGAACTAAGGCCTGCAAAGGAGGGAAGTTGGGAGGGGGGGGGGGACCAGGCTTGCAGGGGAGGGCAATTAGGGATAATCAGGCTGGCAGGGGAGTGGTTAGGAGGTTATCAGGCTGGCAGGCAGAAGCAGTTAGGGACAATCAGGCAGGCAGGTGAGCAGTTGGGAGCCAGCAGTCCTGGATTGTGAAAGAGATCCCAGATTAGAGAGGATGCAGGCTGGGCTGAGGGACATTCTCCCCCCAATGCACAAATTTCATGCACTGGGCCTTTAGTGTTTATATAAATACCAAATATTTAGGCCATAGATAAATGTTTATAACCACCAGATACCAGGCTAGGCAGTTGGGTTATAGTGACCAATGGAATCCAGCTATAATGAATGCCTATGGAATTGTTTGATTTATACTTCTTTTCTATAAATTGCACATTCCTTTTTTATTTACTTGGTTACAGGGGGCCTATAATGGTATGAAGGGTATGGAATGAGCATCTAAACCAAGACTGGCAATTAATTTTTTCACTGGGAAATTTGAAATGTGGACAGACAGAATCAGATTATAACAAGGTAACTTGAAAGCTGTTGATAGTGGCCATTATCTGTAGCTATGGCAGATTCTGAAAGATGTGCAAACAAGAGACTCTCCAAAAGAGGACTTTTTGGATTTTTTTTTTAATTACTTTATTGATTAAGGTATCACATATTTGTCCTCATTTCCCCCCATTCCCATCCCAAATCCCTCCCCACACATATCCCTACCTCCCTGTTGTCCATGACCACTGGTTAGGCTCATATGCATGCACACAAATCCTTTGGTTAATCTCTCTCCCTTATCTTCACCCTTCCCTACATTCTCCGAGGTCCAACAGTCCGATTGATGCTTTCCTGTCTCCGGGTCTGTTCTTGTTCATTATTCTATGTTGTTCATCATTTCCCCTAGATTAATGAGCTCCTGTGATACTAGAAATACACTTATAAGAACCGAAAATGAGACAACATAGTTATGCTGAGAGGCAAATGAATCAGTGTATAGTGAGTTTCTTTCCGGGGCAACAGTTCTTTTGAGTCCCAATTTCAATGTCAAACAGTTCCTTATGTGTACATGTCAGCAATGACATTTCAGTTCTGGATGGTAGACAAATGGTGGTAATGCAGGTCCAACCCTCTCTGGTTTGGTCCTGGGCAACCTGCAGTGACACATAGTTGCTGACTGCTAGTATGGCAAGGCATTGTCAGTGTCTTCCATCTCTGGACTGTTTCTCTTCTG
The DNA here is from genome assembly GCA_963693515.1 of Pipistrellus nathusii. Taxonomy (NCBI): domain Eukaryota; kingdom Metazoa; phylum Chordata; class Mammalia; order Chiroptera; family Vespertilionidae; genus Pipistrellus; species Pipistrellus nathusii. The sequence goes on along the minus strand of OY882858.1, from coordinate 100,060,195 downwards.
TCTTCATGGCTGGAGCACGCCTATCAATTCCTCTCTGTTGCAGAAATTCACATGGTCTTGGAGTTGTTTTCTGAAAATATACAAACATATTCTCGATCAAAAGTTAATAAAAGAATCTTCTCTATAAATTTGAGTTGCGATCCTTTTTCATTTTTTTGCCCAAATGATTTTCCTCTGGCTTGTTTTGACACCATGTATGTTTTTTATGGGTGTCTTGCTATTAGTATCACAAATGAAAGTTAATTTTCTAAAGTAAAAATTTTCCAGATATAATTTACTTACAGGATATTTTTCCTTACATGATATTCTACTATCCCCCCTTTTTTGATTTAAATATTAGAAGGCTTCTGGAAATTTTATAATGTAATCTTGATAGCTTTAAAAAAATTTTTTTTGCATTAAAATATGACTGCTTTGGTTTATTACATGTTACACAATTTTACCATGAGATGAACTACCAATAAAAATTTTAGTTAACACTTTAGGAACAGCTTTTTTGTCCAGTACAATTGATTTTTCTAGAATATTTGCTTATTTCAATTAGCCAATTTAAATTAGCCTGAAAACTTGACTACTATTTTACTATCAAATTTAATACTCTAACAACCATCTTATTTTACCCTGTAAATATTAGTGGAAAGGATTATTTGTCTTCTTGAGTAGGCCCTGAGCATTCCTGGTGCTAGAATGAGTTTAGATATCAAAAACCCCACTTCTCCATATCATGGGTACAAGACAACTCAAACTGTCTTGTTACAGTGAGAGGGCAGCTGCTGTTGGTCTGGATTCAAGATGCTCCAATCTTTAGTTCTATTCCCATGGTCTGGCTGCATCTTTGTCTTGAGATTCTAGGGTCCTTCCTATAAAAGTATTTTCTACTTAAGATAGTATTTTATGTTGGGTTTCTATGAAAAAGCAAGATCCTGTATTCTTTTGGAAAGCTGGACTGCCTTATTTTGTGATTGGTGACCCAGCCATGTGTCCTTTGAGGACAGAGGATTGGGTAGCAAATGTTAGGTTGTTGTTGCTTATGTCCAGCCTTCATTAAGGTGTTAAAAGAATGGAACATCCTCAAATACAGCTGAAGCTGCCTAAAAACCAAAGTGCCAAGGCATAACTTTGTTCTACAGATCCTTTTTGCCTATTGCCAGTTGCCCGAGACTCCTGAGATCAGATAATCATGTGCCTTGCTGAATCACAGCTGCCAAATTATTTATCATGGTGTATCTAAAGCTATCAATTATCATCTTTCTCTCTGGAATCTTCAATATTTCCCTTTCTATTGGTTCCTTATATCAGTCCTCAACTCCACTCCCCTCTTTGCAAGATCTATTCTATACTTCCCCTCTCTTTCTTTCTGTTACAGGTAAACTCCTCAGAAGTCCTTTATACTCAGTGAAAAACCATAGCAATCAGGTAGAAGCCTTACTCACAGCTGCAACTGTGAGTGCACTACTAAGGTTATCAATGACCACCATATCACTAAATTCAAAGGACGTTTTTCAGGTTTTACTTTACTTAAGTAAAGTAAGCACATGACACTATTTCAGGAGCACATGACACTATTGTGCTCCTGCATTCTTGAAACATTTTCTTTCATTGCCTTCTGTGATACCACATGCTTCTATTTTTATTTTTTACGTGTCTGCTTATTTCTTTGCAAGAACCTCTTTGTGTTCTATACCTTAAACATGTTGGTGTTTGGTCCAACTCATCAATCTTCCTCTTTAGTCTTAAATTTTCCTGGGGCTATATCAACCACTTTCTTAGCATTATCATCTATATCCAAATATAAGACCAATTCTCCAACCCCTACAATAATCCCTTAGCAAAGAGGGAGTCACTTTACAAACTGACCTTTAAAATATCTTTCATATTACTCAATGTTCTCTCAATTATTTTGAGCAACAAAATGCTTTTTGAGGAAATATACATTTAGCAAGAAATGATCTTATTCAATGTTCACATAGAAGCCACCTGACAGAATTTGTTAAGAAAGGAAACAAATTTAATTCAGATTTAGAAATTACTTCTAGGGAAATACCTTCACATTTGCAAGTTTTGGATGTCCTTGTAAATAAGCCTTTAAAAGTCACCATAAAAAGCAATATGATAAGTGAATATGATTACAGGATAAATGATATAGTATGATTAGATACTGTGGCCTGGAAAAAAATTCCTAGTGACATCATATATAGTAAAAAAATTTTTTTAATATATATTTTATTGATTTTTGTACAGAGAGGAAGGGAGAGAGATAGAGAGCTAGAAACATCGATGAGAGAGAGTTGATCAGCTGCCTCTTGCACACCCCCTACTGGGGATATGCCGGCAACCAAGGTATATGCCCTTGACCGGAATCGAACCTGGGTCCCTTCAGTCCCCAAGCCGATGCTCTATCCATTGAGCCAAACCGGTTTCAGCAATATAGTCAAAATTTTGATGGAAGATGACACGTCTGGGAAATTATGTCAGAGACTCAAAATTTGATCTGGGTGATGATAAAAAGACTGTGAAGAGTTTCAATAAAATTATATTTTAAAATTAAGTTTTATATTATATGTAAAGTATGTAAGTATAAATTATTACATTAAACATAAGTAGGTCCTTGATTATTTCATGTATATGTCTAAAAGTTTGTATACTCAAGTTGGCCACAAAGTTGTTTTTTTGTTTGTTTTTTCATATATCTCTTAACCATCTGTATGTCTGCTTTAGAGAAGTATCTATTTAGGTTCTTTGCCCATTTAAAAAAATATATTTTTATTTATTTTAGAGAGGAAGGAAGTGGGAAAGAGAGAGATAGAAACATCAATGATGAGAGAGAATCATTGATTGGCTGCCTCCTGCATGCCTCCCACAAAACTGGGCATGTGCCCTTGACTGGAATCAAACCCAGGGCCCTTCAGTCCGCAGGCCAATGCTCTATCCACTGAGCAAAATTGGCCAAAGCTGACCACAAAGTTTTATTAGGGGGACAGATTTTACTTTGGAAAATGGGGGTTCACCATATATTCAGAGGTACCTTATATTTGAACATATATGGTTTAAGCTGATGGCACATCTTTCTTGCCCAGTTTTTCCTGCTAAACTCCAGACCTAAATAATGAGCAGATTATTGATATTTCCATTCAAATATCCTATAGGCACTTTAAACTTGTCCATAGTTAAACTCACATTTCTTCCCACCTTCTCCTCTTCCTTGTTCTCTTCCCAGTGAATGTCATCGGCCTAAAATGAAATCTGTGAGTCACCCATGTCACCTCTCTCCCACATACCCCTGTTGTTTCTATAGATCTCCTAAATCTCTAATCTATTCAAGTCTCTTAAGCCTTCCTGCTTTACTTTAGGCCAGCAATTTTCAACCTTTTTCACCTTCTGCCACAGATAAACTAATTACTAAAATTCTGGGGCAAATAAAAAAATACATTTTTTGCCTGACAAAAAAATAGGTATACTTTTCATTCATTCACACTGAACTACTATTATGTTGGCTGTGGTCATTTTTTTAAATTTGACAATCTAAGGGAAAAGAGGTCAGTGTCCCTGACAACTAGTATTGCATGCTTTAAAAAATTTTGCAGCACACCAATTATAAATCACTGCTTTAGGCCACCAACACCTCCTTTCCAAACTACCCTTAACAGAATCTGAACTGGTTTTCTTGGTCTTGTCTCCTTTCAACCTACACTCCAGGAAGCAGCCCTAGTGATCTTTCTAAAATGCAAATTATTCTGGTTAGAGATCATAGCTGCTTCTCTTATTTCACAACCTTCCTCCCTGTTCCCTCCCAACTTAGTCAGGTTAGATGCTCTTAAAATGTTTCCTTACACTCCTTTTCTTTCCTTACTATAACACTTTTCATACTTCTTTTATTATAATTGTTTATCTTTTCTGCTAGATGGGGAATCTTGTCTATCTTACCTTGTCTATCTAACACAGGGTAGGACCTAAGAAATTGTAAGTGCTTTATAAATATTAAGTGAATTAACTAATACTTTTGTCATCTCTCCCATCCCACATAGTATCTGGCAAATAACAGGTCCTTGATAACATTTACGAATAGATTGTTGCCGAACTAAGGATATGTGATGAAGCAATGTGTAACAAGCAAAATTAATACTGTGTAGGCTTTATCTTTAAAGAATACATATCCACTGAAACCGGTTTGGCTCAATGGATAGAGCGTCGGCTTGGGGACTGAAGGGTCCCGGGTTCGATTCTGGTAAAGGGCATGTACCTTGCTTGCGGACATATCCCAGTAGGGGGTGTGCAAAAGGCAGTAGATCAATCACTCTCTCTCATTGATGTTTCTAACTCTCTATCTCTCTCCCTTCCTCTCTACAAAATCAATAAAATATATATTTTTAAAAATAAATAAATAAAAAACAAAGAGTGCATATCCTTCTTAATTAGACTTAAGCAAAGATGGCTGCCTAGAACAGGTGGCTTTGGAAAGAGAAAGGAATAAAGTTTCTTATTAAGTGGGATGTAAAGGGCAAATGTAAAAATGTCAACAACTGTGCAGAAGAAAACCAAGTTTTTAGGATATGGGTAAATCCTAGTTAAAATTTGCTGTGACTAGACTAGGAAGTATTCCATACTGGAATCTACTAGCTTTCTTCTTTATCTTGAATACTGGAATTCAGTTAGGAATCAGTTGCTGAATGTAATTACTGCCAACAATTAAGCACTAAACTGAAATGTCTCTCTGAAATTGGAAATAATCTTTCCACTACAGAAAATAAGATTCTCGCCAAGTTATATATTTATAGAATTAATTTTCCGTTTAATTTTTATATCATCACCTAGATGAAATTTCTAGTTATTTTTGGCCTGCACTATGATAATGTACACCATGGGTGAGGTATGTCTGGCCCCGGGGCCATTTAAAGCCCAAGAAATCATTTGGTTTGGTTCTGCTGAGGCATTAGGGGTGAGTTAATTAACTACTTGACCAACTATAGCAGGCTAATTTTTAAGTTGATAATTTTGTATGGCCCATGAATGATGTTATAAATATCTAAATGGCCCTTGGCAGAAAAAGTTTCCTCACTCCTGATATATAGTAACATACAATGGCCATCCTGTTTTCTTTGCTCTAAAAGTTTTTTTGTGCACTATTCCTTGAACATGAATTTCATGTTCTAACTTTACTTAGATGAAAAAAGTGTTAATTTCATGAATGGTTTAATATATCATCATTGATTACTTAAATACGTTAATTAGCAATATGTGGACTGGGGTATTAGTTTAAAAATCTTGTTGGGAGAGTGAACATGATAAATAAGATGGCTACAAAAATCTTCTCTCATAGATACCTTACCAAGGAAAGGAGAAATTTAGATTCCAAATTTTAAAAGGAATTTTCAGTGTCAGTTACACTGAAAAAAGGTGAAGGATCTGAATTCAAGTGTGTGCCTAGCTTACTTTACTATCTTACTTTTGAATTGATATAAAATTTGTGACTTTTAATCTGGGGCTCATCAATTATTTTATTTTATTTTTAAAAATATATTTTATTGATTTTTTACAGAGAGGAGGAGAGAGGGATAGAGAGCTAGAAACATTGATGAGAGAGAAACATTGACCAGCTGCCTCTTGCACACCCCCTACTGGGGATGTGCCCGCAACCAATGTACGTGCCCTTGACCGGAATCTAACCTGGGACCTTTCAGTCCACAGGCCAACACTCTACCACTCAGCCAAACCGATTTCGGCTCCATCAATTATTACTGGTTTATTATAATGGGTTTGGTTAAAATTGTGACATAATCACAAGTCAGAAATATATGATTTAGACACCCTATTTTACAGAAAGTGCTTTACATTTTTATTTTATTTTACCCTGATATACAGTGGGCTGATAAATTAATGAGAAAGTTCATAGAAGTCAAACATGAAAATCATTCTGATTATTTTATTAGCCACAACTCATTTTTTTAAACTTAGGGTTAAAGATAAGCTTCAGCCCTAGCTGGTTTGGCTCAGTAGATAAGGCATCAGCCTGTGGACAGAAGGTTTGATTCTAGTGAAGGGTACATGCTTGGGTAGTGAGTCAGTGGTGGGCATGCTGGAGGCAGCCCATCAATGATTCTCTCATCACTGATGGTTCTATCTCTCTCTCCCTTCCTCTCTGAAATCAACAACAACAAAAAATATATAAATCAAGATAAGCTTCATTTCACAAGTCTCATTGTTTTAATAGAATGCAAAATTTCCAGACTTGGGAAATATATCCAAATATTAATTTTTGCAAGGCAATTTAGTTTCCAAAGAACTTTCTCATTATATCAGAGAAATTAATAATGATGTGATTAGGCTAATTAAGCAGGTACTTGTTAAGTAATTGAAAGGTAATCTATTTCTAATTTAACAGGTCAATCAAGGGTATTTAGGAAATATTTTTTGCTAATTAACAACTCTAAAAAATATATTTAATTTGCTTCCCTAGTGGCAAACAATAAGCGTGCATTGATCTTTTATGAGACAGTTGTTTCAAAGAATTAAATTAGGACCATTTTGATGATTTAAGAGGTTTGGTGAGAATTCTGAGCTCTTCCCTTCCAATGCTAACGCAAGCCTTATATTACTGTTTATTTTGGCACTTCAGAATCAAAGAAAACATCTAAGAAAGTAATTTGAAGGCACAGAGAAGTCAGAGAAACAGTCCTTTTCTTGTGGGAAGCTACACACTTTGGTATTATCAGACAGTAAACCAAAATCTAACTCAACAGTCAAAACATGATTCTTTAAGTGCATCACCATACAAAGAAATGGTCTTAAAATATTTTCCAGGTGTGCAGCTCAAATTTTTCTCATCTGCAGTGTTACCAACTAGAAGCTGCTTTCTCCTAACTTTGGGTAGCCTAGGCTCTGCCTCAAGATTACCAAGTGGTTTAAAATCACATCTCTCTTGCTCCCGGTTTTCTGGCGAAAGACGTAATTTCCAGTATTAACAAAAAAAAAACATTGAAACCTGTGAAGAATTTTTTTGTGAGTTTATTTGAGCCTTACTGTTGACACAAGCCGGGAAGCAGAACCTCAAGGGATTGAGATAATGCTCCGGAGAATGGCGGGTTACATTTCTATATTTATACATTGCAATCAAAGGAAAGGGAGTTACATGAAATTCATTGGTGATAGGTTAGGAAGGTGGGACAAAGAAAGCGGGAAACCTCTGGGATAGGGTATAAGGTTAAATGATGGACATGAGCTTCTTTCACTGTTAATTACGTTAGAGGATACAGGACAATTAACTTGATAGCAATAACAATGAGGAATGTCTCAAGGGGTCCAGGGTAAAAAGAAAGTTACAAGTTACCCAGACATCTCACAGATATGTTATCTTAGATGCTGTAAGGCAGAGGGGTTCAGTAAAAGATCAAAGTTGATCTTTGTCAGGTGAAATATCTGGGACATGACTACCTACCATAACCTGTTAGATATTTAATTTTCAAACCATCTTTTGTGGTTATCCTAGGTCTCTGGGTTTGCAAGACTGCCACGCAGGCCTTCCCTGAGCTTGTCAGGTTAGCATGTGGCTCTTTTCTTTCACACCAGGTACAAAAATGAGAACTGCAGGCAAAGACAGGTAAAAGGTTTCAGTTACAGAGGATTAACCCTGGAGTGAGGGGGCTTAGCCCGGACCTCCGCACGAGCTGCAGGAACAGACACCCGGCACCTTTGTTTGTCTGGCTTCCTTGGCCTGGGCCCAGTGACATCGGCGACACCGTCCGGGCCGGGCCAGAGCCGCACGGCGGCCCCCTTCCACGGGAGCCGCGCCAGGTCCCAGCCGGAGTCCAGCGGCTCGCTATTGTTTTTGGCGAGCACATAAATCGCTGCTACGACCTTCGCACATCCAGGTTTCCTCCCGGAGGCCAATCGGTTTCCTTTGAGGCCCTATTTAGAGGCCCCGGGCCGGGGCTGCGGAGAGGTGCGCGTCCGCTCCAGCCTCCAGGACAAGTCCGGGCTCGCAGAGCTTCATGCCTTCGGGTCTCCACACTCGGTGGCGTCCGGAAGGTGAGCGGGAGGAATTTCTTCCCGGGGCGGAGGGGCTGCGACCTATCCCACGTGAGGAGGAGGAGGATCCGCTTCTCCGGGGTTTCCCTGACGCCAGCAGCAGCAGCGCTGGCGCGACCGGCGCCAGTCCGCAGCTCCGGGAGGGGGGAGGGAGCGGGCAGCCGGGCGGCCGCTGGGATTGGAGCGGGCGGGCTGCGCCGAGCCGAGGGGTGCGGGCGAGGTAGGCGCGCTGCGCGTGCGCCGGGTGTGCGCCCCGGGCCCCAGCCATCACCCCCGCTCCGCGGTCTCCGCCTACTTCGCCTGGTGTGTGGATCCGGAATCCGCAGCGGTTGGCGGCGCCTGGGACTTGGAGACCGATAGCCTCCCATCCCCCGGCCCGGAACGTACTGACTGCCCCTCGCTCTCCTCCCTCTCTCCCCGGCTGCAGGAGGGAGGTGCCCCCGAGTCTCCCCTCCCGCGAGAGGGGCCGCGCGAGCCGGGCTGGAGCTGCGGCGGCCGCCGCGGGAGGCGAGCCTGCAGCGAGGGACCGGCTGAGGCGCGCGGGAGAGAAGGAAGCAAGGGCTCCGCGGCGCCGCAGCCGCCGCTGCCGCGGCCGCTCGCGGCCCAGAGATGGCGGCGGAACGGAGAGCTCGGCGACTCCTCAGCACCGCCTCCTTTTGGCTCTGTTGCCTGCTGCTGCTCGGGCGCCGAGCGCCGGGCGCCAAGGCCGCCAGGAGCGGTTCCCCGCCGCAGTCCCCAGGTAAGCGGCGGGCGGGGGTTGGGTTGGGGTGGGGGCGGGGGCGCCGCACCGATTGCGGTTGCGGTGTTTTTGTTTAGGACCCAGGAGGAAACGTGCAGGAACTTCTCTGCCTGGTTTGGCTAGCCGAAGAGAAAGCGGATCGCACGGGGTGGGGAGTGAAGTAGGCAGGCGGGGGGCGCCAGGGATGCGTCCGGGGTTCCTGGGTCTAGGTCTGCGCTTTGTACCGGGAGGCAGGTTCACCCCTTCCCTCCCTCCCCACCATCCCCTCCCCCAAGCTCATCCCACTTGTAAGAGTGGGACATTCTTGTGCTCACACAAGCACCAGTAGAGGCCACTACACACCTCATTTAATGAACAATCCTATGGCCAATTCATTAATTTTCATGAAAGGAAGGGGGGCGGGATTGAACTCCGCCTCCCCCGGCCTGGGATTACCCAGTTGAAGTCCTAGGGAAGCGCTGGTTGATCTCTAGGGGACTCATCGTGGGGAGTTGCAGCCCCAAGGCTGTGGAAGAAAGTGTCAGAGCAGCACAAGTACTCCCTCATAACCACGGTGAGACTTAGTGATGAGGGCGCCTAGGAGAAGGGCTTGAAGTAATTATTATAATATCTGTTAGTGTTTCCGTTATGAAAAGCTTCCTGGGGATTACAACTATATTAATGGCCTAATTACTTTTAACCTAGGGAATTGTCCAAGCTTCGGATTTTAAGTACTTGTACGTTGTTTTCAAGTGGCAATATATAAATACATTTGTCAAAAACCATCTCCAAGGTTTTAATATATCACAGATTATTGAAATTACCTGCATTCCTATTTATTTATTTATTTATTTATTTATTTATTTATTTATTTATTTTTGGGTGGAGGCAATTAACAGAACGCCAAACCTGCCTATAAAGACCTTAATAGGACACACAACATTTGAAGGGCAAACTAGTACCGCGTTTCCCCGAAAATAAGACATCCTCCGAAAATAAGACCTAGCGCAACTTTGGGAGAAAATAATTAATCTAAGACACTGTCTTATTTTCGGGGAAACAGGGTATGTAATCTGTTTAAATTATTTGACCAGGTGGTATATCATTAAACCTCACAAAACTTTCACCTACCTGCTTGATCTAAAGTTTTGCATTTGCAAGTCATCAAGTACAGTGATAACTTATAGTCACTAAACCATTACTTCCTTCTACCACCATTTATGTGATATATTTAAAATCACACTACAATAAAGTTGGCTGATAAACTTTCTTTTGATTTTCTTGAAGAAATAACCTAGCTTGTGGCTTTTTGCCATTGTTAAAAGCTTGAACCCACTAAAGCACCAATGGGTATTATCTAAACAGCTATGTAAACAACAGTTGTTTTAGCATTAAACTTGCATTTGCACATTTGGCCTATACATGGTTTAGAATATACTAGTACATTTTGGCCCTGAAGTGTAGATGTGACTAAATCAAACCCTTTCCATTCTGTGGATGGCAAGACAAGTTCTCTCATACTCTTTTTTTTTTTTTTTAAAGGTACATTTTAAATATATATATTATTGATTTTTTACAGAGAGGAAGAGAGTGATAGAGAGTTAGAAACATTGATGAGAGAGAAACATCGATTAGCTGCCTCCTGCACACCCCCTACTGGGATGTGCCCGAAACCAAGGTACATGCCCTAGACCAGAATCGAATCTGGGACCTTTCAGTCCGCAGGCAGACGCTGTATCCACTGAGCCAAACCGGTTTTGGCAAGTTCTCTCTTACTCTTAATTTTATATGTAAAACATTATATGTAGTTCATATTATGTATCTTTTAGGTAATTGGAATTTCTGTTAAAAATTTTGTCAGTAATTTTGAGATAAAGTACTAGTGATTTTGTTACTTAGATTAATAAAAATAATAAGCAGTCTTTTAGGAAGTGGTCATAACATCTATTTCATCATTGATTCAATTATGTGCACTCTGCCTTTATGGAGCTTACAGTCTGGTGTGTGGGTAGGAAAGATAGCCATTCAACTGCTAATTATATAATTAAGAAGTGTGATAAGTATTGCAAAGGAGAATAATAGGTTTTGAGCAAGTTTATATTGCAGGAACCTAACCTAGTCTGGGTGTCTCTTTGTCTCAGAAGAGAGTTTTGAGGGGGTAAGTTGGAGTGGAGATGGGGAGGTCTGTAGTTAATTAATAGTCCAGAGTTTTCCACAAATCTGCCTAGTTACAAAAGCTAAAGGAGTAACTGCAATAAGGAGGGGCTTGGTCAGGTCTCTGGTAAATTGCAGAGAGATCAAGGAAATTAAGAACTGAGTAAGCCACATATGCAACAAGCTGACAGTAAATCAGATGTCATTTGTCAGTGATTTTTATTTATTTTTTTGTAGAGGAGCAGGTTACTGAAAAGATATTTGGGACCTAGGGAAAGATGATAAGATAGAGCAGCATGTGTTATTAGGTTTTGTCTAATCAGCGAAGGGTTTAAGAAATGGTAATGAGGTGCAATTGGGATACAGGCTTGGAGAAGGTTAGGAAGATAATGTTAAGAATTCATTTGAAATCAATTTGAATTTTAAGTAGATTAGATCAGCTGTTTCTACACTTTCTGCAGCAATATTTTATATTCCAAGAGCAGAATTAGTGAAAAGTTTTAATCCAGTATTGGTTGCTTATGAGTTAAATGGGAAGTATGTTGGAAATTTTAAAAAACTTATTGAATAACCAAATACCCCATTCATTGGTTAGATTGCAAAAGAATATTTGAGGAAATGTCATAATGGTGTTGAGGCTAGCTATGAGGTGTACTGCATAGGTCATATAGCTATACTTCTCATTTAAGGTAAGAATTCTCATGTCAGGAGCCTGTGTAGATAACTCTATTTGCCTTCGTAATCTACATGAAGATGTGATTCATTACCTCACAATGTAATCTATTTCTGTTTTGAATAACTTCTGTTGGTAAACTTTGCTTTATGCAGTAGATTTAATTTTTATTTTCACCTGCCCCACCCTTCTTGAATTTTTTCTTTTGTCTATTTTGGCATCACCTTATCTCCTGATTCATTTCTTACTTCTCTGATCAGTTCTTCACTTGTTTTTAAGGTTTTTCTTTTATCCCCTCATTAAATATTGGTATCTAAAGTTGATCTCATTGTACTACTTGTCTTCAGTTGCTCCCTGTGAGCTAATGACTCCCTTAGTCTTCTCTTTTTTACATGCCACTAGTAACTAATTGAATAGACACATTACATTACACAAGACCAAAGCTAAATTGATCTTTGATCTTCTTCCTTTCTGCTTCCTTTATCACTTTCCCCCCCCAGACTATAACAAACCAATTCCTGGTCCAGGGTGCTTACATTGTTTGAATGATTTGCATAGATTTGTCTTCCTGTATTACCTGTATTGAACATCACTGTTCACCAGCCAAGCAAGAATTCATCCTGGGCCCTCTTCTTTCCTTCATTCCCATATCCCTGTGGTCGGCAAACAGCTGCTCGAGAGCCACATTCTGCTCTTTAGCCCCTTGAGTGTGGCTCTTCCACAAAATACCACGGCCTGGGCAAGTCTATTTTGAAGAAATGGTGTTAGAAGAAGTTTTAGGTTTAAAAAATTTGGCTCTCAAAATAAATTTCAGTCGTTGTACTGTTGATATTTGGCTCTGTTGACTAATGAGTTTGCCAACCACTGTCATAACCAATATTTGGTTTTCATTTATTTTTTTGTGGAGGAGCAGATTACTGAAAGATATATGGGACCTAGGAAAAGATGACAGGACAAAGATGAAATATCTATTTGATTTTTACCTCCTAAATATTTTTTTGAATCTGAATCTATATATTTTCATCATTATTTTCACCTGTACTAATAATATTAGCTTTCTAATTAACCTTTTTATCTTCACTGTTATCATTTAGAAGTCTGACCTCCTTCTGCAATATTTATTTCTTCTTATATATTTTTTCTGAGCATGCCACACCTACTTACAATTTCTTATTAGAGTTCCATAGCTTCACTGTTAGAGCCTAAATTTCTTGGCATGGAGATTGTGAGACCCTTTGTGTTCTTTACCACTGGCCTTCCCCATTCCCAATTTAAAGCCTCGTGGCTAAGCACCTCTAATGCGTACCTGGTGTTCCACTATTCTGGATTATAATTGCAGAACTTCATGTCTCCATGCTGCTCTTTCTTCCTGTTAATGCCACTCCCCACCTTGTCCACTTCTGAAACTCCTCATTTAGTGATTGAACTTTTCTCTACTAGCTTGCTCCCTCAAAGAATTAGTCATTATTCTCTTTTCATCTTGTGTTAATACTTTCCTTAAATACTAATTTGAACTTCTTGAGAATTTGAACTCTTTTTTTTTAAAATCTTTATTGCTCAGATTATTACAATTGTTTCTCCCCCCCCCCCCCATAGTTCCCTTCCACCTGGTTCCCGCCCAACACTCTGTCCCATCGTCCTCATCCATAGGTGTACGATTTTAATCCTGCACCCCCCAAACCCCTTTCCCCTTGATAATTATCACTCCACTCCCTTTCTTTGCCCCTGATTCTAGTATAGTCACCAGTTTATTTTGTTCCTCAGATTTTTATTTCACTTGATTTTTAGATTCACTTGTTGATATATATATATATATATATATATATATATATATATATATATATAATAATTTTTATCTTTTTTTTTTCTTTTTTTTTTTTTCTTTTTTTTTTCTTTTTTCTGTTCTTAAAGAATTCCTTTCAGCATTTCATATAATACTGGTTTGGTGGTGATGAACTCCTTTAACTTTTTCTTACCTGTGAAGCTCTTTATCTGCCCTTCAATTCTGAATTATAACTTTGCTGGATACAGTAATCTTGGTTGCCACTCCCATCTGGCCTGCATAATTTCTGTTGATAAATCAGCTGACAATCGTATGGGTGCTCCCTTATAGGTAACCAACTGCTTTTCTCTTGCTGCTTGTAAGATCCTCTCTTTGTCTTTTGCCCTTGGCATTTTAATTATGATGTGTCTTGGTGTGGTCCTCTTTGGATTCCTATTGTTTGGGGTTCTGTGCACTTCCTGTACTTGTAAGTCTATTTTTTTCACCAGGTGGGGGAAGTTTTCTGACATTATTTCTTAAAATAGGTTTTCAGTATCTTGCACTCTCTCTTCTTCTGGCACCCCCATAATTCTGATGTTGGTATGCTTGAATTTGTCCCAGAGGCTCCTTATATTATCTTTAACTTTCTGGTTTCTCTTTTCTTCTTGCTTCTCCAGAGGAGTGTCCTTTGCCTCTTTGTATTCCAAATCTTTGATCTGATTTTTTTTTTAAATTAAAATTTTTTTTAAAAATTGATTTCTTACAGAGAGGAAGAGAGAGGGATAGAGAATTAGAAACATCGATGAGAGAGAATCATTGATCAACTGCCTTTTGCACACCCCCTACTGGGGATGTGCACGCAACCAAGGTATTATACATGCCCTTGACTGGAATCGAACCTGGGACCTTTCAGTCCACAGGCCAACACTATCCACTGGGCCAAACTGGTTTCAGCTGACCTGATTTTTGTGTTCCTTCATTCTGCTATTGGATCTCTTCATAATATATTCCATTTCAGTCAGTGTATGTTTAATTTCTAGTTGGGTCTCATTCAATTTATTAGCCTTTTCTAGGAAATTCTTGAAAAACCTTATAACCGTGGTTTTGAACTCTCTATCCTCCATCTCTTTGAAATCTATTTCCTTGTCTTGGCATTTTTGCTGCTTCCCAGAGTTGGCAGGATCGCTTTGTGTGTTTGGTGTCCTATATTAAGGTGACCAGATTTTAACATTGGTAAAAGTGGGACACCATTGACTAGGAGGAGGGGGTGGGGGAGAGTGTGTTCTTGATTAAAAATTTGGTCTCTATGGAGCAATAAAAATTTTCATAGAATGCAAAAATAGTATTGTAATATATATTTTTAAATTTCAACATAAGTACAATTTACAAATATAATAAATAAAAATTATGTATAGTCGTGTCACTTTCAAGGCCTGCGCTAGACTTTTTGCCACCACTATAAAATATAAATAATATGAGTACTGTCTGCTAAATTCAAGAAAATTTATGTATTTATGAAATAAATAAATTACTTAAATTATCTGAATAGCTGATTTGTAATGACATCACTTGTTTAACTAGCTTACTAGCACACAGTACGATGTGTATCATTTGAGAGACAGTTACAAAATGTTTTCGTCATTGCCAATCCCCCAAAATGCCATTGTTCATTAAATCCAAACAATGGTGGTCGAATTCTAACAACTGATCAACAATGCAAACTTTGATAAGCAGTTCTCGATAATCAGTTCTCAACAATTATTTGTTATTATTAAAGTTTAACATTACAAAATTAACAAAAATAATATAAAACTCATATCCTGGCTAAATAGCCACGTGCCGCCGAAAACCATATATTCCCTTCCCGTTCTCCCGCCGTTCCCTAGCTTGTAGTGCATTCTTTCCAAAAATCGGGACTTTTTTAAAACACTGCGGATCACGGGACAAATTGTTAAAAATCGGGACTGTCTTGCCAAAAGCGGGACATCTGGTCACCTTATCCTATATGGCCCCGTGGGTCAGCCACCCCAGTTACCTGAGGTAGACACTCTTGGTGCTCCCCTTTGTAGGCTGTGTGTACTGCCTTGTTGTAGTCAAGTCTTGATTGTTGTTGGTATCACTGGGAGAAATTGGCCTCCAGGCCCATTGGATGTATTAGCTATGTCTACTCTGGGATACCTTCTGTATTGGAGACAGTCTTATAGGATCAGACTTGCAAAATTGCAAAAGCCTCTGTGCTCAGTGTGGATGGGGAGGAGTCTTGGCTTCCTGTCAACCCTGCCCTTGTGTGCTCTCCTGAGTTTCTGCCTAACTATCCCTAGATTCCCTGTGCAAGAGCGTGAGTGCCCTAGAGGCTTGCCCGGAATTGGTTTGGGTCTCTGTATTCTAAAGCTTCTGACTCCTTCCGCTATGGAGAGGCCGTGGCAACCTCCATGGTCAGACCTCTCTGTGCGCACTCACTCGTGTGACCTTGCCTACTGCGGCTCCCGGCTCTCCCAAGTCTCCCAGTCTCTCAGTCTCTGAGTCTGCGGGTGCCTATCTCAACAGTCCAGACTCCACCCGTATGAGCCTGTGTCCATGGGGTTTCGGCCGGGGTTAGGGTTCAGTACAGTCAGAAAGGGCTCAGTGCAATTGGGGACTTCCTTTCCCCTCCTGCCAGCCAGGCATTCTGCTGCCCTTCTTCTCTGTGCACATGTCTCTCTACCTCAGCTCTTCGTGGCTCCCAAACCGGTCTGTGAGCCTCTCTCCTTTCTAGTTGTAGGTTTTCCATTCTGCCAGCTTTCCTGTGGTTTTGGAAGATGTCCGTTCTGACTTTTAGTTGTTTTGAAATTGTTGTGCGAGGTGGCAGCTTAGGTGTTTACTATGCCGTCATCTTGGTTTCTTCGACCTAGGCTCATTTCTGAGGATTTGAACTCTTATTCACTAATTTGAACTTCTTGAGGATTTGAACTCTTATTTACCTTTGTATGCCTCGTAGAGCACAAACATCTGGCACAGAGTCCATAGCCAGTTAATATCTGTTGAATTATGTTTGTTTTTTAACACACAACATATCTTGATTTCTTTATATAATGCCCCTTCATGTGTCTGATGACAAAAATTTATATGTGAACGTGTCACTCTCCTCTTCTTTCTAAATTAATCACCCTTTAATTTCTTCAGCCTCTCTTCTCATTACTTAGTTTTCTGACTCTCATTCATTGTTGAGTTTGATTATTCTACTTGCCATATGCTGCAATTTTAGTGTTTATTAGTTTTGTCATCTTTGGAAAGATCAGTGATATTGCTAAGTCATGTGTATATAGGAGCTTTTCCCTGCTCTGCCTAATATTATGGGATGAGGTATAAAAGAATCAATAGATTTCCAACATAAATGTTCAAAAGATATGAGAAATGTAATTCCTCTTAGTAAACCATGTGAAAATTAATAATGTGATGTGATGTGAAATAGTGAAAAAAGATATATAAAGGCAGTGGATTTGGGTTATAACTTATGGTTCCCCAGGGTTGTCAGAAGAATGACATATAAAATTGCTTTTAAACTGTAAAGTGCAGTATCTATGTAGAATGGTTTTAACATTTGTGAACTTAAAAATATACTATTATTTTTTAAGAGTATATATATTTTCTGTTCGCTTAGATGATCATTGTTGGTTTCTTTATGAGTTTTCTTTATACTAATAAAAATAATAGGGTAACATCTCAGTTTCTGGAGGTTCTCTTTTAATAGTTTTTATTTTCAAAATTTTATTACTGACTTCTTTGTGATTGGGAGATATTATCTTACCAGGTATTTTGGCTTTTAGGTAAAATTGCATCAATGGTAGGGGAACAGTCAAAGGAAATGAGTATAGATTAAGTTCATATTGACCAGAGAGGCAGTCTCATGTTTATGATTTTTTTAAATGGACTTTCATGGAACAAAGGTCATTGAAAGATAATATTAAAATATAACCCAAATATTGGATTCATTTAAAATAAAAAAGAATTTTTACCAAAAATTTTGGAAACATAAATTCATTTAGACCTACTGGTATAATTTTGGTATATTTCATTCTAGTCACTATCAAAATGGCACATCAATTTTACATTTTAATCATTGAGTATGTACAACTTTATATTATAGTTATGTATTTTATGCCATTTTTTTCTGCCATCTTATTTTAAAAGTTTATTTAAAATACTTAAGTACATGTTTGAAGTAAAACAAGATAAAAGAAAACAAGATGAAAAGTTTATCAATTCTGCCAACAAATTTTGCTTTTTATTCATAAGTAACCACTTTTCATACTTTTTCCTCTGCATTTTTATATGTATGCATGGTTTTACTTTTTACATATAACAGGGTCACACTGCTATTGTGTTTTTTTTTTAACAATATAGATTTGTATATATAGATTTTCCTATAACCATTATTTAAAATGTTTGTATAATATTCCAGTGCATGAATATTAATAGTTGCCAATAACAGTAGCATTTGGTGAACACTCACTGAGCTCCGGGTACTGTGCCAAGCTCTGCATTTAATCCCTTATACAACCCCATGAGGAAGATGATAATCCCCCATTCTACAGATGAGATATTATAATTAGTTGAGCCTCAAATATTAAGTGATTTGCATAGGTCTCACAACTCTCAAGTGGAAAAGTTGGTATTCTAGTTCAGGTTTATCCAGGTCCAAAGCCTGTGCTAATTATTATATTACATACTGTCTGCATTAATGATTTATTCTCCTGTTATGGATGTTGAAGTTGTTTTCAGTGTTTTGCTGTACTAAAGAATGCTGTCATGATGGCCTTTTCTATGTATATTTTAGATTCTCACATATGGGATTATTAGTGAAAAGGTAATTTTTGTGTATATGTGGGGGGTCCACTTTTTGTAATGATATTAATAATAATACTATTGACTAGTACTTTTACAACTTTTTCAAGTTATTTTCACCTTTAATTGTGGTTGAGTACTTAAGATCATTATTTTAAAAAGGTCCTATAGCCCTTCTGTTTTATCTGTTAACTGAGGAGTTAATCAATTACCCAATTAATAGGTAATTTCAAAGTCTCTTTTATCTCTGAGATACTATACCTCTGATGTCTATAAAATTAAGTGGTGGATTTATCTCAATTAAATGACCTCTATTCAGTTCTTGTGTTTGGACACTGATTTATTTATTTTTTTTCTATTCTTGGATGAAAGAATTACCTTTTGTCATTCTCTGAAGTTCAAGTTACTCTACATCTTTTTTCTTTTTTTTTCTGGTGTAAAGTTGGATATTATTGGAAAAATCTTTTAAATTGCTTGTAAATGATTGTGTATAATTTTATTTTATATGTGTGAAAGTAGCTTTTGGGTGATTTCAAGAAATAAAGATAAAGTGTTAAGCAATTGTGAGTTATTTTAAGTTGCAGTATTATTTGAAATATTAGTTGCTTATTCTTAGGCTTGTAAGGAATGTAAAGTAAACTGACCAGGTTGCAGATCTGCCTGAAATGAGTAGGGTTTGAGTCCCCTTTGACCTCCTTATGTAAAGAAAGGAGAGAAAGAGGTAGTGGTTACATAGGTTTTATTTTACTGAAATCAGTATTGTATTCTTCTTATTAAGAAGTTAACAATTGGGCAGTTTAAAATTCAGATTGTATCTGCTTTTCCTCTTAAAAAGAACCATGAGAAAGAACCTTCTTTAAAGTTGTTTTTATAGTGAGAATTTTAAGATAATTTTCCAGTTAGTTGGACAGTTCTATAGCCAAAAATAAAAATTTAGGTAATTTTGGCTAGTTGCAAATATGTTATCTCTGAGGGCTAATTATGTACAAAGCTGTCCACTGGGGAGATACTAAAATGAATTGGATATGTTTTCTATCTTTAGTAATCCTTGGTTTAATAGCAGAGATAAGACATACCCATAGATAAAAGGTAAAACTTGTTTTAGAGGGAAAAAGTATCTTTACTGTTGTAGGTGAAAAGACAAATTCTGGAACCATTATGTTACTGACAATCAAGACATAGTGCTGCCCTGGCAGGGGTGGCTCAGTCTGCTGGAGCATTGACCCTTACACAAAAAGGTAGTGAGTTGGATTCCAAGTCAGAGAACATACCTAGGTTCCAGGCTCGATACCTGGTCAGGGCACCTGCAGGACATTGATGTCTCTTACTTTCTTTTTTCCCCCCTTCCTCTTTTCTCCCTCTCCCCTTCTCCTTCCCCCTCCTAACCTCTTCTGCTTCCTCCTCCCCACCACTCCCTCTCCCTCTTCCCCCCCATTTCCTTTCCCTCCACTCCCGCCTCCCTACCACTCCCCTTCCCCTCCTCTTTTTTCTCTGCCCCTCTCTCCTCTCCCTCCCTTCCTTCCCTCCCTCCTTACCCTCCTCTCTCTCTCCTACCCCCTTCCTCTTTCTAAGATCAGTTAATAAAAAGAAATAGTGCTGCTTTCTCTCATAATTGTATCTTTAGAGTGATTCTTAGCTTTACCAAGTTAGTAGACTAGAATTCACTGGTTATTTTTTTTTCCTTTTGTTTAAGTAAATGATTTACTGGAATGTTTTAATATATGAGAATACTAATAATGAAGCCATCTAGGGGTGCAGCTACTTTCATGTCTTTGGGAAATCCGGAGTGATTGTACTGGCTTTCAGAATTTATTATTGGTCAGTGATAGCCAGTAAAGCTTACTAAGGATTTCTGAGCACAGTGCATTTTTAAAATGATATTGCATGGAAACTGAATACAGAATATTTTTTAACTGTAGAGTGAGTTAAAAAAAGTCACTGACATACATCTTTATACATAAAGTATATTTAGGATAATAGTATTGTAATTTAAATATTCTGGGACAAAATGCCAAATTGTAAGTTTTATTTATTACTTTTTATTCACAGCATAAATTTTGATGTACCTATAGTAACAACTAAAATTTGAGATTTTTTTGATTAATTCTTGAAGCTTTTGAAGTTTGAAGTGGGGTTATTTCTTCGTTTTAAATTTACATATAATTACATATCCAAAGTATTGTGTGAACACTTCTGACTGCGATGACCACTGTGTTAATAACACCTTGCATACATAGAATTCAATCATTATGCACACTCACCTCCAGGTTATAACTGAAGACTAGGATATCCTATCTAATAACCTATAAATAAAGAGGGAATATGCTGTCACAAAGATGGCTGCACCCTATCACAAAGATGGCTGCACCAACAGCTGAGGCCAAGTTCCCATAAGGAGCCTTAATGAGTAATCAGCAGGGATCTGAGGCTATGCCCTCCCCTTACCCTGTGGCTTGACAAGGGACCTCAGGCCCTGTCCCCCACCTGGCAGGGCTTGATGGGACCTCAAGGTTTGCTCCCTGACCTGGTGCTGGCTAAGGGACCTCAGGCTGCACCCCACCCCAGCACTGGGCCAGGGGACCTGAGGCTGCACCCCCCTGCCTAGCTGGGTTTGACAGGCCCTGCCACCTACCCAGTGGGACTTGATGGCGGACCTCAAAGTACACTGCCAGTGCTGGATCAGCGGAACTCAGGGCATGTCCCAGCCCAGTGATGCTTGATGGGGGATCTGAGGCTGCGCCCCCCACCTCCTGGAGCTGGGCCAGGGGACCTGAGGCTGGCCCCTCCCTGCCACCTGGCAAGACTTGACAGGCTATACCCCCCACCTGGCGGGGCTTGACGGAGGACCTCAAGGCACACCCCCTGTCCTGGTGCCGGGTCATGGGACCTGAGGTTACACCCCCTGCCTGGCAGGGCTTGATAAAGTTGGGACTGGCCGGGTCTGGATCTAGCCCATTGTGGGGAAGGGGCAGCCAGGTTTGGGTCTCACACAATTTTGAGGTGCATGTGGGTGGGTGGGGACTTGACTCTGTGTCCTGTGGTGAGCCCCAGATTCTGACAGGAGGAAAGTTTTCATATACATTTTACTGATTTTCTTTAATCTCTGACACTTCAATTATAGAGAAAGGATAAATAGCAATATTAAATTATTTCCTCTAATTAATCCCCTTTTAACGTGCACTAATTTTGTGCACCAGGTCACTAGTTAAGACATAATTTTCAAAAAGTCTGTGCGTCAAAATTAAATTTTCACAGAGTCCCAAAGATGCTTGTTGATTACCTTTAATTCATAAGCAGTTCTAACAAACTGTGATCTGATTTCTAAGCCCAGTGATGATCAGAAGTAGATAGAAAAGTAACTTGGGACCACCTTACCACAACAGCAAAGGAAGGAAATTTAAAATAAACATAAGAATACAAAGTTCTTTTCTTAAAGAAATAAAAGCCAAGCCGAGGATTACCCTTTACATCACTGTTAGTGGATATTGCCTGTTCTTACTTTTCCCTCAGAAATCTGTGAAGTCCCACATCACTTTAAATTATATTGGGTCCAGATTGACACCTGAGGTGGGAGAAAAGGAAATATGAATAGGAATGGAAGTGGCCTGGCAGCGTTCTTTCTCTGCTGGTCCCTACTCCTCTGGCCATGGACTTACCAGCATCTCTAACCCTAATGTGTATATAAGTTTTTCATTTTTGGGTAAACTGTTGGTTTGACTTCTTAAAACATTAAAAACTTAAAATTTCAAAGAATATGTAAAATAAAATGTGAGATCCACCCCTCTCACCAGAGATAACCACTTAAATAGCTATAGGCTTTGTTTTGTATAGACAATGAAATGTTTACAATATATAATATACATAACAAAACTTACATGTTGGATTGTGCTGTGCATACTGTTTTTCAATTTGTTTTTGAATATCTTTTCATGTGAATATATATAAATTTGTCAAGATGTTTTGATGACCATATGATATTTTATAGATGTACTAGAGGACTGGTGCATGAAATTTGTACACGGATAATGTCCCTAGGCTTGGCTGGTGATCAGGGCCTTCTGGCTTTCAGCTGGCGTCTTCCTTTGTTCCACGCCACCCCCTAGTGGTCAGCGCAGGTCATAGAAAGTGATCGAACTCCAGTTTGAACTTCCAAGGGGACACTTTGCTTATTAGCCATACACACACACACACACACACACACACACACACACACACACACACACTAGAGGCCCGGTGCACGAAATTTGTGCACTGAGGGGGAGGATGTCCTTCAGCCCAGCCCTATGCCCTCTTACAGTCTGGACCCTTTGCTCCTCACTGCCCCCCTGCTCACTGCTCCTTTCCACTCGGCTTGCTGCTCCTTAGTGCTTCCTCGGAGGCAGGAAAACCTTCTCCCACCGTCACCAATTGTGAGTTCAGCTTCTAACTGAGCGGCGCTCTCCTTGTGGGAGCACACTGACCACCAGGGAGCAGCTGCTGCGTTGAGCGTCAACCCCCTGGTGGTCAGTGCGCATTATAGCAACTGGCTGTTCTGGTCGTTGCACCATAATGGTCACTTAGGCTTTTATTATATAGATCATAACTTATTTAAGCAATTCCCTTTTGATGCTCTCAAATTTTATTGCAAATATATTCAGTGAACTCACTCTTACATAGTATCTTTGTGCACATGTTCAAATAAAGTATAGAGTAAGTTTGCAAATGCGGAATTGTATAAAAATGTTTGACATTTTTTATTTGTTCTCCAAAAAGCTTACTCTCCTATCAAAGTAAGTGAGAGTGTCTGTTTTCTCACATCCTTGCCAACATACTAGTTATTTTAGCTTCTTAGTTTTTGTCAGTTGATAGGTGAAAATTTATATCTCTTTAAATTTTATTTTATTTACTTTTTAAATATGTCTTAATTGATTTCAGAGAGAGAAAGGGAGAGGGGGAGAGATAGAAACATCAACAATGAGAGAATCATCGATCGGCTGCCTTCTGCATGTCCCATTCTAGGATTGAGCCCCAACCCAGGCATGTGCCCTGACTGAATTGAACCATGACCTCCTGATTTATGGGTCAATGCTCAACCACTAAGCCACACTGGCTGGGCCAATTTTAATTTTTAAAATGGAGCTCAGTATCTTTTTAGATTTTTATTGATGGCTTATATTATTTCTGGTAATTATTTAATTATGTCTTTTCTAAATATTGCTATATACTTTTTTAAATAAATGGTTCATTAATTTAATAATATATGTTAGAATAGGAACAATTAAAACTTTATAATTGTCTGAACTTTCATGGCTGCTTATGATTTTTAACTTAATGAAAATTGAACTAAGCAAGTCTGCTTATGTTCATTAGATATGGATTCATAAACTTTCAAACTGTTCTATTTTGAAAGAAAAAAGCTAAATATTTTATTCTATTATTTGATTGAAAACTAGAAATTGAAACAGATGCTATTCTTTCAAGACATGATAAACAATTTTGATTAAGATCAGTTAATCAAATACTTGAATACTAATTT
This sequence comes from Pipistrellus nathusii, assembly GCA_963693515.1. NCBI lineage: Eukaryota > Metazoa > Chordata > Mammalia > Chiroptera > Vespertilionidae > Pipistrellus > Pipistrellus nathusii. Next base: position 100,036,527 of record OY882858.1, on the reverse strand, counting down.
GGTACAGAGGTGGTTTAAAGTGAAAAGTGGGTTAAGAACGCAGCAGCACTCTATTCTAATAAACTAGACAAATACGGGTATATTTTATATTCCTAAAAAAATATACCCGTATTTTCCGGTGTATAAGATGACCCCCTAAATTTACAGTTAAAACATAGGTTTAGGCCTATATTCGCTGTATAAGACTACCCCCCACTTCAAAGAAAAGACTTACTTTGCCATCAAGATCTGCAGGTAATTTTTGTGCAATTTTGGTCTTTTGCCTCTGATTTTCAGTTGACTTTTTTTCGTTTCAAAAGTCGTCTTATACGCCGGAAAATACGGTAACCTTCCAAAACTCAATCAGGAAGAATCTAAACAGCTCAATAGTCTAATAACTATGGAAGAAATTGAAGCAGTTATCAAAAACGCTTATGGCAAACAAAAGCCCAGGGCCAGTTGGCTTCACAGGGAAGTTTTACCAAACATTCAAGGAAGAGCTAAAACCTGTCCTCTCAGACTATTCCAAAAAATTTAAGAGGAAGGAACATTTCCAAGCTCTTTCTATAAAGCCAGTATCACTCTAATACCAAAACTAGATAAATACAATACAATGAAAGAGAATTATAGGCCAATATATCTCATGAACATAGATGCCAAAATACTCAACAAAATTCTAGCAAATAGGCTCCAGCAATACATCAGAAAGATCACACACCGTGACCTAGTAAGATTTATCCCGGGAATGCAAGGATGGTACAATATCCGCAAATCAATAAACGTGATACATCACATAAACAAATTGAGAGATAAAAAATCACATAGTCATATCAATTGATACAGAAAAAAAATTGGTCAAAATCCAACACTCTTTCTTAATAAATATCCTCAGCAAAATGGGAATAGAGAGATCATAATAAAAGCCTCATATGACAAACATACAGTCAATATCATGCTCTTTGGGCAAAAACTAAAACCTTTTCCCTTAAGAGCAGGAATGAAATAGGGATGCCCCTTTCATCACTCCTGTTTGACATAGTACTGGAAGTGCAGGCCATAGCAATTAGACAAGCAGAAGAAATAAAAGGTATCCAATTTGGAAAAGAAGATGTAAAACTGTCATTATTCACAGATGATATGATACTGTACATAGAAAACGCTAAAGACTCCATCAAAAATTATTAGACTTAATAAATGAATTCAGCAATGTAGCAGGATACAAAATTAACGCCAAGAAATCTATGGAATTTCTATACACCAATAGTAAATTTAGAGAAAGAGAGATTAAAAAAAAAATTCCATTTACCATTACACCAAAAAATTAAGATACCTAGGAATAAACTGAACTAAGGAGGTGAAAAAACTGTACTCTGAAAATTACAGGACAGTGAAAAAAGAGATAGAGGAAGATATAAACAGATAAAAGAACAAACATACTGTGTTCATGGATTGGTAGAATCAACATCATTCAAATATCCATATTATTCAAAGCAATCTATTGATTCAATGCACTCCTCATTAAAATACCAGTGGCAGCCAAAACTGGCTTGGCTCAGTGGATAGAACATCGGCCTGCGGACTGAAAGGTCCCAGGTTTGATTCTGGTCAAGGGCATGCATGTACCTGGGTTGCGGGCACATCCCCAGTAGGAGGTTTGCAGGAGGCAGCTGGTCGATGTTCCTTTCTGTAAAAAATCATTAACAATATATTAAAAAAGAAATACCAGTGGCATATTTCACAGACCTAGAACAAACTCTCCAAAAATATATCTGGAATAAAAAAAAGACCCTGAATAGCTGCAACAATTCTGAGAAAGAAGAACAAAGTAGGAGGGATCTTAATACCAGATGTCAAGCTGTATTACAAAGCCACTGTTCTCAAAACTGCCTGGTAATGGTACAAGAAAGGACATATAGACCAATGGAATAGAATAGAGAACCCAGAAATTGACCCAAACCATTATGCTCAATTAATATTTGACAAATGAGGCAAGAAGATACAATGTGGTCAAGACAGTTTTTAATAAATGGTGTTAGGAAAATTGGACAGATACAAAAGAATGAAAGTAGACCACCAACTCACACCATTCACAAAAATAAATTCAAAATGGATAAAGAACTTAAACATAAGAATGGAAACCATAAAAATACTAGAGGAATCCATAGACAGCAAAATTTCAAAGGCCAAAGCAATTTCTTCACTGATACAGCTCCTAGGGCAATGGAAACTAAAGAGAAAGTAAACAAATGGGACTACATCAAAACAAAAAGCTTCTGCACAGCAAAAGAAACCATTAACAAAACAAGAAAGCCCACAGTATAGGAGAACATATTTGCCAGTGTTATCACAGAAAAGGGTTTAATCTCCAACATTTACAGGAAACTCATACAACTTAACCAAAGGAAGATATAAACAACCCAATCAAAAAATGGGCAATGGATCTAAATAGATACATTTCAAAAGAAGACAGAAGGCCAAGAGACATAGGAAAATATGCCCAAAGTCACTAATCAACTGAGAGATGCAAATCAAAATGACAATGCAGTACCATCTCACACCTGTCAGAATGGCTATCATCAACAAATCAACAAATGACAAGTGTTGGAGAGGATTCGGAGAAAAAGGAACCCTCATGCACTGCTTGCTGGTGGGAATGCAGACTGGTGCAGCTGTTGTGGAGAACAGTATGGAGTTTCCACAGAAAAAATATTGCTACAAAAAATGTCCATGATTTTACTGCCTATGTTTTCTTTTAGAATTTTTATGGTTTTGAGTCTAACATTTAAGTCTTTGACCCATTTTTTTGGTTAATCCTAACCGGAGGATATTTTTTCCATTGATTATTAGAGAGAGAAGAAGGTGATAGACAAGGGGAGAGAGAGACGAAGAGAGAGAAACATTGATATGAGAGAGACATTTTGATTGGTTGCCTCCCGCATGCTTTTCAACCATGGCTGGTATTGAATCTGCAACTTAGGCATGTGCCCTTGACTAAGAATTGAGTCTGTGACTCTTTGGTGCATGGACCAACACTGAGAAACAACCGCCAGGGCTTAATGCATTTTTAGTCTATTCTTGTGTATGGTGTAAGATGGAGGTTTAGTTTCACTTTTTTTTTTTTTTAACTATTCGTCCATTTTTTTTTTTTTTTAAACTATTCGTCCAATTTACCAGTGGTTGGTGATGGCTGATCTATTTGATAAATGGTGGTCTGTAAGGTCTGAAAGGTTGGTGATCACTGGAATAGACTATCCCATTGTGTAGAATGCCTCCTTTGTCATATATTAATTGATCATATCAGTGTGGGTCTATTTCTGGGCTCTCTATTCTGTTCTATTGATCTGTGTGTCTGTTTTTATGCCAGTACCATCCTGTTTTGATTATTACGGCTTTGTAGTATAGTTTGATAGCAGGTAATATGAGTCCTCCAACTTTGTTCTTTCTCAAGATTGCTTTCGCTATTTGAGGTGTTTTGTGGTTCCATGTAAATTGTTGTATTATTTGTTCTAGCTTTTGGAATATGCCATTCATATCTATAGGAATTGCATTGAATCTAGAGATTGCTTTGGGTAGAATGGACATTTTAATACTGTTAATTATTCTTATCCATGAACATGGTATATGCTCCCATTTATTTGTATTTTCTTCACTTTTTTCTATGTCTTATAAGTTTTCGAGTACAGGTCTTCAGGTCTTTAATACCCTTGGTTAAATTAATTTTGAGTTATTTCTTCAAAGCAATTTTGAATAAGATTGTTTTCTTATTGATTATCCTTTATTGGTTTATAAACATGCAACTGATTTCTGGATACTTATTTTGTATTCTGCTAACTTACAGAATTCACTTAACAGTTATAGTAGTTTTTTGGTGGAATCTTTCGGTTTCTCATGTCATCTGCAAATAATGAGTTTTCTTCCTTTTCAATTTGGATGCCTTTTATTTTTTCTTCTTTTTGTCTGATGCTGTGAGGACTTCCAGTACTATGTTGAATAAGAGTGGTGAAAGTGGGGGAGAAACCAAGATGGCGGCATAGGGTAGACACCCGAATGCAGCCTACCACAACAAATTTGAATTTAGAACTGGAAAACAGGGGAAGCATTGCCTTGAAGCGCCAGGCGGCTAGCTGAGAGGAGGCTCTGCCATCTGGGAAGGAGAGAGAAAGCATGCTGAACCTCAGGAACTGTGAAGGTACGGAGAACTGTGTGCGCGGAAAGGCGCTGGCTTACTCCCCGCTTGGGAGAGGAAGGGCCAGACCGAGATTGCTGCTGGCTTACTCCTGGTGTGCGGAGAGGGCCGGCCAGGCTGAGTTCGCTGCTGGCTTACTCCCAGCGCGGAGAGGGCGGACAGCTAATGCTTGGCTGGCTTTCTTGTTCGAGAGGAAAACAGAATCAGCCTATTGCTGTGATAGACGGCCTCAGACAGGGAGAGGCCAGACTGTCAGGCAGTGGGCAGAGATTTCTCGGAGGTGTGTGAAGCCAGAGGCCATTACTGCGAGACTTGGGGAGGAGCTGAAGGGAAAACAAAGTTTGTCTGCATCAACCCAAGACTCTGCCCCATCAAAGCTGAGCACCAAAGCTCTCCCAGAGGCTGGCTTTCTCTAAGAAGGGACTGGCCAGAATCCAAAGCTTGTCTGTGCCTTTACCAAAGAGGTGCGTGCGCCTGCAACCAATCTTCCGAAACTCTCCCATGAACAGGACTTTTCTAAGGCGAGACTGACAGGGAACTAAAGATTGTCTATGCCACCCTGAGACCCCTCCCTATCCAAGCAGAGTACAGAAGCTCTCCTAGCTGAGACACTGCTGATCCTCACAGCCAATTGGCTTGGAGATCAATGCTTCCCAGTGATACCAACAATAAGCAAGGCTTAACAACAAGACTACACACACAGCCCACAAAGGGCTACACCGAGACTGTCCACTCCAGGTAACTGGGAAGGCTGTGCTACTGGGCTCTACCAGAACACCTAGTACACAAAGCTATTCCATCAAATCAGGGAAACAACTAAAATGCAGACCAGAGGAAGGACACAAAGGAAGGAGATGGAGGAAAAGAAAAGATTGGACATTGAGTTCAAAACTACAGTTACAAGGTTATTCAACAATATCCTAAAAAAGGCCGATAAAATAAATGAGACCTATGAGGATATGAAAAGCGAGCAACTAGAAATAATAAGGATCAACAAGAAATGAAGAAAACATTGTCTGAAATAAAAATATTATACAAAGTCTTAAAAACAGAATGGAAGATCGCAAGAATCAAGACAAAGATTTAGAACACAAAGAGCCAGAGGACACTCCTCTGCAGAAGGGAGAAAATAAGAGAATTCAGAAAGTTGAAGATAGTTTAAGAAACCTCTGGGACAATTTCAAGCGAACCAACATCAGAATTATGGGGATTCCAGAAGAAGAGAGAGAGCAAGATTCCGAAAGGATACTGGAAGAAATGGTGACAGAAAACTTCCCCCACCTGGGGAAAGAAATAGACTTACAAGTCCAGTAAGCCCGCAGAACCCCAAACAAAAGGAATCCAAGGAGGACCACACCAAGACACATCATAATTAAAATTCCAAGAGCAAAAGACAAAGAGAGAATATTAAAAGCAGCAAGAGAAAAGCAGATAGTTACCTATAAAGGAGCACCTATACGATTGTCAGCTGATTTCTCAACAGAAACCATGCAGGCCAGATGGGAATAGCAAGAAATATTCAAGGTGATGGATAGCAAGAACCTACAGCCAAATATAACCTAGCCAGCAAAGCTGTCACTCAGAATCAAAGGACAGATAAAGAGCTTCACAAATAAAAAAAAGCTAAAAGAGTTCATCACCGCCAAACCAGAATTATATGTATTGCTGAAGGGGGTTATTTAGGAAGAGGAAGAAGATAAAGATAAAAATTATGATCAACAAATATGTAACTATCAACAAGTGAATCTAAAAAATTCTGATGAATAATATTAAAAAGGGAATTAAAAAATCTGATGAATAATATTAACTGGTGAATATAATAGAATCAGAGGTATGGAAGGGGAGTAGACTGACGATTCTCAGGGAAAAGGGGACTGGGGGGTGCGGGAAGAGACTGAACAAAAACTGTGCACCTATGGATGAGGACAATGGGGGATGGGGAAAGGACAGAGGGTGGGGTGGGAACCTGGTGGAGGGAAGCAATTGAGGCGGGAAAGAGGAACACATTTGTAATAATCTGAACAATAAAGATTTATTTAAAAAAAAATGGTGAAAGTGAACATCCCTGTTAAGATAAACACTTATAGTTTTTGCTTATTGAGTATGATGTTGGCTGTGGGCTTGTGATATATGGCCTTTATTATGTTGAGATATAGTTCTTCCATTCCCACTGTGCTGAGAATTTTTATCATACTTGGATGTTGGATTTTGTCAGATGGTTTTTCTGCATCTATTGGTGTGATCATGTGGTTTATACCTTTAATTTTATTTTTGTGGCGTATCTCATTTATTGTTTTGTGGATGTTGTAATAACCTGGCATCTCTGGAATGAATCCCACTTGATCATGGTGTATGATCCCTCTTTCCCCCACTTTTTCCCCCCTAAATTTGTCATCTTTACACTCAGTGAATTAACAGCAATGGGTTCAGACTAGCCATGCCAGGGTTCTGTAGTCCTTGGGGGAAGGCCCACCTACAACAAACACAGGAAAATGGGTGAGAGGGCAGGGGAAGGAGAGAGTTAACAGATTTTATCTTCAACTTGGGGTGTTGGGTGAAAAAGTGATGATTCCTGGGGCTTGGGATCAGGACCAGCAGGAAGAAAGCTGTGGGCCCTAAAAGGGGTGGGCTGGTACCCCTGGTGCTGTGCTGATTGGAAAGTAAAATGAGGCCTCCTCCCCTGAGGACTAGGCACTTGTCTCAGTCTCCTTCTGCCCTACACCAACCATGAAAGAGATGGGGCCCTCATCCCCTTGCTCCTCTCACTGGCTTAGAGGCTGTTTCTGGTTGAGCCACGGAAAGAAGCTTTTGCCCAACTCATATGTGCTTACCATGATGGCACAGGAAGATGCAGCCTTGATGATCTTTGGGAGGAAGCCTATGAAGAGTCCACTGGTGCCGGACTCAGCCTGGATCCTCCACAGCAGCAACCAGGTGGAGTCGGTGTGTAGGAGTGACACTCTCACAGCCTCAATTGCTCTCAGCGCAACCTACAGTTAATTTGTTGTCACATTGAAGGGTAGAGTCAGGATGACAGCCACTGTCCCTCAGGTGCCACCAGCCACAAAGCTGATGCCCTGATATCTAGTCCTTTGCCTTGAGCCCACTCAGCTAGCTCTTCACCAGCTCATAGTTGAACTAGTACAGGGCTGACAAGGGCACATTCTGAAGATCAGTGGTTCTCCAGTCCAGCCACAGTGAGTGCCAGCTGCCCTGAGCTACAGAGGTTTGGACACAGGCATCCAACTCCTGGTATGACACATGCTTAGCCTGCAACTGTCCGGACCAGCTCTAAGGGGCTTACCACAGTCACGGTGTCCAAGTGGGCCAGTGTACCAACCACCATGTGTGCATGAAGTCAGAGGTCAGGACTCGACTGCACAGGAAGTCCTTGAGTTGGTCATAAGCCATGAAGTAGATGGCGGTTGCTGGCATAGTCATCCCCATGGTGGCTGGGAGGCTACTCCACAAGGTCCTGGTGTCCTTATATCTCACAATCTTCACAAAGACATCCATAGTGCCAGTGAAGTGAGTGGGTCCTGAAACCAGATTGCATAGCGGGCACTATTTGGGCATAGGTACAGGGGTTCCAGGATACCTTTGCAGTACAGGATACACTTCCTTGTGGGTCAGAGAGAGGAGGGCAATTTGGTGTAAGAGGCTTCAGAGTCTGAAGGGAGGCATCAGCTCACTGGTTATTGAGGGGCATTGAGACTGGAGGTGGGCCTTCACCATGTCCAGGGGAATCATGAAGAGGGAGGTGACCACAGCCCCAGCACCTGAGCCACCATTTGTTGGGAGAGGGATGATACCTGCAGGGTCCCAATCAGCCATCTTATAGCTTCAATTCTGTCTTTAGGATGGTCTTTATGCAGCACAGCACGGTGCCCAGGGTTGGGCAGTTCTGTGGTGGGTCTGAGTGTGGAGTCTCCATGCATTCGCCTTGCTCCAAGGCCGACAAGCAAAGGTGTTGATGGATTTGGTTTTAAGGTATTGATGGATTTGGTTTGGTAATCCTTTGGTGTGGATTTTAGCATCTATGTTCATCAGGGATATTGGACTTTAATTATCTTTTTTGTAATATCTTTATCTTGTTTTGAAATAATGATAATGCTGGGCTTTTAAAATGAGCTTGGTAGTCTTTCCTCCTCTTGAATATTTTGGAATAGTTTGAGAAGGTTAGATGTTCATTCTTCTTTGAATGTTTGGTAAAATTCACTTGTGAAACCATGCGGTCCAGGACTTCTGTTTGTTGGGAATTTTTTGATTACTGCTTCAATTTCTTTTTTTGTAATCAGTCTATTTAAATTTCCTGATTCTTCATGATTCAGTTTTGTAAGATTGTATGTTTCTAGGAATATTTTGTTGTTGTTAATCCTTTCTTGCCTTAGGATATTCTTTCCATTAATTTTTTTTTAGAACGAGTTGGAAGGGAAGGAAAGAGAGAGAGGGAGGAGGGAAGGAGGAAGAAGGGGAGGAGAAAGAACAAGAGTGAGAGCAAGAGCGAGAGCGAGAGAGCGAGAGCGAGAGGAGAAACATCAATGTGAGAGAGAGACATTCATCAGTTGCTTCTTCCACATGCCCCAATTGGGGCCGGGGATGGAATCTGCAACCCAGGTATGTGTCCTTGACCAGGAATTGAACTTTTGACACTTAAGTGGGGTGTACAACATTCTAACCACTGACCCATGCTTATCAGGGGTGTTTCTAGGAATTGTCCAATTTGTTCACATTAATGTAGTTTTTCGTAATATTTTCTTACAATCCTTTGTATTTCTTTGGTGTCAGTTGTTACTTCTCTTTCATTTCCTATTTTACTTATTTGGGCCCTCATTTTTTCTTGATGAATCTGCTTAAAGGTTTGTCAGTCTTGTTTAATCATTTCAAAGGACCAGCTCTTGGTATTAGTGATCCTTTAAAAAAATATATATTTTATTGATTTTATACAGAGAGGAAGGGAGAAAGAGTTAAATAGAAACATGGATGAGAGAGAAACATCAATCACCTGCCTCCTGTACACCCCCTAGTAGGAATGTGCCCACAACCAAGGTACATGCCCTTGACCGGAATTGAACCTGGGACCTTTCAGTCTTCAGGGCGATGCTCTATCCACTGAGCCAAACTGGTTTTGGCAGTATCAGTGATCTTTTGTAATTTTTTTTTTAGACTTTATTTCTGCTCTGATCAATATTTTCTTTCTTCCCACTTTGATTTTTGTTGTTTGTTCTTTTTCAATTTTCTTTAAGTATAAAGTTAGGTTATTTCTTTGACTTTTTTTTGGTTCTTGAGATAGGGCAGTAATGCTATGAATTTCCCTCTTAGGACTGCTTTTTCCATGTCCCATAGATTTTGGGTTGTTGTAGTCTCATTTTCATTTGTTTGAAGGTATCTTTTGATTTCTTCCTTGATGTCTTTGTTAAACCATTCGTTGTTTAGTAGTATGTTTTTTAGCCTCCACGTGTTTGTGTGTTTTCAGTTTTTTTCTTATAATTGATTTCTAGTTTCATATTGTGGTTAGAGAAGATGCTTCATATGATTTCAGTCTTCTTAAATTCATTGAGACTTATTTTGTGTCCTAATATGTAGTCTATCCTAGAAAATGTCCCATGTATAATTGAAAAGAATTTATATTCTGCTGCTTTGGGGTAAAATGCTCTAAAGATACCAGTTAAATCCATCTGATCCAGTGCATCATTAAGGCCATTGTTTCCTTGTTGATTTTCTGTCTGGAAGATGTATCTATTGATGTCAATGTGGTGTTAAAATCCCCTGCTGTGACTGCATTACTGTCAATCTCTTCTTTTGTGTCCATCAAGATTTGCTTTACATACTTAGGTGCTCCTATTTTGGATGCATAAATGTTTATAAAGTTTGTACCTTTTTATTGGCTTGTTCCCTTTATCACCATGTAGTGCCCTAAAATCTATATTGTCAGATATAAGTATTGCTACTCCTATTTTTAAAATTTTTCATTTCATGAAATACCTTTTTCCATCTCTTTACTTTTTGTCTGTATCTTTTATTCTGGGGCGGGACCTCTTATAGACAGCATATGGATCTTGTTTACTTATCCATTCAGCTACCCTATATCTTTTGATTATAGCATTTAAGCCATTTGCATTTAAATTGATTATTGATAGGTACTTGTCATTTTATTCTTTTAGCTATGTTTCTATGTTTTTTCTCCTCTTCTTCCTGTGCCTCCTTCTTCTCTTTTCTTCTTTTCAGTCCTACTCCTCCTTTCCCTCCTTTCCTCTATTTCCTCCTTTTCCTTCTCTACTTCCCCTAACTCCTCTTGGCCCCCCTCATTCTTCCTTGGGTCCTGCCCCTCTTCCTCTTGTTACTCCTCAACCCTTTTTACATTTCTTGTTATACCTATTTAGCTTTTTTTGTCTGGGAATCTATTTGTCCTTCAATTTTATTCTTTCTTTTTAATTCTCTCATGAGGATATGTTTTTATTTATTTTAGAGAGAGAAAAAAGGGAAAGGGAAGGAGGGAGGTAGAGAGTGATGGAGGGTGAGGGGCAGAAAGAGAAAGAGAAACATCAATTGCTTGCTTCTTGCACGTGCCCGACCAGGGATCAAGCCTATAATTGGGTATGTGTCCTGACTGGGACAAACTTATGACCCTTTGGTGCACTGGATGATGCTCTGACTGAGACACACTGGCCAGAGCTGTCCTTTGGTTTTAAATGATATACTGGGTAAAGTAGTCTTGGTTGTAGGTTTCTGATTTTTATCACTTTGAATATTTCACACCAATCCTTTCTGGTGAAATGTTCTTCTGAGATTGAGAAATCAGCTGTCAGTCTTTTGGGAGTTGCCTTGTATTATAGATAATTAAGCACTTTTCTTTTGCTGTCTTTAAGATTCTGTATTTGTCTTTAACCTTTGTCATCTTAATGATGATGCATCTTGGTGTGGGCCTCTTTGGATTCATCTTTTTTGAGACTTTTCATGCTTCCTTGAATTGTATGTCTCTTTCCTTCACCAATTTAGGGAAGCTTTCATTTATTATTTTACTAAATAGATCTTGATCCCTTGTTCTGCTCTCCTTTTTCTCTCTCTCCTTCTTATACCCCTGCTAGTGGCCTGGTGCATGAAATTCTTGAATGGGGATTAGGGAGAAGAAGGAGGAGGGGGTCCCTCAGCCCAGCCTGTACCCTCTCTAATCTGGGACCCCTTTGTTCCCAACTGCTCCCCTCTGCTGGCCTGATCACCCCTAACTACCATCTCCTGTCAGCCTGATCTTGCTCCAACAGCCATCTCCTGCTTGCCTGATTGCCCCTAACCCCCTGCTGGCCTAATTGCATCCTCAACTTCCCTCCCCTGCTGGCCTGATAGCCCTTAACTGCCTCTGCCTTGGCCCCTACCACCATGGCTTTGTCCAGAAGGAAGTTGGATGTCCGGAAGATAGCCAATCGACCCAGTCTAATGAGCATATTACCCTTTTGTTGTATAGATAGATTATATAGAATAGGATTGTTTAAATGGAGGGGGGGGGGCCCTTTTTCAGCAGGATGAGATGTTCTTGGCAGACAAAAATACATAATCCCTATATCTGGACTGATAGCCAGCTATATGCACTATGCTGTCAATCTAGTCATTAAAAAATTGAGCTGCGTTCTTACACCTTATACCAAACAACTGTTGCCCTTAAACCCCCTCCTTAGCCCCCACCTTAGGTTCTGCCTTCACAGTTCACCCAGGTTAGGTTCTGATTGGTCTGTTTCTATGCCAGTCAGCATCTCCGGGGCTATTTCTGGGCCTGATCAGAGAGGTGGGGCTGCTGGCAAGGCCCGGAGAGAAAGAGAGGCAAGGGCTGATCAATTGCTGCCATGGATGCTGTGGATCAGTCCCTGCTTCTCTTTCCAGGTCTCTCTCCAGGCCTGATCTGCAGCCCCCTCGGCAGTCAGTGCTGGGTCACCATTGTGCCAGCAAACATGGCAGTCAGTGCTGGGTCACCATTGTGCCAGCAAACATGGCAGTCAGTGCTGGGTTTCCATGGTCACCTTTCACTGATTGCAGGACTGACTTCCATTGTTAAGTCATCCGTTTGGTCATTTTGGATGTATGGACCCTGGTGCGGGTGCGCTCGCACGCACGCTTGTGCGCGCGCTCTCTCGCGTGCGCGCGCGCTCTCTCTCTCTCTCTCTCTCTCTCTCTCTCTCTCTATATATATATATATATATATATATATATTATATATATATATGATGCAAATTTGTTATGCTTTATGTTGCCCCAAACTATCTTCATTTTCTTGGATCCTTTTTGCTTTTTGGTGGTCTGCATTCTGCTTAGACCTTGGCAGGCCAGAGCCACAAGGAATTGGGAAGGTGGGGCCCTCTAGGAATCTGGAGAGTGGAGAGCTAGTAGATCTCCCCTGAGGTTCACTGGAAAATAGGGGGAATGGCCCTGCCCTAGTGTTGCACAACTCAGTTACTGATAACCAGGCCTTATTTAGCCTATTCAATAGGACACATTGTTTCCCATAGTGGGTCAACAGGGATTCTGGAACGTGTGGCTAGTCAATTCCCTCACGTTGATGCTGTATGGAGGTGTGTTCCACCCAAATAAAACGGCATCTGTAGTATGCTATAGTGACTCATGTAGGAAGTAGGCCTCTGTGATTCATCTCCAGCATAGTCAACTTTTAATTGAAACAGTTACTGAATTTGTCCAGGGCAAACAGAATGTAGGGAGGAAAGAAGAGCATATAAGAACCAAGAACTGTGTACATGAGCCAGCATCATGGTGGAAACCCCTGGGGTACCTGCCTCAACTAGACAGGGGGAGGTGGGGACAACAAGAAAAGGCTTTAGCCCAATCTTTTCAAATGGTCCAATGGGAGACAATAAGACCTAGGTGACTTATGAGGAACCTTTTAAGCCTGCAGTATTCAGCCAGTGAGGAACTGGAGGAAGTTTTCTTGCACCTTGAGGATAAATAGGCTGTGATTACTACTCCATGTGTGCCCATACAACCAGATTAACACCCACTCTCGAGAACGTATTACAGGTCTCATTTTTGCCATACTTATATCTCTGAGTTCATTATTTTAATTAGAACAGGTGAGAATTTCTCACACTTAGCCCAGGGTATCTGGATGCTGTTCCTTCAGCTCTTGCCCTAGAGCTATAAACCCTAGTCTCTCCTCATGACTGTAGTCTGCTTGGCCCTCCCTCTGCTATAGCCCAGGCTGAGTACCTGCAAACAAGATTTTGTGCATTGGCCCTATAGGAGGGCATACTGTGTCTTTAGCAGACTTCCTTCTCTCCCGGCACACAAGTGTTATGTGGGCACATCTACCCTGGTCTGGTGCTCTGGGCTGATTAGCCTGGCATTGTGTTTAAACCCCACAATTTTTAGGGAGGATATTTTCAGCTGAGATATCCCTCTGGAATCTGAGCTATTGCTCATGGAAGAGGACCAACCCTTTCTCATCTCCGCCCTTTCTACCAGTCTCGATATTGCTTCTTCTGAAATCCTTGGTTATAGGACTTCTCTTCAGCTAGTCTTCATTTGGTTATTCAGGTTGATTGCTCTATATTTTAGTTGTAATTCTAGTCAATACTGGGAGAAGGTGAGTGTAACATTCACCTGTTCCACTGCTCTTTTGGATCCTCAACAAGTAGGCTTTTTAGATAGAGAGGCATTGTTGTTTTGTTTTCCAAGGAGTATAAAGTGAAGAGCATGGCTCATTTTTTAAATTTTATTCTGAAGCTTATCATTTGTAATGGAGAGGTGATTTCAATGATGAAATCATAGGCCAGATCTTTTAAAGGTTTTAAGGCTAGTAAAAGAAGGTGCAGATAGTGCTAATTCCAATTTTTAATGCCTGAAACCATATCATTACATATTTTCTTTTTAAGTCTTTATTACCTGTTAGGTGTTGTGGGTACTTTAAAAAAGTGTTTTTATTGATTTCAGAGAGAGAGAGAGAGAGAGAGAGAGAGAGTTTATTGAAAGTCAGAGAAATCCTTTTCAGGATAATATGTATTGGGAAATTTTAAGGAGTTAATTTTTGCTACTTTATGAAAAAATTGGAGGCCCAGTGCACTGGGGGTGGGAGGGTTCTCTCAGCTTGGCCTGTGCCCTTTCACAGTCTGGGACCCTTCGGGGGGGGGGGGGGGGGAGGACCACCTGCTGCCTGCTTGCCAGCTGTGAGCCTGACTTCTGGCTTGAGCAGCGTTCCCCTGTGGGAGCACACTGACTACCAGGGGAGTAGCTCCTGCACTGAGCATCTTCCCTCTGGTGCGTGTCACCAGTGCGTGTCATAGCGAGTAGTCGTTCTGTCGATTTGCATATTAGAGTTTATTTTTTATATATGATTCTTTAAAAAAAAAAGAATTTGTGGAAGCTTTGTGTAAGAGTGAACTTCGTTCTTCAGAGTAGTCATAGTTAATTAGAAATTCTGTAGTTTCAGAATCAGTTTTGTTAGTCATTAAAACTTGTGAGAAATATCCCATAATATTGTGGTACTAACTTGGTAGGTAGTTTCACTTTGCTCACATTTAAGTTTTAAAGATTGCCTCTGAATGTACATAATAGTGTGACCTTGATACAAAATTCCGTGTCAGAATATTTTTCTTTCAGAACTCACTGGGAAGTTCTCCCAGACTCCTTATTTAATGTTGTACATGTCTACTAGGCACCCTCTTCTTTTTTGTTTTTTAATCTTTATGTTTGTACTCTCATTTTTTTTTTAACCTATATGTTTTTAGAAAAACATTTAAATATATGTATTTTTATTGAGGGAGAGGGAGAGATAGAAAAATCAATGATGAGAGAGAATCATTGATCGATTGCCTCCTGCACACCCCTACTGATGTCCCCATAACCCAGGCATATGCTCTGACCAGGGATGGTACTGTGACCTCCTGGTTCATAGTCGACACTCAACCACTGAGCCATGCCAGCTGGACTTTAGACTTTGAGATTTAGAAATTTCACTAGAATATGAGTAAATGGGAATTTATTCATTGTTTTTTTTTTTTTTTTTTTTTTTTTTTTTTTTTTTTTTAAAGAACCTGGTACAGTGGAGTTAAATAATTATTAGGCATTAGATTTAAATTCAGCAAGTAATTTGAAAACTGTATATACTATTTTTCCCCCCTTTAACATACTCTAGTAAAGCCTTACATTAGAAGCTGATTTTTCATCTCTCAGTAAGTTGGGCATAGATAGTTTTCCCTGTTAGTGTTGAAATAAATCATTTTCCTAACTGCCAGCGAAGAGGAAGACTTGAATTTATATTGTTCAAAAACATTTTTTAAAACTCTAGAATTGCACTGTGATGAGATTCTCATAGTAAAAGAGGCACAATGGAGCTGGGCTCAACTGGAGAACAAAAAGTTTGTATCTCATATTGCATGTGCATTCTGAATGGCTGATAGAATGGTTTGTTCTCTTTATATTAGTTTATACTCTCTCATATATGGTTGAGTTCTTTTAATTTAAAGTGTATGTATGATGTGACTTCTTTTATTAGTATCTCCTTTTGTTCTGAATGCACAAATCTATTTTAGGGTAGGAAAATTTTTTTCTGTTGTTACTTTATTACATACTAGAGGCCCAGTGCATGACATTTGTGCACTGGCGTGGGGTGTCCCTTAGCCCAGCTGCACTCTCTTGCAGTCTGGGACCTCTCAGGGGATGTCTAACTACCAGTTTAGGCCCACGCCCTGCTGGCAGTTGGACATCCCCCATGGGGTCCTTAGTGCTGCTGCTGCTGTGCTTGCCAGCCTTAAGCCCGGCTTCTGGCTGAGCAGTGCTACCCCTGTGGGAGCTCATGGACCACCCAGGGAGCAGCTTCTGTTTTGAGTGTCTGTCTCCTGGTGGTAAGGGTGTGTCATAGCGACCAGTTGTTCTGCTGTTCAGTTGATTTGCATATTAGCATTTTGTTCTATAGGATACTCTGTTTATCTCTTTCTGGAATTCCAGAAATAGATGTACAGGCAGTCCTGGGTTCCATCGGACTTGACATATGTTGTTTTGTAGTTATGTCGTCATCTCCTATTTATATATAAAATAAAGTTCCTTCATTTCCATGTATGTACGTATGTGCTTTATTATTATTTATTATTATTATTTATTTACCACAAGTAAAGGTCAGAGATTGTTATCTTTCTTTTAAATTTTTTTTACTGTTTCACTTCATTACTGCTGTGTATGTGCTCCATGTGAGTGACGTGACATAGTAGGTGCTTTTGTAGGTGGGTTCCAATTAATGGCAGAAATCACGTTATGTCTCGCTGTAGGAACTAATCTTCGATGTAACCTGAGGAACTACTGTATTTGATTTCTTGTCTCTTTATTGCATGACACTTGATGTCTCTTTTTTTTTTTTATGGGGGGGTGGGGCATGCCAATTTTTGCATTATCAGTTTTGGGACTGTTTATTTTATCCATATAGATTTACTGGTAAAAGGACTCATTGTTATCACTGGTAATGTTATTCATCTTAAGATCTATTTTTTCTGATATTAAGGTAGCTGAACCAGCTGTCTTTTGATTAGTATTTTTTATTTATTTATTTATTTATTTATTTATTTATTTATTTAAATATATTTTGATTTTTTTTGCCCCCCTCCCTCCCTCCTATACATACTTTTCCTCCCCAGAGTTTTATGTCCATTGGTTGTACTTATATGCATGTACACAAGTCCTTTGGTTGATCTATTATCTCCCCCAGATCTTCCTCCCCTCCCCACTGTAATTTGACAGTCTGCCTGTTGCTTTACTGTCTCTATATCTATCTTTTGGTTCATCAGTTTATAATGTTCTTTATTATCCATAAATGAGTGAGGTCATGTGGTGTTTCTCTTTCATTGATTGGCTTATTTCACTCAGCATTATGTTCTCCAATTCCATCCAGGTTGCTGCAAATGATGAGAATTCCTTCTTTTTTATGGCAGCATAGTATTCCATCGTGTAGATGTACCATAGTTTTTGGATCCATTGATTAGTATTTAAGCATTTTCAGTATGTAGCATATTGTTAGGTTTTCTTTTAATTTAGTTTGAAAAAATGTTTTTCCTTAAAAAATTTAGTCTATTTACATTTAATGTGATAGTGTGTGTGGCTTTAAATTCTTCATCTTATTATTTACTTCTACTTTGTTCTATATTCTCCTTTTTTTTCTTTTTCTCATTTTTTAAATTAAGATATTATATGTGTATATACCTTACCAATCCCCATCCCCCTAACCCCCACTCCCATACATGCCCTCCCTCCCCAGAGTTTTTCGTTCATTGGTTATGCTTATATGCATACATACAAGTCCTTTGTTTGATCTCTTATCTCCCCCATATCTCCCTCCCCTCCCCACTGTAATTTGACAGTCTGTTTCTTTTACTGTCTCTGTATCTGGCATATAGTATATCCTGAGAAAAATTACTTTTAAATGGAATACTATTTCAAAACTAAAGAGTTATAGGATGAACATTTAATTTTATTTTTTTGCCTTTATAGGTGATAAAGTAGCTATTTATATTCCTATGAGATAGATATTTCTATTTTAGTCCATACAAAGAGTTAAGTGAATATAATATATATTTCCAGCCTCGTAGGAACCCCAAGTCAAATAGAAAATCAGGCAGCCGTTTATCTAGCAGAGTTGTTTTTTTGGAGGGTATGGTGTTCTTTTCTTTTTTCTTGTTTGGAGTGCCTTTATTTGCTGAATAGTGTGTTATGGCAGGTACAGAGTTGCATAAGACATAGTTTTTGCCCTTAATGAACTTGCCTGATGTAATATGAGACAATTTAAGCATTAATATGTCTCAAAGCAATATGTGACTAATGCCAGGTAAGCAGTACACCTTGATATATGCCAACTTAATAAGTTAAAAATACTAATGATCTGTAATCAGGAAGACCTGCATTTTCTTAGAAAATATTTTTAATTGATTTTTTACAGAGAGGAAGAGAGAGGGATAGAGAGTCAGAAACATCGATGAGAGAGAAACATCGATCAGCTGCCTCCTGCACACCCCCTACTGGGGATGTGCCCGCAACCAATGTACATGCCCTTGACCAGAATTGAAACTGGGACCTTTCAGTCCGCAGACCGACACTCTATCCACTGAGCCAAACTGGTTTTGGCAAGACCTGCATTTTCAATTGCTTTTCTAGAAATGGGAACAGGCTTGAGTTGGGAGAACTCTGTGTCTGTAACTACAAGTTGATAATTGTTGTCCACTTGATGGTGATGATGGAAAGGTGTTTCTCATGTGTGGATGGAGCCAGTTGATACCTATCACCAGCTAAATAATTTAGCCCATTCAGTTAA
Source organism: Pipistrellus nathusii (assembly GCA_963693515.1). Classification (NCBI taxonomy): domain Eukaryota; kingdom Metazoa; phylum Chordata; class Mammalia; order Chiroptera; family Vespertilionidae; genus Pipistrellus; species Pipistrellus nathusii. The sequence continues at coordinate 100,018,069 of OY882858.1, read as the reverse complement.
GTTGAATAATGCTGGTCTATTATAAAATTATCAGAGGCCTGGTGCACGAAATTTGTGCATGTCCCCTGAGCCTGGCCTTCTCCCTCTCCAATTTGGGGACTCTTGGGGTATGTCTGACTGCCAATTTAGCCCCATCCCTCTCACAACCTGGGATCACTGGCTCCTAACTGTTTACCTGCCTGCCTGATCACCCCTAACCAGCTTCCTCCCTCTAGCCGTCCGCAGGCACCTGGGACCTGTGCCAGCCACAGGCACCTGGGACCCCTGATCTCCCCTAACTGCTCCCCTGCCTACCTGATCACCCCTAACCACCTCTGCCTTGGACCCCACACCCAAGACCTTATAGCTGAAACCCGGGCTTCCATTCTTCTGGCTGGCCACAGGCACCAAGACATTGGTGGGTTCCTCAGCCTGGCCTCCCTCCCTCACAGTCTGGGAGCAGGCCTAAGCCACAGTCTGGCCTGCCTCTGTAGGAGGTGACCAGCCCGATCAGGGGAAGGTGCTACCCCCATCCTTCTGCTATTGCCACTGCCGGCCTCCTTGGCAGTCTGCCCTTGGCCTTCACAGCCCCCGCTATGTTTGCTTGCCCTCTGCCCTCGCAGCCACTGTGTGTTTGTCTGGAAGATGACCAGTCTAATTAGCATATTACCCTTTTATTAGTAAAGATTTTATCTGCACGAGTGTACATTATGTATGAGAATTAATGAATCCTAGAATTTTTTTTTTAACTGGAAGGGGAACATAAATATTGTCTGCTTCACCACATCCTTACTTTCTGATCAGAGAAGTTGCATCACTTGATTAGGTAGCTGTAATTAGCACTTTCTCTTGTAAGTTATAGCTTATTTCTCTGTTGAATTTCCTTTCCTGATAAATAGCTGATAAATGAAAAAATTTATCCTGATAAATTTTCCTGATAAATGAAAAAACGTTCTCCAGGTATAAAATGCACATTTCATATTTGCACTACCTTGGGAAATAGTTGAGTGTGGAAGGAGAGGTAGACATCCAGGGTAGGCAATGGTGCACTGTTGCTTCTGGTGAATTTAGCAAAAGTACAAAGAACAAGGAACTTAGATATAGATTTAATCTGCCTTCTGGCTGCTTTTGGGTTGTGATGGTATAACTTTGCTTGCAAACAGCCATGATGAATATTTCTCTTTTTGTCAGCAACTTGGGGTATAGACAGATCCTGTGATTAGATAATTCAAGAAGCTGTGAAGATAATGGCATTTAATACATAATATTTACCCTGTTCTCAAAGTGCTTATAATCTAGTTGAGAGATACTTCTATCGGAAAATTTACAATCTGGTTGGGGGTTAAATAGCAATCCCATCTATCTTTTCCTTTGTGCTAAATGAATGCTCATTACTCTTTTTCCCATTGTCCAGAACTGTGGCAGGCACACAGTTGATTTTCAGTAAGTATTGGTTGGATGGATAAATAGAAGGTACTTACAATAACAATAGTGGGGCCTCTGAGGGCTTTGGCAGTTGGAGAAGGCCTGGGATCTTGTGCAGAGCAAAGGGTAAAATCTTTTATTCTGTCTGTTTGTGTGTTTTTAATTCTTGACTGCAGCACTTATCCCACTACCACCTCAAATCCTGCAGCATTCCCTTGCTTTTGATGTGATTTCGTTTTTCTTTAGAAGCAAATCTGACTTCTTGAATTTTTATTTTGCTATTACTTTGGCCTTAGCTCTTCCTTTTTTCTCTTCCCAAGTAATTGCTGCGTATCTCTGAGGATTTATTAATAGAAGGATCATGTTTTGGTAAGGGGACTATATTTTTTAGGTACTCCTAGTTCCCTCCTCCCCTGAAGATGAAGTGAGGTATTATCTGTAAAAGACCTGAATTATCAGAAATTGTTCAGAAACTTCCTCTGATTATTAAGAGAAAACTTCTCTAGAATAGGTGATATATAATAATAACATCAATTTTTAGTCACAGTTCAGGCTGTAATAATTACATTTTAATTGGCTGCATTTTTTAAACACAAACTAGTTATGTTTTCCACCCTTTTCAATTTTGGCAGTATAAAGACTAGTTTCACAGAGAACACATAAACAAGTAAGTACTAGGAAGCTTGTGTGAATAAATTTTGCTTTATAGCTTAGAGACTTTCTCTGATTTAACATGCAGTTATTGGCAACTTCAAATAGTGTATGTTCTCTGAGGGAGAAGTCCAGTTTATTTAACTGTGTTTAGTGAAAACTAGTTATGATTTTCCAATGGGAAACAGGCTTTCAAACTCATTCATTCAGTAAGCATTCATTGAGTAGCTATCATGTGCAAAGCATTGTGCCAGGTATGGGAAGATAGATAAGAGTTATTAATTTAATAAAGGGCATATTATGTATAAAAACCATAATGTTCTGTAAAAAGTGATGTCTGTTGTATGAGGGTTGCAGGGTGCTATGGGAGCTCTAAAAATAGAGCAATTACTTGCAGACACAGTAACTTATGGGGAACTTTATGAGCATGTTAGAATTTGGGCTGGTTGATGAAGGCGGAGTGCCTGGTCCCTGCATTGGCAGCAGGGGCTGTTGTGTAGGATTGTTGACTGAGAAGGGGATGTGGACCTGTGAAGATGGGCAGGGGGAGAGGAAATATAATGAGAAAACATCGTGAGTAGGAAAGCATTGGTGATATGGATAACATTGGTGATATGGGTGACTATGAGGTTTAGAGTATTAATGTGAAGTGGCCTAAATTAGGGATGGAAAAGTATGATGCTTGATCTGACAATGAAGGATGGTATAAATTGGAAGATTGGCTTAAATTTAGGCTGTTTATAAAAATTGGAGTTTTGTGAATCATTGTTTCTCTAATCTAAAAGCTAACAGTTTTATCATTAAAAAAAGTGTTCTTTACTCAATTTAGGGAATCTCTGCAGGAGAGGGAGAATGATACTGATCTTTTAAATGATTTCATTCATTTATGTTGTTGTATTAAAAATTGTGTTCCAGTTGAAATTTGTTACAGTTTCATCTCCATGTCTTCAAAGATGATCAAAGAGCAGCAGTGTAGGTGATTGGGCTGGTCAGTCTCAAACCCTCTTCTCACTGCACAGGGGAGGGTTCTGTTTAATTTAGGTAATGGCAATGCTTCCTACTTTCCTGATAAATAAGGAGTTCAATCTGTGTTATGGCAGTACAGCCAAGGGTTCTGCGAAGGATGAAGAAAAGACAAAGAGAATAAGTTGGGTCTAGGTGGATCTTCTGTGCCTGGTTGAGTCCACAGAGATGCAGAGGGCAAGCTGAGCCTTTATTTTATAGCCAGAGGTAAACAAGATAGTGGTCATCATAGTTGCAGTGTTCTTGTGAGTTTTACTTGTTTTGGCAGCACTTGCTGCACCTCCCACAGCCTATTAGCTACACAGAAAGGATCAAGGGAGCATCATAAGGTCAAGTTTAATTATGCTAAGAGAGCTGTGCCCTCTAAGCTGAAACTAGTTTTTGGCTTTGCCAGCAGGTCAGTCCGAGGCTTAACCCTATAACCGCTTCCTACACAATCCACAGTAAAAAGTCCTTAACAGCTTTTAGGGACACCGTGGTGTAGGCCTAGTGTGGCTTTGGCAGCTGTTGGTTATTCAGATATAGCAGATGCCCTATGTGTTAAGATACAGTTGGTATTTTCCTGTATCCTTCTGAAAATCTTTCTCATGACTACCCAACAGCCCTTCTAGGGGTTTCCAAGATTTGGGGGACCTTAAGCAAGTTGGTTAACCTATCTGTGCCTTGGTTTTCTTTTGTGGAAAGCACTATGTACCAGAGACTTTTAAAATGAGTTACATGTAATAAGTCATTTAATCTGTGGTTCTATACCTAGTAAATGACAGGAAGAAATTGAAATCTAGGCCTGGTTATTAACCAGCTGACTCTACTTCAATATATTAGTGTTGGTTTTTCCTCCTGTAATACTGGCTCTTTCTCTTTCTAATATGCACATATTCCCATCCCCTTTGTATAGTCAAACCTAATTCTTCTGTTCCAAAGAGAAAGAAAAGAAACTAACTCTTTTTAAATTGTTCAGAGGTATATATGGTCAAGAGAATGCCCAAATAGATTTTGTTTTGGAGTCTTATTATTAATTACTTACTGCCCCAAGTCCTTTGCTCTCAAGAGCAAAAGTTTGTTTTACTGTAAAATGTTTGGCATGTATTGTATATTTTTATGCCATAAAATAGGCCCAAAATTGTGATCCTAGAAACACAAATGATGTATTAAAAATATTATGGAGTTAAAACATATAAGATAATTTCTATAAGTTTTTCCCCCTGAAACAAGAGTTAGGAAAAAGTACCAATAATTTTTCTTATTGGTAGACTTACCAATCTTGGACTTTTTTTTAAATTTAAATTTTTCCTGAATTATAATTGAACTGTAGATCTTGTTGAAATGTGGATGTAGATCTTAAATGTACTGTTCAATCAATGTTGGTGAATATAGTGTTTTATTTATTTGTATTTTCTCAATTGGTATGTAAAAATATATTCTGATTTTAAATAATTATCTCCCTTTACATTCTTTTCTGTATATTTGTTATAAAATTCACATGTATTTTCAACTCCTATCTTTTTTACTCAGATATGTTGTTAAACAGTAACCTTGTAGTGGAGGTAATCTTTTAAAGGGAAACTTAGTGAGTTTCCCTTTAAAAATGGACTGTTAGTGTTGGAGCTACATAGAGTGAATAAATTTCCTGGGAGGAAATGATAATAAAATATTCAGGAAGTTATTAGGAAATGAGAGTTTGTGTCCTTCTGCAAGTAGATAAAGCTGCTAAGACCTTTGTATATATCAAAACAGTTTGTATTAGAGGAAGGAATGAGAGATTTGGCAACTTTACTCTAATGGTATGAGGGACCTTGGACTTAAGATGCATAATTTAAAGACAAATTTCCCAAAGCAGAGTCATTAGAGAATTGTTTTTTTTCTCTATTTGAGAGTTTATGTCAGGGAAGAAAAGTGAGTGCTTTCTGAAACTGGGTTATTTAAATGAGAACACAATGGAGAAAACTGTTCCTGGGGAAGACCTGTGGCAAGGTGCTTTAGGGGTGGATGAATATATTTCTCATCCCTCCCATGGTTCTGCTTAATTTTTTTTTTTTGCTGTATGCTTTGTTTTCATGCTATCATTACAGTTTAGCTCTGTCATTTTTTTGTTAAAAAAGTTCTGTGTGTGTGTTTTTTTTTTAAATTGAGTTTTTTTGAGAGGGAGAAAAAGGAAGAGCAAGAAACATCAATTTATTGTTCTATTTATTTACACATTTTTTGGTTGATACTTTGTATGTGCCCTGACCTGGGATGGAACCCACAACCTTCATGTACATTTGCCAAAAGTTGTTACTTGGGTGAAGAATTCATGGGAGAAAATCACTGACAGTTGCATTGCAAATGCACTGCGAGCAGGCTACCTAAACATGAGAGATTTGGTCCACTGATTCTGAAAGAAATGGAGTTACAAGAAATTCATCAGGAAATTCAGAAATTGGATTTTTATGATGTTCCAGAAATGATGACATGATTGTCATTGAATAAATGAGTAAATTCTTGATACTGTAGGATTCATAGTTTGTCTGGTTTGTGTTGACAACTACCATATACAGGTAATAAATTTCCTTTATTTTCATTTAACAATAAATGTGTACCGTATTCTTCTTCATGGAAAAATAAGACATTCCTTGGAAATAAGACCTAGCGTATCTTTGGGAGCAAAAATTAATATAAGACACTGTCTTATTTTACGGGAAACAGGGTACATATCAATAATAACCTTAAACATATATGGTCTAAATGCTCTAGTCAAAAGACATCGAGAGGCTGAATGGATAAGAAAACATGACACATATATGCTGCCTAAAAGAGAGCCACCTCTGAATAAAAGACACACACAGACAGAAAGTGAAGGCACGTATTTTTTAGGCAAATGGAAATGGAAAAAAAGTGGGTTAGCAATATATATATCTGACAAAATAGACCTCAAAGTGAAGGCCATAAAGAGAGATAAGGAAGGCCTCTTCATAGTACTAAAGAGAGCAATTCAACAAGAAGATATAACTGGTAAACATATGCATCTAATGCAGGAACACCCAAATACATTAAGAAAAAAAAAGATTGACAGTACAATCATACTAGGGGAATTTAATATACACCATTGACATCACTGGATAAATCCACTAGACATAAAATCAGCAAAGTAACAGCTATCCTAAATGGCTCACTATTCAGATGGACTTAACGTCTTCAGAACATTTCACCTCAAGGCTACAGAATATACATTCTTCTCAAGTGTACATGGGATATTTTCAAAGTTATGCTACATATTGGGACACAGGCAAAATCTCTCCAAATTCAAGTAGATTGAAATTATATCAAGCGTTTTCTCAGGTCATAATGGCATAATCTATACATATAAAAGGCTAATATGCTAGGTGTTGGGCCGTTTGACCATTCAGCTGCTATGAAGTGCACTGAACACTAGCGAGCAGATGCTCCAACCAGTAGGTTAATTTGCTTTTGGGGTCTGGCTGGTTGGGACTGGGCAAGATGGGCCTGGCAGGCCATGGAGCCCTCCGAGGTTCCTCCCTGGGTGGAAAACCTGCCACAGTCACTCCCTAGCATAATATATTCTCCTAATTAATTTCCTTTCAATGTGCACAAATCTGTGCACCAGGCCACTAGTACTAGAAATAAACTATAATAAACAATTTTAAAATTAAAACAATCGCAGGTAAATAGCATGTAATTAAACTGATTGGGTTACCAAGAAAACAAAGAAGAAATAGAAAAACATCCTGGAAAGAAATGACAGTGAAAACACAACAATCCAAATCTATGGGACACTGTCAAGGCAATCTTGAGAGGGAAGTTCAGAGCATTTACAGGTCTACCTCAAAAAACAAGAAAAACTGGTTAAAAATGATCTAACTCTACAACTTAAAGAATTAGTAAGAGAGCAACAAGAAAAGCTCAGAGTGAGCCGAAAGAAGGAAATAATAAATATTAGCATGGAAATAAATGACAAAGAGACTGAAAAAGTAAACAAATCAATAAAACGTAGAGCTGGTTCTTTGTAAGGATAAACAAGATTGATGAACCTATAGCCAGGCTCACCAAGAGGCAAAGAGAGAGGACTCAAACAAAATTAGAAATGAAAGAGGCAAAATAACAGATTCCACAGAAATACAAAGGATTGTAAAACAATACTATGAGCAACTCTATTCCAATAAACTCATCAACCTAGAAGGAATGCACATATTGCTAGAAAAATATAACCTCCCAAAACTGAATCAGGAAGAATAATAAACAAAAAACAAACATCCTCCCCCCCCCCCAAAAAAAAAAAAAAAAAAAAAAGCCAGAAACTGTGGAGGGAATTGAATCAGTAATAAAAACAAAAAATTTTCAGCAAACAAAAGCTGTGTGGGAATTTTAGCAACCATTCAAATGGGAACTAAAACCTATCCTCAGACTATTCCAAAAAGATGAAGAGGAAGGAACACTTCCAAATTCTTTCTATGAAGCCATCATTACCCCAATCTCAAAATGACATAAAGACAGTACAAAGAAACAGAGCTATAGACCAATATCTCTAATGAAGATAGATATTAACATATTCAGCAAAATCTTAGCAAATCGGATTCTAACATTACATTAGAAAGATCATATACCTTGACCAAGTGGGATTTATTCCGGGGATGCAAAATGGTACAATATTTGCAAATCAATAAATGTGATACATCTCATAAACAAATTGAGAGATAAAAATAACACAATCATATCAGTTGATTCAGAAAAGCATTTGACAAAATCCAACATCCTGTCTTGATAAAAACTCACAGCAACGTGAAACTAGAGTTATCATACCTCAACATAATAAGATCCTTTTTTGACAAATCTACAGCTAATATACTCAGTGGGCAAAAATTAAGACCATTTCCCTAAGAACAGGGAAAAGACAGTGATACCCATTATCACAACTCTTTACTTAGAAAACTCTTAAGACTCCATAAAAAAATTACTAGATTTAATAAATGAATTTGGTAATGTAGCAAGATACAAAATTAACATAAAAAATCTATGGCATTTTTATACACCAATAATAAATTCTCAGCAAGAGAAACAGCAACAACAACAAAAAATACCACTAGCATTGTTCACAAACATTAAGATACCTAGGAATAAACTTAAATAAGGAGGTGAAAGACCTGTATTTGGAAAAGTAAAGGGCGTTGAAAAAAGAGATAGAGGAAGACATAAACAAATGAAGAACATACCATGTTCATATATTGGTAGAATCAACATCATTAAAAGACCATACTACCCAAAGCAACCTATAGATTTAATTCAATCTCTATTAAAATACCAATGGCATATCTCACGGACCTAGAACAAACTCTTCAAGAATTCATCTAGAATTAAGAAAAAGACCCTGAATAGCCACATCAATCCTGAGAAAGATGAACAAAGTTGGAGGGTCACAATACCAGATATGAAGTTATATTTCAAAGCCTTGTTCTAAAAACTGCCTGGTAGGAGGGAACCCAAGATGGTGGTGTAGGTAAACACATAACCTGCTGCCTTGCACAACACTTTAAAAACTACAACTAAAAGAAAACGTCTATCACCCAGAACTATGGGAAAGCTGGCTGAGTGGAAGTACTACAACTAGAAGAAAAAAGAGTATTCAGTGCACAAATGCTGAAAGGCTGAGGTATGGAGGTGCACGCGATCCGGGCTGGCGGCGAGTATCGCTTTCTTCAACCTCCCGATTTCTCCGAAATCCAGTTTCTGGGGAGACACGCAGGATCCAAACTCCTACGGGGAGAAGCTAGACTGTATGCCATCAGGTCAGAAAGTGAGGGTGGCTTGTTTACAAAGCTGTGCAAAGGAATAATTTCTTGCTGCGCTGGGGTGTGGGACGTGGTGACGTGGTCAGAAGTGTGGGGATGGCTGGCTGGCAGCCATCGCTGTTTGCCATGCCCTAGCCTGATGATGTCCTGAGACCCTGTCCTGCTCAACTTACAAACTTCTCAAGCTCCAACTAGCAGCTTTTGCAAATGAATGGCCTTCCCTATTGCAGCTTAACATAGCAAACTTGCAAGCCAGTTCAGACAGCTCCAAAACCTCCAAATCCCAAGCAAAGAGCAGAAAATTATAGTTCTTGCTATAGCTCCTGCAGGGTAGCCTCAGACAGTAGCTCAACTGAACCCCATTGGAGATCCAGAAGCCAGTGTACCTAATGGTCAGTGTGAGACTTCAACTCGCATCCATAAGTGACACATTCAAGAGCCAGACTCGGTGAGCATCAAAAGCCCCACTGAAAAAAGTTCTGCACCATAAGCGTGTCTCCAGCACAGCAGTTCTTCCATTATAAACACAGTGGGTCCCCATAGCCAATTGGCCTGGAGGTCAATTCCTCCCAGTGTACCAACAGCAATCAAGGCTTAACTACACCAACAATTTGCACTTAGCTAACGAAGGGGTGTACCAAGACCGTCCATCTCAGATGATTTGGGAGGCTGAGCTACTAGCCCCTATAGGTCACCTACCACACAAAATCCCTCCATCAACACAGGGAAGCAGCCAAAATGAATGAACGAAATGGAGGAAAGCAAACTATGGGACCAACATAGAGTTCAAAACCACATTTATAAGGTTACTCAAGAACCTTCTAAAAATCGCTGAGAAACTGAGACTTTCAAGGATCTTAATGAGAATGCTCCCGCCCCCAATAAATAAAGGAAAAGGACCAGTCAGAAATTAAGCATACACTGAAATGTCTGAAATAAAGAGTAAACAGAAACTCAACTGTATATCATCGTACTCAAAGAATTAAACCAAAGATCTGAAATATGAGGAAACAAAAAACACCCAACCAGAAAAACAAAAAGAAAAAAGGATTCAAAAATATGAAGATAATGTAAGGAACCTTTGGGACAACTTTAAACATACCAACATCCTATGTGGTGGGGTGCCAGAAGGAGAGAGAGCAAAATGTTGAAAACCTATTAGAAGAAATAATGACAGAAAACTTTCCCCACCTGGTGAAAGAAATAGATTTACAAGTTCAGGAAACACACTGAACCCTAAACAAGAGGAATCCAAAGAGGACCACAAGACATTTCATAATTAAAATGCCAAAGGCAAAAGACAAAGAGAATCTTGAAAGCAGCAAGAGAATAACAGTTAGTTACCTACAAGGGAGTACCCATACGACTATCAGCTGATTTCTCAACAAAAACTTTGCAGACCAGAAGGAAGTGGCAAGAAATATTCAAAATGTTGAACAGAAGAACCTACAACCAAGATTACTCTACCCAGCATAGCTATCATTCAGAATTGAAGGTCAGATAAAGAGCTTCACAGACAAGAAAAAGCTAAAGGAGTTCATTACCACCAAACCAGGATTACATGAAATGGTGAAGGGTATTCTTTAAGAAGAGGGAGAAGAAGAAAGAGGTAAAGATAAAAATTATGAAAAATAAAAAGACATCACATACATACCTACCAACAAGTGAATCTAAAAATGAAGTGAATAAAAAATGTGAAGAACAGAATGAACCGTTGAATAATTTAATAGAATCAGGGACATTGAATGGGGTATGAATGGTGCTGGAAGAGATTGGACAAAAATCTTACACCATGGATGAAGACAGTGGCGGAGGGCGGGGGGGGGGTAAGGGCATGGGTTGGGGATTCAGGTGGAGGGGAGCTATGGGAGGGAAAAAAAGACGAACACCTGTAATAATCTGAACAATAAAGATTATTAAAAAAAAACAACTGCCTGGTAGTGACAGAAGAACAGATATATAAACCAATAGAACAGAATAGAGAATCCAGAGATTGACCCAAGCCACTGTGGTGTATTAATATTTGGCAAAGGAGGCAAGAACATGCAATGGACTCAAGATTGTCTCTTCAATAAGTGGTGTTGGAAATATTGGACAGAAACATGTAAAAAAAAGAAACCAGACCAACCAACTTACACCATACAGAAAAATAAATTCAAAACGGATAAAGGACTGAAATGTAAGATGGGAAACATAAGCATATTATAACAATCCATAGGGAGCAAAATATCAGATATATATTGTAGCAGTATCTTTACCAATACAGCTCCTAGGGCAATGGAAACTAACGAGAAAATGAACAAATATGACTACTTCAAAATATAAAGCTCCTGCATAGCTAAAGAAACCATCAACAAAACAACAAGAAAGCCCACTGCCTTGGAGAACATATTTGCCAATGCTATCTCAGAAAAGGGTTTAATATTCAAAATTTATAGGTAATTCATAAAACTTAACAAAAGGAAGATAATCCAAAAAATGAGCACAGGACCCAAATAGACACTTTTCGTAAGTTTACATAATTTCAAAGGCCAAGAGACACATGAACACATGCTCAAAGTCACTAGTCCTCTCAGCGATGCAGATCGTAACGATAGTGAGATATCATGTCACACTTGTCACAATGGTTATTAGCAACAAATGACAAATGCTGTTGATGATGTGGGGGAAAAACCTCATGCATTGCTGGTGGGAATGCAGATTGGCGCAGCCACTGTGGAAAACAGTATGGAGTTTGCTCAAAAATTAAATATGGAACTCCCATTTGACCCAGTAATCTCACTTCTAGGAATATATCCCAAGTAATCAGAAATACAATCAGATATATGTTCCTCCCCCCTGTTTGTAGCAGCACAATTTACAGAAGTTAAGATTTGGAAACAGTGTAAGTGCCCATCAGCAAATGAATGAATTAGAAAAGTGTGGCACACTACACAATGGAATACTACGCTGCTGTAAAAAATAAAGAACACTTACCATTTGCAACAACATGGATGGATATGGAGAGCATTATGTTACATGAAGTAAGCCAGTGGTTGGCAAACTCATTAATCAACAGAGCCAAATATCAACAGTACAACAATTTGTAATTTCTTTTGAGAGCCGAAAACCGACTTCTGTGCATAGGCCATGAAGTTTCAATTGCACTGTATGTGCGTGTCCACTTGTGGTATTTTGTGGAAGAGCCACACTGAAGGGGCCAAAGAGCTGTGGTTTGCTGACCACTGAAATAAGCCAGTTAGAAAAATAATTATCACTTGATCAACCTCATTTGTAGGATATAATGAACAACACAAACAGGTGAGCAAAAATAAAGACAGAGAAGTATGGAAGAGACCATCAAACTTCAGAGGGAAGATTGGGGAGGTTGGATGGAGGGTAAGAGTTCAACCAAAGGACTTATATGCATGCGTATAAGCATAATCAATGGACACAGACATGGAGTGGGGTGCGGTGAGAGAATTTTCAGGAGGTTGGGGTGACTGGGAGAGGCCAGTGGGGGAAAAAGGAGACTTATGTAATATATCTATACTAATAAAAGGGTAATATGCTAAATAGAACAGACGTCTTTCAGACATCCTTCCCGACACAGTCACGGGAGCGGGGCTGAGGCAGAGGCATTTAGGGGCAATGAGGCTGGCTTGGGAATGCAGTTAGGGGCGATGAGGCTAGTGGGGAGGGCAGTTGGGCAATCCTGCTATCAGGGGAGAGCAGTTAGGGGCTATCATTCTGGCAGGGGAGGGCAGTTAGGGTCCATCAGGCCAGCAGGGGAGGGCAGTTAGGGATTGATCAGGCCACCAGGCAGAGCTTGTTAGGGGCAACAGGCAGGTAGGCATGTGAACAGTTAAGAGCCAGTGGTTTGTAATATGAGAGGGATGCCTGCCTGCCGGTTTAAGCCCAATTCCCCGGGAGTCTTGGATTGGAGAGAATGAAGGTCCCCCCCCCCCCCCCCACACACACACACACGAATTTCATGCACTGAGCCTCTATTATGTAATACTTTATCAGTGTTTCCCAAACTTTTGACATATGTGTACACCTTCTATAATTTTTGTAATGCTGAGTACCCCTCATACTCATGAGAATGTAGAATTAGGCACAGCTAAGCACAGTGCAACGCGTACCCCCACCAAACTCTTCCCATACCCCTGGGGGTACACGTACCACACTTTGGGAAACATTGCTCTAGGTCAAGGAGAGCGTCTGGGTGTGTGTGGGGGGAAGGGAGCAAAGTTTCTGAATCTATCTTTTTTTTTTTCCCATCAGTTATAATATTTTTTATTATCCACAAATGAGTGAGATCATGTGGTATTTTTCTTTCCTTGACTTGCTTATTTCACTTAGCATAATGCTCTCCAGTTCCATCCAGGTTGCTGTAAATGTTAAGAATTCTTTCTTTTTTATTGCAGCATAGTATGCATTGTGTAGATGTACCATAGTTTTCTGATCCAGCTGTTAGAGAGTGAGAATGTTGGAGCATGCTTCCAGAGAGGCCGTGGACTGTGCCCCAGATAGTTATCAGTGCTGACACCAGGCCAGGCCTAGAGATACGGTCTCATGGCCCCTTCCCAGCATGTAGGCCTTCTTTCAAGGGCAGAGCAGGACTGACTCCGTTTTGTACTGTGTCTTCCATCTTGTATAAAATGTACCAATTACCCAACCCACCCTTAAATCAGCCAATAGAAATACAGAGGGAAGTAACCCAGCATAACCGGACCCTGGCCCTCACCAATCAGAACCAGCCAACTCAGTGGTCCAAGCATCACTTCACCACCCAACCCTAAACCCTATAAAAAGACCACATTTTCAGAGCTCGGGGCTCTATGTATCCTGCCACTGAGTTGGTAGAGGCAGGGAGATCAGGCTCGAGTTTGAATAAAGGTTCTTTTGCTTTTGCATCTGACTCAGCTCTCTGGCATATATCCTCTCTGATTTGTATTTCAAGTTTCTTAGGATATATTCCTAGGAATGGGATTACTGGGTCAAATGGGAGTTCCATACTGTTCTCCACAGTGGCTACATCAGTCTGCATTCCCACCAGCAGTGCAAGAAGTTCCTTTTTCTTCACATCCCCGCCAACACTTGTTTGTTGATTTGTTCATGATAACCATTCTGATAGGTGTGAGATGGTACCGCATTGTCATTTTGATTTGCAACTTAAGGATATTAGTGACTTTACGCATGTTTGGTCTTTCTTCTGTCTTCTTTCGAAGATTCTATTTAGGTCCGTTGGCCATTTTTTTTTTTTATTGTTAGATCAGTTATCTTCCTTTTATTAAGTTGTATAAGCTGCCTGTAGATGTTGGAAATTAAACATTTATCAGTGATAACATTTGCAAATATGTTTTCCCATACAGTGGGCTTTCTTATTGTTTTTTTTTTTTTTATGGTTTCTTTTGCTGTGAAAAACTTTTAATTTTGATGTAGTCCCATTTATTTATTTTCTCTTTAGCTTTCATTGTCCTAGAGGTAGTATCAATGAAGAAATTCTTTTTTGCATATGTCTGGATGTTGCTGGATTCCACTAGTACTTTTATGGTTTTCTGTCAGATGTTTAAGTTCTTTATCCATTTTGAGCTTATTTTGTATATGGTGAAAGTTGGTGGTCTAGTTTCATTTTTTTTGCATGTATCTGTCCAATTTTTCAAACACCATTTGTTGAAGAGACTGTCTTGACTCCATTGTATGTTCATGCCTCCTTTGTCAAATATTAATTGAGCATAGTGGTTTGGGTCCATATCTGGATTCCCTATTGTATTCCATTGATCTATATATCTGTTCTTGTGCCAGTAGCAGGCTGTTTTGAGAATAGTGGCTTTGTAATACAGCTTGAAATCTGGTATTGAGATCCCTCCTACTTTATTCTTCTTTCTCAGGATTGCTGTGACTATTCAGGGTCTTTTTAAATTCGAGATAAATTTTTGGAGAGTTCTTTCTAGGTCTGTGAAGTATGCCATTAATATTTTAATGGGGACTGCATTGAATCTATAAATTGCTTTAATTAATATTTTAATGATGTTGATTCTACCAATCCATGAACATGGTATGTTCTTCTATCTATTTACATCTTCCTCTATCATTTTTTCAGTGTCCCGTAGTTTTCCTTTTATAGGTTTTTTACCTCCTTAGTAAAGTTTATTCCTAGGTATCTTAATTTTTGTGGTGCGATGTTAAATTGGATTGCTTTTTTAATCTCTCTTTCTGTAAGTTCATTATTGGTGTATAGAAAGGCCGTGGATTTCTTGGCGTTAATTTTGTATCCTGCTACATTGCCAAATTCATTTATTAAGTCTATTAGTTTTTTTGATAGAATCTTTCAGTTTTTTAATGTACAATATCATATAATCTACAAATAAGGATAGCTCTACTTCTTTTCCAATTGGGATGCCTTTTATTTCTTGTAAAATTGCAACGGCTAGTACTTTCAGTTCTATGTTGAACAGGAGTGGTGAGAGTGGGCATCCCTATCTTGTTCCTGTTCTTAGGGGAAATGGTTTTAGTTTTTGCCCATTGAGTATGATGTTTGCTATGGGTTTATCATATATAGCTTTTATTATGTTGAGGTATGATCCTTCTATTCCCACCTTATTGAGAGTTTTTATCAAGAAATGGTGTTGGATATTGTCCAATGCTTTTTCTGCATCAATTGATATGACAGGGATTTTTATCTCTCAATTTGTTTATGTGATGTATCACATTTATTGATTTGGGGATATTGTACCATCCTGCATTCCTGGGATAAATCCTACTTGGTCATGGTGTATGATCTTTCTGATGTACTGCTGGAGCTGACTTGCTAGAACTTTGTAGAGGATTTTGGCATCTATGTTCATGAGGTATATTGGCCTTTAATTCTTTCATTGAGTTGTCTTTATCTGGTTTTGGTATTAGGGCGATGCTGGTTTCATAGAAGGAGCTTGAAAGTGTTCCTTCCTATTGAATTTTTTGAACTAGTCCGAGGAGGATAGGTTTTAGTTCTTTCTTGAATGTTTGGTAAAACTCCCCTGTGAAGCCATCTGGCCCAGGGCTTTTGTTTGCTGGAAGCTTTTTGATGACTGCTTCAATTTCTTCCATAGTCACTGGCCTATTGAGCTGTTTAGATTCTTCATGATTGAGTTTTGGAAGGTTATATTTATCTAGGAATATGTTCAGTTCCCCCAGGCTGTCCAGTTTGTTGAAATGAAATTGTTCATAGTTTCTTTTTTTTTGTTTTGTTTTTTACCAATCCTTTGTATTTCGGCAGGGTCTGTTGTTATTTCACCTCCTTCATTTCTGATTTTGTTTATTTATGTCCTCTCTCTTTATTCTTCATCTTTTTTTTTTTATTATTAATACAGTTTCTTGATTTTTTACAGAGAGGAAGAGAGAGGGATAGAGAGTTAGAAACATCGATGAGAGAGAATCATCGATCAGCTGCCTTCTGCACACCCCCCCCCCCCCCCCGGGGATGTGCCTCCAGCCAAGGTACATGCCCTTGACTGGAATCGAACCTGGGACCCTTCAGTCTGCAGGCAGACTCTCTATCCACTGAGCCAAACCGGTTTCGGCACTCTGTCTTTGCTTCTTGTTGAGCCTAGCTAGAGGTTCATCAAACTTGCTTATCCTTTCAAAGAACCAGTTCTTAGTTTTATTGCTCTTTTGTATTGTTTTTTTGGTATCATATTGTTTATCTCCACTCTGATCTCTATTATTTCCTTCCTTCTGCTTAATTGGGTTTTTCTTGGTGCTCTCTTTCTAACTCTTTGAGTTGTAGGGTTGGTAATTTATTATAGTTGTTTCTTGTTTTTTGTTTTTTTTCTTTTTCTTGCAGTATGCTTGTAGAGCTATGAACTTTCCTCTCAAGACTGCTTTACCTGTATCCTATAGATTTTGGATTGTTGTGATTTCATTATCATTTGTTACCGTAATGTTTTTCTTTTTTAAAAAAATATATTGATTTTTTTTTACAGATTGGAAGAGAGAGGGATAGAAAGTTAAAAACATTATTTAGAGAGAATCATCAATTAGCTGCCTCTTGCACATCCCGTACTGGGGATGTGCCCGCAACCAAGGTACATGTCCTTGACTGGAATCAAACCTGGAACCTTTCAGTCCTCAGGTCTACACTCTATCCACTGAGCCAAACCAGTTTCAGCAGCCATGATGTTTTTCATTTCTCCCTTGATCTCTCTGGTAACCCAGTCATTGTTTAATAGGGTGCTGTTTAATCTCCATGTGTTTGATTTCGTCAGATTACTTTTATTGTAGTTGATTTCCAGTTTTATGCCACTGTGATCTGAGATGATGCTTGGTATGAT
Source organism: Pipistrellus nathusii (assembly GCA_963693515.1). Lineage (NCBI taxonomy): Eukaryota > Metazoa > Chordata > Mammalia > Chiroptera > Vespertilionidae > Pipistrellus > Pipistrellus nathusii. The sequence goes on along the minus strand of OY882858.1, from coordinate 100,000,914 downwards.
TTCTATTTTCTTGAATTTGAAGAGACTTTGCCTGTGTCCCAACATGTGGTCTATGTTTGAAAATGACCCAGGTGCACTTGAGAAGAATGTATATTCTGTGGCTTTGGGGTGAAATGTTCTGAAGATGTCAATTAATTCCATCTGGTCTAATGAGTCATTTAGGAATAATTTTTCTTTGCTGATTTTTTGTTTAGAGGATTTGTATAATAGTGATACTGGGGTATTAACGTCATCTACTATAATTGTATTGTTTTCAGTCTCTCCTTTGATATCCTCCAGGAGTTTTTTTTTTTTTTTTTTTTTTTTTTTTTTTTTAATGTATTTGGGTGTTCCTGTATTGAGTGCATATATGTTTACTGGAGTTATTTCTTCTTGTTGGATTGCTCTCATTAGTATTATGAAGTGGCCTTCCTTGTCTCCTTTTTGTCCTTCACTTTAAGATGTAAATTGTCAGATATAAGTATTGCTACCCCAGCTTTTTTTTTCATTTCCATTTGCCTGGAAAACCTTTTCCCATCCCTTCACCCTCAGTCTGTGTGCATCTTTTTTTTCTGAATGGGTTTCTTGTAGACTGCAGATATATGAGACTTGTTTTCTTATGCAGTCGGTTACCCTATTTATTTTGATTGGGGCATTTAATCCATTTACATTTTAAATTATTAATAGGTACTTATTTTTTGTCGACTTTTTCATTCTTTACCCCGTTCCTTTTTTGCCCCCCCCCCCCCTTTTTTTTTTTTACACAGCAGACCTTTTCGCATTCCTTGCATTGCTGGTTTGGTGGTAATCAATTCCTGGGTTCAGTATTGGTGGTAATCAATACTGGGTTCAGTATTCTTGGATTCAGACCCTTCCTTTGCATGACTTTATTTATTTTATTCCATTCCCTTCTGGCCTGGTGAATTTCTGTTGAGAAATCAGTTGCTAGTCTGATGGGGTTCCTTTGTATATAACTTTTTGTCTGTCTCTGGCTGCTTTTATGATTCTTACTTTGCCAATTTTATTATAATATGCCTTAGAGTCTGTCTTTTTGGGTTCATTTTGCTTGGGACACTGTGAGCTTCTTGGATTTGTGTGGGTTTTTTCTTCCCTATATTGCAGAAGTTTTCTGTCATTATTTGTTCAATTCCTTGCTCAGTTTTCTCTCCTTCTAGAACCTCTATTTGAATTTTGTTGTTTTTTTTTAGTTGTCCCAAAGGTAATTTTATTTTTTTCCCCTAGAAACTGCTCTACTTGTGTATTTTTTTCTCACCTTGTCTTCTAGCTCACTGATGCAGTCCTCTGCTTCTTCTAGTCTGCTCTTGATGCTTTCTATTGAGTTCTTTTCAGCAGCATTGTCATTTTTTGTTTTTTTCTCGGTTCCTCTTTGTTTCCTCCTAGTTCTTACTCATATTATTGAATTTGTCCTGTATTCTTTTCAGCCACCTATGACCATTTCTCTGAATTCTTTCTCTGACAGGTTGCTTGCCTCCATTTCGTTTACTTCCTTTTGTCATGATGCCTGCTTTTCTTTCATATGAGGTGTGTTTCTTTGTCTTCCCTTGATCTCTTCTCCAGATGTCTGGTTATGTAATTCTCTTTCCTTATCCCAGACAAAATCTGGCCTTTTCATGGTGGATTGTAGAGCACTTTTGAATTCACGTGTTTTTGCCAATTGGTAACCAGTGTTCTGGGGTTCGCAATTTTTCGGTTGGTGCCATAGCTTTTGATTTTCTGGCTTCCCATAACATCCTCTTTCCCCTTCAAGATGTCACAGTCTCTGTGTCTGAGCTGGTGGCTCTGGGAGGAACTTAGCATCAAGTGGGGGCTGCCCGGACAGCGAATCCTGTCTAGCAGTCCCTCACTTTCTCCTGAAGTATAGCTGTCCCTTAACTTGTCAACAAATACTCCCCGTGCGACACTCATCTGTTCTTTCTGTTCTAGTACAAGGCTCTGGAGATGTCTGTCTATTCAGCTGCCATTTTTCAGCTCTTTCACAATGATCTCTGTTTTCTTATGTGCTCTTTCTTCCTACTGATTGGCATATCCTCAGCAATGGGGATGTTTCTCATTCCTGTGTGTCCATAGTACTGTTGATGACCCTCAGTAATTGTTCTATAAACTACAGAGAAATATTTTTCTGAAAAACGTTTCCAAGCCAGTTGACACCCCTTTTGCCCGTGGGCAAGGTTCACCGAGCTCCTCATTGACGTTTTCTAGCCTCCCTCTCCCCATCCATCTCCCAGACTTTCACTACAATACTAAAATTATCTGGGTCCATGAGTTATGCATATATGTATTCAAGTTCTTTGGTTGATCTTTTTCTACCCACCCACCCCACCTTCCCTCTGATTTATTATTTGTTTGTTTGTTTATACAAATGTTTAAGGATATGTTTCATTGGTTTTTAGAGAGAATGGAAGGGAGGAAGAGACAGAGATAAGAGAGATAACATGCCTGATCTGGGGACAGAAGTGTATCTTCCAGCCAGGCATGTTCCCTTGATGCAGAATTGAACCTGAGATCCTTCAGTGCTCAGTCTGTGCTCTAACAACTGGCCCACACTGACCAGGATGTGATTTATTTATTTTTAATAAAAACAGTGATAAATGGTGGGAAGTATTGATTGCTATTAGATAATATAATTTTTAACTAGAAAGGATTAATATAGTATTATTAATACAAAATTACAACTATTGTTCTCTATGCTGTATAGATTTTTAGACATTGTCACTGTCATTCCACCATTAAAAATCAACAAGGTTTTATTTTATCTCCTGTTTCTTATATCTCTATATGTATAATTGTCACATAGTTATAAGCAGATCACATATATAATTTTATATATGTTTTAACAGTCATTCTCTAAAGAGGTGATTTTCAACCTGTGTGCCACAATAATTTTTAAAACATGAAGTACCTGACTATTTAGTTAGTGGCGCTGACCTCTTTTTCCTTAAACTGTTAAGTAAAATAATGACAGTAGTCAAGACAACAATAAGTCTCAGTGTGACAGATCAAAATTACATTATTTTGGTCAGATTGGCAAAACAGGTATTTTTTCTTGTGCTGCAGAATTTTAGTAATAGTATATGTGTGTCATGAGATGAAAAAGGTTGCAAATTGTTGCTCTATAGCATATTTTGACTATAATCTAATAGGTTATTTTTGAATGGTTAGTACCCTGTTTCCCCGAAAATAAGACAGTGTCTTATATTAATTTTTGCTCCCAAAGATGTGCTAGGTCTTATTTTTAGGGGATGTCTTATTTTTCCATAAAGAAGAATACGGTACACATTTATTGTTAAATGAAAATAAAGGAAATTTATTACCTGTATATGGTATGGTAGTACGGTAGTTGTCAACACAAACCAGACAAACTGAATCCTACAGTATTAAGAATTTACTCATTTATTCAGTGACAATCATGTCATCATCTTCTGGAACATCATCATAACAATCCAGTTCCTGAATTTCCTGGTGAATTTCTTTTACTCCATTTCTTTCAGAATCAGTGGACCAAATCTCTCATGTTTAGCCTGGGGTGGGGTGGCGCTTATTTTTTGGGGATGCCTTATATTTCACTCAGAAGGAAACCTGTAAGTAGGTCTTATTTTCACAGAATGTCTTATTTTCGGGGCAACATGGTATGTGCCAGGGACTGTGCTATATGATTTATATGTATTATTATGATTTAATCCTCCCAACTGCATTATGTGGTAGTAAATATTAACCCCATTTTATAGATGAGTAAACTGTAATTAGATAATTTTTTCCAAGGCCACATTATTGGCAAATGACAGAAATGGAATTTGAACTTGTGCAGCCTGACATTTGAACCCGTTCCCTTATCCATTATTCTTAATCCCTCTACTCACTATTTTTAGTGACTTAGCCATAATTTACCTTGCCAGTTTTCTAGTTATAAATCTAGTTTATAGGCTTTAAAATTTGAACCTAAAAAGTTTTAAACAGACTGGTGCCTACTTTGTGCAGGAGCTTTTTTTAGGTACTGTGGGCATTGGTATATGTACATATATGTGATGTGGTTTAGTATTACCTGTCCTTGGCGTACACATAGCATTTCTGAAAAGTTTTACATACTAGGTGAAAGTTTGTTTACATAATTATCTTCTTTCCCAATTAAGTTTTACGATTTAAAGATGTAATCCTTGGAAAACAAATATTTTTTTCTTAATCAGAAAGTATTTAATAAAAATTAGCAGTGAACTCAGCACTATGTTTGGTACCTTCAGAAAGTCTTCTTTTGTGCATAGTCAGCTACATTTCATACGGCATCTACAAGAAAAGTTATTTAAATGGACACTTAACATTATTTATTATCCTGTCTAATAAAGAGGGAATATGCTAATTGACCAGCACTCTATCACAAAGATGGCTGCACCTGCAGCTGAAGCCAAGTTCCCATTAGGAGCCTTAATGAGCAATCAGGGACCTGAGTCTACACCTCCCCTCCTCCCACCCCCATAGGGGTTGACAGGGGACCTCTGGCTGCATCCCCCACCCGGCAGGGCTTGACAGAGGACCTCAGGCCACCCCCTATCTGGCATGGCTTGACGGGACTTCAGGCTGTGTCCTCCATCCTGGCACTGGGCCAGTGGACCTTACATCCCCTGCCCAGCGGGGCTTTACAAGGGTGGCACTGGCCAGGTCTGGATCTAGCCCAATGGGGGCGTTGGCCAGTCGGGTCTGGGTCTCTCTTGGTTTTAAGGCACATATGGGTGGGTGGGGACTTGATTCTAGGTCCTGTGGTGCACCCCAGACTCTGACAGGAGGAAGGTTTTCATATACATTTAACTCATTTTCTTTCACTTCTGACACTTCTTTAAAGAGATAGGACAAATAGTAATATTAATTTATTTCCTTTAATTAATCTATAATGTGCAAGAATTTCATGTACCAGGCCAATAGTTATTCAATAAAAGTGTATAGTATAAATCAGCACATGAGATACAAGACACCTTAATGAGTCAATTAATTTGGAATTGTTTATTTCGCACGGCCCAGAGGACAGTGTTTCTTCCAAATCTCTGAGCAACACATATAGGAAGTTTACTATATGTATCCTTTTTTCAAGCTTTTTCATTTGCAGATATTACAACGAGCTCTGTGTGAGTTATTGTTATAGATAATTGTAATCTTGAATACATAATGAGTTAGTACTTAGCATAAGAATATGAGAATTATTATAAATATCAGTCTATATTAGTCTATTACATTGGATGGCTAGTTTGCAAGGTCAGACAGTTAAGTTTATCTTTTTCTATTACATGGACTAAAAACCAAGTCATTTTATAGATTAAGAGACTGTCTTAAAGTGACAGAGTTTATAGGACTAGGGACTATCTAACAATAGCAAAGTATTTCAAACAGCAGTTTTCAAGATGGAGGTTACTATGCTTCATTCCCCACTGTTTTTAAAAATATATATTTTATTGATTTTTTATAGAAAGGAAGAGAGAGGGATAGAGAGTTAGAAACATTGATGAGAGAGAATCATCGATCAGCTGCCTCTTGCACCGCCCCCCCCCCCCCCCCCCCACTGGGGATGTGCCCGTAACCAATGTACATGCTTTTGACCAGGATAGAACCTGGGACCTTTCAGTCCGCTCTATCTACTGAGCCAAACCGGTTTCTGCATCCCCACTGGTTTTATGTAAATGAGTCAAATAATTGATTCTTGGGGGTGGTTAACATTGTTAACCTACACACCTTTGAGGTTTCCTTTACTAAGTCCTATAAAGAGAATTAATAATGTATGTGGAAGTTTTATCTTTAAAGAATCCTTCTGTCTGTGCTGCTTTAAGCCATGCTGGGATCCCATCGACATAGACTGCCATGGGGGTGGTCAGGATGATGGTATGTGGTCCCCTCTAGATAGAAGTGGATGGTAAATTTATTTACCCAAACAGAGTCACCATGGCGAAAGGGATGGATTAGATCAGACGTTGGTACAGGCAGAGCATCTTGGATATCCTTCTGATTGCTTCCTGGGTGAACTGTAAAGCCTCTAAGAACTTGAGTAAAGATTGGTTATGGATTTCAGCTTTTTTATATTGGGTTTCTGTGTAAGCTGGTGAGGTGAGTAGGTTATGGTCTGGAACAGTCACTAGAATCTGTAGAGATTGGTTTTAGGGCAGCTTCCTGGGCTGCTTTATTTGCAACCTAGTTCTCTCGATTCTGGGGAATCCCCTTGTCTCACATATGTAGAGGTTGAAAGACTTTGTTTTTTTATTTTTAAAAAACTTTTAAAATATATTTTATTGATTTTTTTCACAGAGAGGAGGAGAGAAGGATAGAGAGCTAGAAACGTCGATAAGAGAGAAACATTGACCAGCTGCCTCTTGCACATCCCCAACCGGGGATGTGCCTGCAACCAACGTACATGCCTTTGACCGGAATCGAACCTGGGACCCTTCAGTCCGCAGACCTGAGCCAAACTGGTTTCAGCTGTTGAAAGACTTTGTTACATTTGGTAGCACTAGTTGGCTCATCGTCCTTGCTCTGCTCATGTCTGTCTTATTGCCCAATATATTCTGGTTCTGAATTCTTTCAGGGAAAATGGACATTGGTGTAGGTTCCTCTGAGTACTTTCATGCTGAAGGGGAACAAAGTTTTCTTACAGGGCCAAGAGATCTTGCTGTCGGCCAGAAGAACAATGAGTACTGGGCAGAGAAGGAGGTGGACTTGTGACCAGGCAGAGACAGACTATATTATAAAATTTAGTATTATTGAGCACTTAGAATAAATAGCAAGAGTTATAACAAATGGTCCAGTGGAAGGGAAAGAAAATATTTCAGTTTTAATAACTTTTATTGAAATAGAATTTTTCTCTTTATAATTTTCCTTATGTTTATTAAAAGAGCTAAGTTAAGACTAACTTCCCACTGTAGAGGGGAACACAGAGACACTGACAGACCTTGCCCATTTTGACGGAGACTAAAACACAAAACACAAAACAAATATGCCTGACACAAACATGACAAAACACAAGACAACCCATCCGGACACCTGGGGCTGAGGACACCGTCGTGTCCTCCGGCCAGAGCCTGGAGGGTAAGCTACGTCCAGCCCTCCAAGGACTCTTACCCTTTTGAGATCTCAACCATAACCTTTGCGCCTTACCTTATGAGACCGGTCTCCCCGATTTCAATAAATCCTTGCGGCTTCTCCGGCTAAGGTCCCCGAAAGGAGGGAGAGCCTCCTGTGGAGGACAAGCCTCCTGCCCCCTTCTGGGGGTCCCTCTCTCCTCTCTTTCGGGAATCTCGCTGGGGGCCTCCAAATGTGGGGTCGAACCCTGGGTTCAAAATAAGACCACCGGAGGCTGATGATTTATTAAAAAAAGCAGGCAAGAATTTTATTGAAATATCTGGCCAGGGCAGCCGCAAAAGCACCACACGCAGGTGGACTCCAAACAACTGTGAGGCTTTAGGGGCAGGTAGTTATTTTTAAAGGTTCTGAGAAGGAAAACCCCCATTCTGCAACAAACTGTTGTTTGGAATTTTCTGCTGTTCTTCCTAGATAAAATGTCGCTTTCTATTATAGTTTGCTTTAGCTCATTTGAAGAAGGATGAAGATAAACTTAGCTGTCTGACCTTGCAGGCCAGAGAACAGATTTGCCCACAATCTCAATACAATGCCAGGTGCACTTTCTCAATTGGATAGAACAGCATTGTTTTTCAAGGCCAGCATCGAGATAACCACTAAGTGCACATAGGGCTGGCTCTTTAATAAAAAAAAAAAAAAGGAAGTTTTGCCTGTAACATTGCTTAGAATTTGAATTCATCCTATTTCACTAAGTCTATTATATTGTTTTCTGTAGGTTACTGTCAGGGCTGTGTGCGGTGGCTGGTTCTTCTTTCTAGCCACAAACACAGTCTGTCCAATTTCCCAAAAATGCATTCTGTGCATGGGAGGAAGTTGTTTTGCTGTACACAGGCAGCTTAACCCCTATACAACTGGGCCTGGATCTCTGCCTAGCAAACTGCAGTCTATAATTTCAATCTGCAGCCTTCGGTCCTTCTAACCCTACAGGGTCCTTGCTAGTCCCTCAGATTCCTTCTCTCTATGAGCTTCTGAAAGTACTGAAGGCTCTCTGGTCCATGGAAAGTTCCATTCCTTTATTCTCTCCTGTTAACCCTGTTTATCAGTTACAGAGCCTTGCCATCCATGTCACTCACCACTGCTTAACTCCTAGTGGCAAGCCAAACACAGTCAGGGCTGCAGGGAGAGGCAAGTTGGCACATCATAAAGAGCTCAGGTGACGGGTTAAACATCAGGCCCTTGCCTTCCCACCTGTCCTCTTTCCTGGCAGGACCTTGACCTTTCTCAAAGGCTTCTCTGTAAGAACAGTGCATCTCCCTCCTTCCCCCTCTCACTCTCCCATCCCTAACCAATTATCTTGGGCCACCTCTTAGTCTAATGGATTTAACTCTACTTCTCTGGAAGAGTTCAAAATCCTGAGCCCTCCAATTCAAAGGAGTATATCCCCCCTCTCTCCTCCCCCCTCCCCTGTTAATTCCTTGCAATACCAGAAGCTGCTGCTAAAGTCTTAACCCTTTCAGTACATTTGCAACCAGGAAACTTTATCAGCTTCATTCCTGGCCACTTTCACAGATCCCAGGGCCGGTTGCTTGTTACTTTCCTAGTGTGAGTCAGAGGAAGACAATTCCTATAGAGGGGGAGAAATAGAAACAGTGAGAGTTTTGGAGAAAACTACAGATGCTGTCAGGATCAGGAGTGAGAGAGGAAGGGAAAGATCAGGTTATGTCCTCTAGGAGGATCATAATAAAAAACTGAAAATGGCAAGTCAAACAAACATATAACCACGAAGATAACAGATCACATAAGACACACAACCAGGATTAACAGGGTCCATAGATAGTTGTTTATAATAACACTAGTTGTATTCCCTTCTCTTTGATGTTCCACAATTTATTTTGCTAGGTTTGGAACCAGAAACCACCTATTTCAGCATTAGTTCCGCATCAGGTGGCTTCTGGGGACTATTATGTCAAAGGCAGGGCAGGGCCCTGTAAATCTCAGTTGTTTTTTTTTTTTTTTTTTTTTGGCAAGCCCTGCCCTTGGATGTCTCCATCCACCAAAAGAGATAAGAAAAGCTGTAAATAAAAAGTTCTTTTGTTCCTTGAAAGTTACTACTTTGTTGCAAATAGTTAACTTGAAAAGACTTTTCTCTTGCCTTTTTTCAAGCAATCTTGGAAACTAGCTAGGCTTTGTTTTAACTCTAGGCCACACCCTTTACAAATTTATACCTTTACTTCTGCCCCAGAATTCTAAGATTTCAACCTAATACAGTAAAATCACAAATAAGGGAAGAGCAAACGATAGACAGGAATTTTTATTAGCTAAGTAGGCTAATTCCCTTCATAACAGAGAGCAAAAGTCTCTGAGAAAAATAGATCTCTGCAGTGCTACTTGAGACTTTTGCAAATTACCATGGTATTCAGCCTTTAATGAATCAAATGGTTTTGGTCAGACGAATCAACAGAAGTGCAGAATAAATCAAAGTAACTTTCGCTTTTATGTAAGCTCTCACACTTATATTTATAGACCCGTTAATGAACAGATAATTATGCCAAGATAGACAAGCATTTGTACTCACACTCTCTCAGTAGACTAGCCCATACAGGAGCTGAGCAAATAAACACTGCTCAATTCCCCAAATGGATGTGGGGGCACTCCCGGCACACACGCCCCAGAACAAAATTCTCAACCAACCAACTTCTTGGTGAGAACCTACCTGAGGAGTTAAGGCTGCATCCAGTTCCTCTTCTTGGTAGCAAAATGGCTACTACCAAGCAAACAAATAGCAAAGTGTACCCAAAATTCCTTAATAGAATTTGAATTCCCTGCCAGAAGTTTTTTTTTTTTTTTTTTTTTTTTTCCCCTGATGACTCAAAAAGAATGCGGAGGCATGTCAATGTAACCTTGTTTGGCTGTCTTGATCACAGAGAAAAATATATCTGTGCAGTGCTGCTTGAGACTGAGAAAAATAGATTTCTCAGGAACTTCATCAGGTGGCACCTTTAAAAAAATATTTTATTGATTTTTTTACAGAGAGAGGAAGAGAGAGAGAGAGAGAGAGAGAGAGAGAGAGAGAGCTAGAAACATCGATGAGAGAGAATCATCGATCAGCTGCCTCCTACACACCCCTTACTGGGGATGTGCCTGCAATCAAGGTACATGCCCTTGACTGGAATTGAACCTGGGACCTGTCAGTCCACAGGCCAATGCTCTATCCACTGAGCCAAACTGGTTTCGGCAGGTGGCACCTTTTCTAGAGATCCCCGGGGCAGCCAGCCAGGGGAGGCCATCTATCCCAGTCATCAGAGACCAGGTGCAGGTAGGCACCTGTATTTTATGTTGGGGGAAGAGGGGGACTGTTTCCAAATGTTGTATTGTAAATCAGCAAATGAGATACAAGATGCCTTAATGAGCCATTAATTAGGAGTCATTTATTGCACATGGCCCAAAGGGAGGTATCTCTTCCAAATATCTGAGCAACATATATAGGAAGTTTACTATATTTATACTTTTTGAGTCTCTTCGTTTGCAGATATTACAAAGGGCTCTGTGTAAGTTATTGCTACAGACAGTTGTAACCTTGAATACGTAATGAGTTAGTACTTGGCATAAGAATATGGGAATTATTATCTGTATCAGTCAATATTAGTCTATGACATTGGATGGCTAGTTTGCAAGGTCGGACAGTTAAGTTTATCTTTCTATTATTTGAACTAAAAACCAAGTCATTTTGTAGAATAAGAGATTGTTTTAAAGTGATAGAGTTTACAATGACAGAGTTTACCGGACCAAGGACTATCTAAAAATGTCAGAGTTTCAAAAAGCAGGGTTTTTTTTTTTTTTTTTTTGATTTTTAAATACAAGATGGAAGTTACTATGCTTCATGTTCAAATGGAGAAATTATATGGATAATTCAAAAATATATATTTTAATTTTTAAATTTGCATTTATGATTATGTTGAAATAGGTTCTTATAGAGAAGTTACATTTGTAATTTAGAAGGGGCTACAGAGCTGTCTAACTTCTGTTACCTGGGTCAGTGTTAATTACTGCATTTTTATCTCTGTGAGAGAGTATCTGTTTAATAGAGGAACCTAAATACTGGATAAATATCATCTGGTCTAGTTTGGGTTGAGGAAGATAATTAAGAGCTTTATTTTAAAGCTCAGCTGTTGATTTTTCTAGAAACCTGTTAAAATAAGAGCAAAGCATATGGTTGTCGAGCAAATAATTTAGAACCCTTTTTGGTAAATTATATCATTTATTTTTGGTGGCACTTTTGCTTAATCCACTTCAAGATTTTGTTGTGCATGCTTTCATCAAGAGGCATATAAAGTTGTTATTAGCCACCAAGGTTCAGCAAATATTTAGTCTGTGGCCTGTTTTTGTGCATCCCATGAGCTAATGTTGTTTTTTACATTTTTAAGTAATGTTAAAACTAAAGGTTTAAAAGCAAAGAAGAATGTAGGATAGAAACTGTATGTAGCCTGCAAAGCGTAACATATATAACACTTTGCCATTTAAAGAAAAAGTTTGCCAACTCTTTTTTTTTCTTCAAAATTATTTTATTTTACTATTATTATTTAAATTAAATTATCTGGGTATGTATTTTAACATTGCCCTCCCCCCCCCCACCAATACATACTCTCCCTCCCCAGAGTTTTCTGTCCATTGGTTGTACTTATATGCATATATACAAGTCCTTCAGTTGATCTATTATCTTCCCCAGATCTCCCTACCATCCCTGCTGTAATTTGATAGTCTGCTTGTTGCTTTTACTGTCTCTATATCTGTCTTTTGGTTCATCAGTTTATAATGTTCTTTATTATCCATAAATGAGTGAGATCATGTGGTGTTTCTCTTTCATTGACTGGCTTATTTCACTGAGCATGATGTTCTCCAATTCCATCCAGGTTGCTGCAAATGATGAGAATTCCTTCTTTTTTATGGCAGCATAGTATTCCATTGTGTAGATGTACCATGGTTTTTGATCCAATCATCTGCTGACGGGCACCTAGGCTGTTTCCAAATTCTGGCTATTGTAGATTGTGCTGCTATGAACATAGGGGTGCATATATCCTTTCTGATTGGTGTTTCTAGTTTCTTGGGATATATTCCTAGGAGTGGGATTACTGGGTCAAATGGGAGTTCCATTTTCAGTTTTTTGAGGAAACTCCACAGTGTTCTCCACAGTGGTTGCACCAGTCTGCATTCCCACCGGCAGTGCACCAGGGTTCCTTTTTCTCCGCAACCTTGCTAAAACTTGTCGTTTGTTGATTTGTTGATGTTGGCTGTTCTGACAGGTGTGAGATGGTACCGCATTGTTGTTTTGATTTGCATCTCTCGGATAATTAGTGACTTTGAGCATGTTTTCATGTGTCTTTTGGCTTTCTTTCTGTCTTCTTTTGAAAATATTCTATTTAGGTCCATTGCCCATTTTTTAATTGGATCATTCATCTTCCTTTTATTTAGTTGTATAAGTTGTCTGTAGATGTTGGAGATTAAACCTTTATCAGTGGTAACATTTGCAAATATGTTCTCCCACACAGTGGGCTTTCTTGTTGTTTTGTTCATGGTTTCTTTTGCTGTAAAAAAGCTTTTTATTTTGATGTAGTCCCATTTGTTTATTTTCTCCTTAGCTTCCATTGCCCTAGGGACGGTATCAGAGAAGAAGTTCTTTTGGCATATGTCTGAGATTTTGCTGCCTGTGGATGCTTCTAGTATTTTTATGGTTTCCCATCTGATGTTTAAGTCCTGTATCCATTTTTGAGTTTATTTTTGTGTATGGTGTAAGTTGGTGATCTAGTTTCATTCTTTTGCATGTATCTGTCCAGTTTTCCCAACACCATTTATTGAAGAGACTGTCTTGACTCCATTGTATATTTGTACCTCCTTTGTCAAATATTAATTGAACATAGTGATTTGGGTTGATATCTGGGTTCTCGATTCGATTCCATTGATCTATATGTCTGTTTTTGTGCCAGTACCAGGCTGTTTTGAGAACAGTGGCTTTGTAATACAGTTTGAAGTCTGGTACTGAGATCCCTCCTACTTTACTCCTCTTTCTCAGGATTGCTGTGGCTATTCGGGATCTTCTGTTGTTCCAAATGAACTTTTGGAGAGGTCTTTCTAGGTCAGTGAAATATGCCATTGGTATTTTAATGGGGAGTGCATTGAACCTATAGATTGCTTATGAAGTATGGACATTTTGATGATGTTGATTCTATCAACCCATGAACATGATATGTTCTTCCATCTGTTTACATCTTCCCTATCTCTTTTTTCATTGTCATGTAGTTTTCCGCAAATAGGTCCTTTACTTCCTTAAATTTATTCCTAGGTATCTTAATTTTTTTGGTGCGATGGTAAATGGAATTGCTTTTTTATTCTGTTTCTGTAATTTCACTGTTGGTGTATAGAAATGCCATAGATGTCTTGGCATAATTTCTTCGCTACATTGCCAAATTCATTTATTAAGTCTATTCGTTTTTTGATGGAGTCTTTTGTTTTTTTATGTACAATATCATGTCATCTGCAAATAAGAATAACTTTACTTCTTTTCCAATTTGAATGCCTTTTGTTTCCTCTTCTTGTCTAATTGCAATGGCTAGTACTTTCAGTACTATGTCAAACAGGAGTGGCGATAGTGAGCATCCCTGTCTTGTTCCTGTTCTTAGAGGGAATGGTTTTAGTTTATGCCCATTGAGTATGATGTTGGCTGTGAGTTTAACAATATATAGCTTTTATTATGTTGAGGTATGATCTTTGTACTCCTACCTTGTTGAGAGTTTATATCAGGAAAGGGTGTTGGATTTTATCAAATGCTTTTTCTGCATCAATTGATATGACTATATGATTTTTATCTTTCAATTTGTTTATGTGAAGTATTACATTTATTGATTTGCGGATATTGTACCATAGTTGCATTCCTTGAATAAATCCTACTTGGTCATGGTGTATGATCTTGTGATGTACAACTGGAGCAGATTTCCTAGAATTTTGTTGAGGATTTTGGTATCTATGTTCATGAGGGATATTGGCCTGTAATTCTCTTTCATTGAGTTGTTTTTATCTGGTTTTGTTATTAGGGTGATGCTGGCTTCATAGAAGGAGCATGGAAGTGTTCCTTCCTATTGAATTTTTAGGAATAGTCTGAGGAGGATAGGTTTTAGTTCTTCCTTGAATGTTTGGTAAAACTCTCCTGTGAAGCCATCTGGCCCTGGGCTTTTGTTTGCTGGAAGCTTTTTGATGACTGTTTCAATTTCTTCCCAAGTCACTGGTCTATTGAGGTTTTTAGATTCTTCCTGATTGAGTTTGGAAGGTTGTATTTTTCTCGGAGTATGTCCATTTCCTCCAGGTTATTCAGTTTGTTGGAATAGAGTTGTTCGTAGTATTTTGTAACAATCTGTTGTATTTCGCTGAGATCTATTATTATTTCACCTCTTTCATTTCTGATTTTGTTTGAGTCTTCTTTCTTCGTTTCTTGGTTAGCCTGTCTAGAGGTTCATCAATTTTGTTTTATTATTTCCTTCATTCTGCTTACACTGGGCTTTTCTTGTTGCTTTTTTTCTAACTCTTTGAGTTGTGGAGTTAGATAATTTGTTACCATTTTTTTTTGTTTTTTTGCAATAGGCTTGTAGGGATATGAACTTCCCTCTCAAAACTGCTTTTGCTGTATCCCATAGATTTTGGATTGTTGTGTTTTCATTGCCATTTGTTTCCAGGATGTTTTTAATTTCTTCCTTGATTTCTCTGGTAACCCAGTCCTTGTTTAATAGCATGCTGTTTAGTCTCCATCTGTTTGATTTCTTTGGATTATTTTTATTGTAGTGGATTTCCAGTTTTATTCCACTATGATCTGTTAAGATGCTTGATATGATTTCTATCTTCTTGAACTTGAAGAGACTTTTCCTATGTCCCAAAATGTGGTCTATCTTTTCAGGGTGTCTGGTTATGTGGTGTTCCTTCTCCTGCGTTGATTTAAAGGCACAAAATACAACACTACCAGGTACAACACAAAAGGCACTTAAGAGGAATGTATTTGCCATAATAACTTCTAATAAAGGTGACCGCTGGAGAAAGGCAAATTAGGGGATAGAAGAGAAGGAAGAAAGGTAAAAATAAAATAAAATAAAATAAAAAAAGAGGGATAAATAAGGAGATAGAAAAAAAAGAAAAAAAAGTAATGACGAAATCACATTGGAAAACAGGGAATAAAAGAGAAGAAGAAGAAGAAGGAGGAGGAGGAGGAGGAGGAAGAAGAAGAAAAAGAGAGAGACAGAGAGAGAGAGAGAGAGAGAGAGAGAGAGAGAGAGAGAGAACAAGCAGACTAAGAGAGAAAGGGGAAACAAACTATATGTGGTGAAAATTCCCTTACAACAACCACTAATCTCAGCCAATGCCAGCAACAATACTTGGAGATTAATACAGACTACAATATCCACTATTATTAAGTAAAGCTATGATGTACAGAAGTAAAAAACAAACAAAAACAAAGGATTTTTAAAAAAATTCAAAGCAACAATAACAGCACAAGAATAAGCATAACAATTTCCCTAAAAAGCATAAAAATTCACTCTAATTAACATTCACGCAAACAATGACAAAAGGATAGAGAGAACAGTGTTTTTTTTTTTAGTTTTTTTTTTTTAACTAGTTAATATAGTTAAGAGAGTGGTATTTATACACTTGGATCAGGGGGTTGGAAATTAGGTCTATCAGTATGGTGAGAGCTTTAGCAGGGGTTATACAGAAAGAATAGGGGAAAAACTAGAGCCGGAAAGGGATAGGAAAACAGGAGACTAAAAGGGCAAAGATTAGTAAGAGAGTGATGGTATAAAGGTCGAGTTGAGATAGGGTTGAACGAAACTATAGTAGAGATTAAAATAGAATGAAGACTAATCCCAATGTAAAATAAAGAGAAAATAAAATGGTACTTGAGAAAAAAAGAAAAAGGGAACAAAAAATGCAAAATAGCAGTAGAAATAGTGATGATTGAGATTAAAAGATGGAATAATTGAAAAGGTAAAATCAAGTAAAGAAAAAAGAAAAAAAATTGTTTCTTAAGTAAAAGAAGTAAAAAATGAAAATAAAATAAAAAATGTAAAAAATGAAAATAAAATAAAGAATAGTAAAATTACCATAAAAATGTCCAGTAGTGGTCATTCACTTCCTCTGTTATTGTATTTGGCACTCCTGATTCTCATACCAGACAGTCTTGCAGTTTCCAGCATTGCACTGCACCTCATTTATTTGTGTCCATTTATTTTTGATTAATTAAAAGAAAGAAAGGCAGTTTGTAATTCAGCCCCTAGGTGGCAGTGTTTCTTTGTTGACCTCCCAGTCTTTTTGGTTGTTCTGGCCTTTTTTCTCTATGGCTCTAGCTGCCAGAGTGCCTACTGGCTCCCAGACTATCTCTTCTGGCTCTGATCCCTTGTTTCCAGGAGGGCAATTTCCCCCTGCAATTTCCCCGGCTATGCCCAACTGGGCAGTCTTTCCCTAGTATTCAGAAGCAAGGGGGTGAAGGGGATCAGACGCCAAGGTGTTCAGATGTTCCACCCTTGGCTGGACAGGCCCGATTCTTAATCTGTCCCGTGTCCCTTGGCGTTTTAAAAAATTCCCGCTTCTGGGGAAGATTACACCACACCCAGCACTGGGTCTGGCCAGGCAGGATTCTCGCTGTAGTCGCAGCCTTCTTTTGGCGCAGCTCGGTTCGGGGGCTGCTCGGAAGCAGTGCAGCTGCAGTTGCTGCCAGTGCAGTGAGGACCAGAACCCTCACGCTATCCCTGCAAACTCTGACCTTTCCGTGGGTGATTGAAGAACTCCCTTGAATCCACGTGTTTGTGCTGGTTGGGGCGTCACAGCTGCTCGATTGTCTCCTCTGCTGTGGGTTTTCCAGGCCTCAGAGAAGATCCTCCTTTTCTGGTAAGATGGCGCAGCCTTCCCTCTGAGCCCGTAGTTCCGGGTGAGGTCTCCGCCGCCAGAGTGCTGGCTGCTTGGTTAGGAAATCCTGTCCAGCGGACCCTTCCTTACCTTCCTTTAGAGTTCTGCTGCTCCTTAGCTGCCAATCAATATTCCCTGAGCGACTCAGACGCTGCTTTTATGCGTTCTGGGACCAGGGTCAGAACAAGTTCGTCTGTTCAATCGCCATCTTGTCCTTCAAAATTCTTTGCTAACTCTTGAGCCATTGATGTTTATTGCTCAGAACTGTTAATTTATTTAGGGTTGCAAAATGGTGATATTGTATCATTCCTTCATTGGAAGGTGGAATCTATACTAATAAAAGAGTAAGATGCAAATTGACCATATCTTTGCAACACCAACCAGCCAATCAGGAGTGAATATGCAAATCAACTCAGCAAAGATGGTGGGTTACTTTGCATATGCAGGTGCCAAGCCGCTGGGAACAGCACCTCCCCAGTCGCTCTGGGCCTCTGGGAAGCGTGGGGGGGCATAAAGGTGGTTCTGGGCTGGAGCCAGAAGACAGCTCTGGCTGGAGGGAAGGTGGTGCCAGCAGCCAGGGGAAGAAAGGCCCATTCTTGCACTAATCTTCTTGTATCGGGCCTATAGTACTTCTATAAACAGAAACTTTCATTAATAATTTATTGCCTCTAGGAACAGTTTGATTAGTAAGAATGCTTAATTTTTCCACACTTACATGTCATTTTCAAAATAATGAATTGCTTTTGTAGCATTCTCCAAAGGGTGGACAATTAGTGGGTTTTATTTTTTTATTTTTTTTTAAAGGTTTTATTGATTTTTTATAGAGAGGAATAGAGTCAGAAACATCGATGAGAGAGAAACATCAATCAGCTGCCTCCTGAACACCCCACACTGGGTATGTGCCCGCAACCAAGGTACATGCCCCTGACCAGAATCGAATCTGGGACCTCTCAGTCCGCAGGCCAATGCTCTATCCACTAAGCCAAACCGGTTTTGGCAGTGGGTTTTTTTTTTTGAGGTCATTATAAAGTAATGAAATTCCACACATTTGAGTGTTTCAATTTATTACGTTAATTTGGCAATTAAGAGCCCTGAGTCTTTTGGGATGACTCTAGTAGTCATTGGTAGCTTTTTGTTTTCTGGTATATAACAAGATGTTACAGATTCATCTTTGTTTCAATTGCAGACCTGGAGTGAGTTAGGTTTTTGTAAGGTTCTGTAAAATGGAATTAGAGCCAAAATCTGGGTATGGAAAGTACTCATTACTACTGGGTTAATTTTTACTATGTCTTTTCGATGAAGTTAGCTAGGAAATACATATTTTTAAAATAATTAATATACATATTCATATTAGTGTTTACAATTAATATTGAGAGATACATGGCTTTTACTTAATCTCATTGGTCTTATCACTTTTCTTCCACATTTAGAATCTTGTTTTCCATCAGAGCAATGAAATTATTTAGTCACTTTACCCCACAACACACACACACACACACACACACACACACGTCTCATAGTTATTAAAATGGTTATTAAAAGTTTAAAATGAATGCAGTTCTTTTGGTTTGTAAGGCTGTTCCACTATGTACAGTTTGGTTATTGTATTCTTATATTCATTTCTCCTTATTTTTAGGATATTAAAATTTTAGATTTGTTTTTTAATTATGTACAATATTTACATGGTCTCAAAATGAAATCTATGAACAAGTTCTATTTAGAGACAGCCAGCCGGATCCCTTTCTCCTCTAACCATATTTCTTGTTTTTATAATATATGGGTTAAAAAGAGTGTGTGTGTATATGTGTGTGTGTGTGTGTGTATTAATATCCCACTTTTTTTTTTTTTTTTTTAGCTCAAAATAGCCACTTGTCTCCAACCTTGCTTTTTTACTTTATTTATTCCAGATATCACTCCATGGTAGACCATAAAGGTATTCTATAGTCTTACTTATAACTGCATAATACCTCATTGTGTTAATGCACTACAGTTTGTTCAGTGTGTCCCTTATTGATGGACATCAGGGTTGCTCCCAGATTGTTACTACAAGTAGCACTGCAGTGAGTAGTCTTGCTTATACCTATTTTCATGTTTTTTTTTAATATTTAAAAAAAATATTTTGTTGATTTTTTACAGAGAGGAAGGGAGAGAGATAGAGAGCTAGAAACATCGATGAGAGAGAAACATCAACCAGCTGCCTCTTGCACAACCCCTACCGGGTATGTGCCCGCAACCAAGGTACATGTCCTTGACTGGAATTGAACCTGGGACCTTTCAGTCCACAGACTGACGCTCTACCACTGAGCCAAACCGGTT
The DNA here is from genome assembly GCA_963693515.1 of Pipistrellus nathusii. Lineage (NCBI taxonomy): Eukaryota > Metazoa > Chordata > Mammalia > Chiroptera > Vespertilionidae > Pipistrellus > Pipistrellus nathusii. The sequence continues at coordinate 99,981,612 of OY882858.1, read as the reverse complement.
TCGGCCTATTTTCATGTTTTAGCCAGTGTATCTTTGGGATATATTCATAGATATGGGATTGCTAGGTCAAAGGGCTAATGCTAATATAATTGTACTAGATGTTGCAACTTTTCTTTATAGTAGGCACCATTTTGCATTTCCATGGCCTTTTTCCTTATGCTTTGCCTATCAAGTATGTTTTTAAACATTTGGAGTTCTGCTAATATGCTAGGTGAAAAATTGTATTTTATTGTAGTTTTAATTTGAATTTCTCTTATTATGAGTGAGGTAAGGCCTGTTAAAAGTGATTAAGGCCATTTCCTTTCATTTTAGTAACTAATTCTACATCTGTAGAATTTTTTTTTTTTTTTATAACTATGTGGTGTCAGATGGATGTGAGCTCTAATGAGATGATCACCCAGTAAGTCATGTAATGTCTAATCATTGTGGTGTACACCTGAAATCAATGCAATAATATATGTCAACAGTAACTGAAAAATAAAAATAATTTTAAAATGAGCAAAATTCTAAAAACGAAACCTAAAAAAACCCCCTAGACATTTATTTGTCATGGTCTTGAGGCTGGTAAGTAGTTGTAGTGGTATAGAAAAGGTTTATTTTACTCCCACAAATGTATTTACATCGCTTGTTTGTTACATATCTGATATGACTTTATTATGAGTATTTTGGGGTTTGTATCTTATTCTTGTTATTATTAACAACTTTCTTGGATTTTAGAGGACTCCCCACCCTAAGATTATTTCGCATCAGTAGTATGTTATCAAGAGATTACAAAATCAGCAAATTAAATATAAATTTGTCTATAACTTATGCAGGCTTGAGTTAACAATTTAGTTTGAATTTAGTTTTGTTCCATCATTAAATGTGAAGTGAACAGAGGATTTCTAGAACATAGTTTATAGATTTTAGAAGACTATGACATGTTTTTTTCTGAAACATGTTTATTTTGCAATGAAAGCTTGTGCATATATAGCATTCTTTGTAGAATATAGTTTTGCTATAATAAGATTCATTATTAAGAATACTTAGTCTTGTGTTCTTCTCTTTTGTGTATATTTATACTAGAGGCACGTTGCATGAAGAGTTGTGTAAAAATAGGTCTTCTTTCCCCTGGCTTGGCTCCTGGCTTCCTGGGAGCCTGCAAATCCTCACTCCTGGCTGCCTGGGAGCCTGCAAGTCCTCAGTCCTGGCTGGAGTGCTGCTCCTGTAGCACCCTTCGTCCCCCCACCTTCTTCCCTCCCCTTCATTGCAGGCATCCGGCCCCTCCTACTGCTCTGTGTCTGCATATGCAAATTAAACCTGCCATCTTTGTTAGATTAATTTGCATACTCACTTCTGATTGGCTGATGGGTGTTGCAGAGATACAGTCTATTTTGTATATTTCTTTTTTTATTAGTGTAGATTGTTAGATTGTCCTGTGGGATTTTATGAATATTATTTCTGTTAGTAAAGCTGCTAATAGCAAAAGCTGTTAATTATTCACATACTATTTGTTGTCTGTGTTCAAGAATTAATGCATTTTTACTCAGAATTTGTTTTTAGCTGAAATTGATAACAATTTGTAAACTTATGGTGGTATACTTAAATAAAATCTGTAATGCTTGTTTTCCATGTGAGTAAAATATTCCCTTCATTAGCAATATTTAGAATGAATCAATTCTCTAGAACATAAAATAATATAAAAATGGCTTTCAAAAATGTAAAATAATTATAAAAATTGCTACTCTTTAAAGATGTGAACCATTGAATTTCATCTCTAATTCTCTTGTTCACTATTGTCTATGCACCAACTATTTACTTTCATTAATTGAAAGATCTTGTTTTCAGTCTTCCTCTCCATTCCAAGTCTACCATTGTTATAGATAATTTGAGTGTCTGCTTGGCTTACCTTTCTAATATCATCTTCAGTTCTTTAACTTTATCATCTCCATAAATGCATCCTATCTCTTCTCATTACTCCACAGTGCTAAAATATTAAAATAATATCACAATCTCACCATCTCCTGTCCTTCCACGCTTCTCACATTATACAGGCACTATTTTTATACCAATCTCACTTCATACGTGTTCATTTGCTTCCATATCTTAGATTCCTTTGACAATCACTTGCTGATATCTTCAACCCTCTTACTTCATTATCGCTTTCTATTCATCTGCCTAGGAATGTTCAGTTAAATGTCTTCTTTTTCTTCCTTTTATATTCTGCAAAAACCACATTCTCATATTTAAACTTCTTAAAATACAGTTTCCAACCTTAATTGGGCACCCAGTGCAGCCCAGTAATCCTGCTTTTCCTTTTTAGTGCTGTCTTCCATGCTCACTGCAGCTAGTTCAGTTGTTTACAACCACCTGCAAATATTAGATCCTTCCTGACATCCCTAGCATGCCTGCACCATCAATAGTTATACTTACACCATGCTTAGAAATAATGCAAGCAATTAATTTGTATTACTTCCACCAAGTTTACCTATCCTCTCATCTTCCTTCTTGTAAAACAAAAGAAGCGTCCTTGATCTGATCCAAAATCAGTTTTCCTACATGTCTTTTTTAATGTAGACATTTAATGCTTGATATTTCTCTCTAAGCATTGCTTCACTTATGTTGCACAAATTTGATCTATGTTTTTGTTTTCATTAAGTTCAAAATATTTTGTAATTTCTCATGTTATTTCTTCTTTAATCTATTGGTTCTATAGAAGTGTGTTGCTTAATTTTCAAATATTTTGGGATTTTCCAAATATCTGTTGTTGATTTCTAGTTAAATTCCACTGAGGTTAGAAAACATAGTTTGTACAATTTCATCCCCCTCTCATGCACATAAGTAGGCACCCAAAAATTCAAGGGGACTCTTCTGCCAAATTCCAGAGTGCATGCATGTCTCTGGGTGTCAATCTCCCTCCTTCCCTCTTCTATTACAAAGACTATAAAAAGAAGAGCAAACTAAGATCTTCTTGATTTACTAACTTTTCTCTCTTCTACCTTTTATAGCCAAACTTTTAAAATATGGTCTCTATATCTTTGCCTCTCAAAAGTGTTGTTTGTGGACTGGCACAATCAACATTAACTGGATATTAGTTAGAAATGAAGAGTCTCAGGCCACACCCTACAATTACTGATATAATCAGGTGTTTCGTTTGAGAAGTGTTCTACATTTGCCTTGCTTCTTCCTGAGCACACAGTAGTCTGCCGTCTGTTCTTGCCTAGGTCATGTGTGTTCATTTTTGTTTCACTCTCAGCCATTAATCTTTGAAAATTTTTTTTTTGGCTTTTGGGGATACCATGTTTTCTTGTCCTCTGAACTCCCAGCTATCCCTCTTCCAGGACTGGGCTTAAAGGGTAGGGAACTTTGGAACCCAAGAAATGTAACTTTATGCAAATAAAGCCTTCTTCCCCATCCTATCCTCCCATGGGGACTTCTGAAAATGCTTTTTTCAGCAGCAGCACCATCAGAGCCTCACTGCCCTAAATGGCAGGGGAGTTCCATCCACCAGCATCACCATCACATTATTCTGGTTGTGTTTGTTTGAGCTGTGATTGTATTTGTGTCTGTGGGTAGATAACTCATGTCTTATGGTTATAACTTAGGTGCTTAGCATCCTTCATTCATTCAACAGAAATTTATTGAGTATCCACATAGATGCCAGGCAAGGTTCTTGCTCTCATCAAGCTTGTATTATGGGGATGGAAGTGGGTTAGTTTGAGTGGAGTAAGAAACCATCAACAACAAAAGAAAAGTGTTTTGTTCATTTATGTAAATAGTGAGTACAGTCCCTTTATTCTAAATTATTTTGGTTCTTCTTAGCTTTCTTTGCTCTACTATATAATTTTTTTAAAAGCTCATCAAAATTTACAAGCATCCTGTTTGGGCCTGGCTGGTGTAGTTCAGTTGGTTAAGCCTTCTCTCATGTACCAAGAGTTGCCTGGTTCAATTCCTGGTTAGAGTACATGCCCGGGTTTCGGGCTTGATTTCCAGTAGGGGGTATTCAGGAAGCAGTGGATCAATGTCTCTCTCTCTCTCTTTCTCTCTCTCTCTTTCTCAAAAAACTTAATTATAAAAACCCTGTTTGCTAGTAAGTTTTATCATGGAAGAGTTACTAATTAGCTAGTTTTGGAATGGAGCCTGTCTGTGGTCTCAAAAATACTTTATACAGTGGAAGTTCTTAGAAGTTGTCTGGCTATAACAATCTAAAATTGGATACCATTCACCATGCTGGGTGGGCACTGGGAATATGGTGAATGAAAACACTGTAGAAGGATAGATTCTAAGCCCCCAGTTCCAAAACTGTACCCTGAAATGCCCCACAGCACCTCAGAGAACTCCCACACATATTTGGACACTGTGCAAACTTCTAGTTCAAGGTAGTTCAGAGTTTCAACATTTGATTATGTTTCCTTCATTTAATAAAAAAATTTAAAATAATTTATCAAATCTGATTTTATATGTAGGCTTTTTATTTAGTTCATTATATATGCCAAGTTTTGTACTAGATATAAAAAAGAGAAACATTTTAAAAAAATATATTTTATTGATTTTGTACAGAGAGGAAAGGAGAGAGATAGAGAGTTGGAAACATCGATGAGAGAGAGTCATCGATCAGCTGCCTCTTGCACACCCCCTACTGGGGATGTGCTCGCAACCAAGGTACATGCCCTTGACCGGAATCGAACCCGGGACCTTTCAGTCCCCAAGCCAACGCTCTATCCATTGAGCCAAACTGGTTTCGGCAAAAAGAGAAACATTTTAAGGCATTTGTTCTCAGGTAGATTTTTTTTTTTCTTCTGTTTTTCTTTGATGCTATAGTATCTTTGTGCAGTGGGGATTTTCTGTGGTGGTTGTGATAAAAAGCAAATACATGCAAAAGTCATTGTGAAGCAGGAAATAAGGATGGTAGTATCCAATTTGATTTCAAGGTTTGAGAACTTGTGCAGCCCAATAGGTGCACATATCCTATATAATTAAAGCTCGGTGACTGAAACATTGGAATGACCAGAATGACCATGGATCCTCACCCCAGCTGGCAGCCCCCCAGCAAGTGATTAAGGGTGATCAGGTAGGCAGGCAGAGTGGTTAGGGGTGACCAGGCAGTTAGGGGCAAGTGTCCCAGATTGCGAGAGGGATGTCTGACTGCTGGTTAAGGTCTGTTATGCTGTGGAACCAATAGTCAGACATCCCCTGAATGGTCCCAGATTTCAAGAGGGTGCAGGCCAGGCTGAGGGACCCCCACACCCATGCACAAATTAGAGGCCTATGCACTGGGCCTCTAATACATATAAAAGCCAAGTGTCTTGAATGACAAGACTGACCGTTCACTACAATGCACACTGCGGCCGGCCAACTGGCCTGATCAGGGGCAGCCTCTCCCCCTGGTCGGCCCTCAAATGGCCCCCATCAGGGTGGGCTAGCTGAACCCTACCTGTGCATGAATTCATGCACCAGGCCTCTACCGCGTTTCCCCGAAAATAAGACATCCTCTGAAAATAAGACCTAGCGCATGGAAAGATAAGATATCCCCTGAAAATAAGACCTAGTGCAACTTTGGGAGAAAAATTAATATAAGACACTGTCTTATTTTCAGGGAAACAGGATAGTATCCTATAATAACTAATTCATGAAGTTAAATTTTTAAAAATTTATGTGTATTATTTTTCAAAAGGGTACTAACTTGTTCTATATAATAAAGAGGTAATATGCAAATTAACCCTATGACCAGGCTGGCAGGAGGTTAGTGAGAGATGACCAAACGACTGAACAAGCAGGCTGGGTGTGGCGAACTGGCTGGCAAGGGAGTTAGGGTTAGTGAGGGATGACCAAGTAACTGAACAGCAGGCTGGGTGAGGCAATCAGGCCAGTGTTGGGGGAGAGGGGTTGAGGGGTGAGTACACCAGCACTGGGGTCAGTTTGGGGCAACCAGACTGGCAGAGGGTCAGTTAGGGGTGACCAAGTTGGCAGGGGGGACACTTAGAAGCGACCAGGCTGGCAGAGGGGGGCTGTTGGGGGTGACCAAGCAGGCAGGCAGAGCGATGAGGAGCGAGCAGTCCAGGATTGTGAGAGGGATCTCTGACTGCCAGAGATTGGGCCTAAACCAGCCGTCAGACATACCCCAGGGGGTCCCAGATTGGAGAGGGTGCAGTCCTGGCTGAAAGGGACTGCCCCCCCGCACCCCCTGTGCACGGCCTCTAGTTAGAATATAAATGCTTATCATTTGTGTGAGTCTAATAGAACTGCTAGATATTTCTTTTAGAGTAGAGAATTTTTGAAAAAAAATTACTGAGAAAATAAGGGCACCAGGAGCTGAGAAAGTTGAAGAACTCTCTGCTTTAAACAAATTATTATAAACTAGAGGCTTGATGCACAAAAATTCATGCAAGAGTAGGCATTTCTTTCTCTGGCTGCTGTCACTGGCTTTCCTCTTGCACCCGGGACCTAGGCTTCCCTCATCTGACCACTGACAGGCACCTGGGACCTGGACTGCTTCCCTTCTCAGGCCACCTGCTGGCACCTGAAACCCAAGCTGGCTTACCTCTGGTCACCCGCAGGCACCCTGGTTCAGGGCTGGCTTAACTCTGGCTGCCTTGCAGGCACCCAGGACCTGGGCTGGCTTACCTCCAGCCCTGGCTTCATCAGGAAGTATGACCAGAATGATCTTCAGAACATTATCTGGTCTAATTAGCATATAACCCTTTTATTATTATAGATACCTGCATTTAAAGATTAAGAACATTTGAAGTGTGAAATGGAGGTCGAATACTGTATTTTATGTCTCCTTATAATAGAGTGATCTAATCTTGTCTGGACATCAGGGACAGACAGCATTTTTGAGAAAGTGATATTTAAGCTGATCTTAAAGGAAGACTAGGAATTACTTGGAGAAGGATGGTGGTGGGAATACTTTGTGTGAAGAGGGCAAGAGACGTGGGGACTGACAGCAGGGAGGGGAGGGGCTGGAAAGTCACATACCAGGTCACAGTGACATGAAATCCATTTAAGGAGCCTTGTCCTTATTGCTCAGTGGTTAGAGCATCAGCTGGTGCGCCAAAGTGTCTTGGTTTTGATTCCTGGTCAAGGGCATGTACATGGCTTACAGGTTTGATCCTAAGCCCCAGTCTGGGTGCTTTGGGAGGCAACCAGTCAATCAGTGTGTCTCTCTGACATCTATTTTTCTCCCTTCATCCCCCTTCCACCTTCTCTCAAAATCAATGGAAAAAAATGTCTTGGGTGAGGATTAACAACAACAACAAAGAGTTTTAAGACTTGAGTAATCAATTTCATATTCATCAAATAGGTATGAAAAGACCCCCCTCATGGTATTAGGGAAAGGTTGATTAGTTTGTTTGGAATTTCCTTGTCATTTTAAGTGTTGGGAAAGCATTAAAATAAGTTAGTATTGTTTCCTTTTCTCTTTCACTGTATTTTGCATTTATTTAGAACTATTCTTTCATCATGTAATGAAGAATTAGTGTCATCCTTAAATTCATAATGTAAATAATCCTATCTAATATAGAGGGAATATGCTAATTGACTGCCAACCCCTCACAAGATGGTAGTGCCCAGTCCCCTAACCGCACCTCATCTAGCCAGAGTTCCCCAGTTCCCTCAGTCCTGCCTCATCCAGCCTCAGTCTCCAGTCCCCTCAGCCCCGCCTCATCCAGCCTCAGTCTTCCAGTCCTCTCAACCCTGCAGGGGGAGGTAGTTGGGGATGATTGGGGCCAACAGGGGAGTGATTAGGTAGCCAGCAGGCTGGTAAGCAGAGTGGTTAGGGGGTAATCAGGCAGGCAGGCGAGTGGTTAGGAGCTAGCAGTCCTGGGATTGGGCCTAAACTGGCAGTCAGACATCCTCTGAGGGTTCCCAGATTGGAGAAGGTGCAGGCTGGGCTGAGGGACACCCCACCATCACCCCTGTGCATGAATTTCATGCACTCAGTCTCTAGTCTATAATAATAAAAGCATAATATGCTAATTAGACTGAACATCCTTCCAGATGTCCTTCTTCCAGACAAAGCTACAGCAGGCAGGGACTGAAGCAGAGGCCTGAAGCCATGGTGGCAGAGGGGGCCAAGCCCCTTGCATGAATTTTATAAATAAAATTCGGCCCTCTAGTTTATAAATAAAGGGTTGTGTAGATATATTTTAAAGACAACCTGTTTATTTATTGGCCTAAACCTCACAGATTACTCACGTGAAGAAATATTATTACAGTGTGAGTTGCTCGCAAGGTAGTTGGTCAGTAACTTTCTCTGGCTGAAAATATAAGGTTTGTAGCAAATATATATTTTTTTAATTATTTTCTTCCCATGTTCAAAGAACTGGCCAAGGACTTAAGAAATTGAACTGATTCCTCCTGTGCTCTTTACATCAGAATGAATTCTAGATGAAAATCAAATATGTATCTAGAAAATGGAACCACAAAAGTACTAGCATAAAATCAAGTTTTTATAATCTTGTGATATTTTAAAGTATACATAAAGAAGACATTTTAAAGTATAACAGATTTTTGGAGTTCAAATTTATTTTCTTAGTACTGAAAACAAAATGTAGGGTGTGTCTAGTGAAATTGAAGAATGAAGTCACAGACAAAACTAGTTAGTGGAACAAAAGTTTATTGGGAGAAGCCAGTCCTGGAAAAAGTGCAACTGGGGTTCCAGGACCAGGCCAGTGACCAGAGCTTCCTTTCCATTCACAGTCGGGTGATAAAGTCCGTTAATCCATGTGTAGAATTCCATATGGCCATAAGCCACACGGGTTTAAGGAAGCATGTCTCCTACATCAACCCAAGAATCTAGAACAGTGATTCTCAATCTTCCTAATGCTGTGACCCTTTAATACATTTCCTCATATTGTGGTGACCCCCAACCAGAAAATTATTTTTGTTGCTACTTCATAACTGTAATTTTGCTACTGTTAATGAATTGTAATGTAAATATCTGTGTTTTCTGATGGTCTTAGGTGACCCTGATAGAGGTTCTCAACCTGTGGGTCTTGTAGAGCCTGTCTCTTTTAGATTTCATAGAAAATTTCACTTTGAACACAATAATTTTTTAAAACATTTTTATGTATATTTAATTTTTTTTTTTGCTGACAGTATTACAAATATCCCCAAATTCCCCTCCCCCTTTACCTCCCTCCTCCTATCATTTTTAAATTTTTGAGTAAATTCCCTTCCTCCCCTTCCCTTTCCCCTTCTCCTTCCCCTTCCCCTTCCCCTTCCCCTCCCCCTTCACCTTCATCTTCCTCTTCCCGGTATCTTTTTAAATAATTTATCTTTATTGTTGATAAAGATACCCCCCCCCCCCGACACACACACACACACACACACACACACACACACACACACACGGCTTTCATCACACTATTGTCTGTGTCAGTGGGTAATGCATACATGCATGTAAGTTCTTTGGTTAATCTCTTTCCACTCTGCCCCTCTTCCTTCTGAGATTCCTTGGTCTTTTCCATATCTCTGGGTCTATTTTGTTTGTCAGTTTATTTTGTTCGTTAGATTTCAGATATGAGTGAGATCATGCAATATTTGTATTTTCTCTGACTGGCTTATTTTATTTAGCATAATGGTCTCCAGGTTCATCCATGCTGTTGCAAAGGATAAGAGATTCCTTTCCCTCCCTTTCACTCTCCCTCCCTCCCCTTTTTCTTTTCTTTTTTTTTTTTTTTTTAATAGCCACATTCCATTGTATAAATATATCAGTTTTTTAATCCACTCATGTACTGATAAGCATTTGGAATGTTTCCAGATCTTAGCTATTGTAAAGTGTACTGCTATGAACATAGGGGTGCATATATTCTTTCTGATTGGTGTTTTGTTATTCTTAGGATATATCCTCGGAAGTAGGATCATTGGATCAAACAGCAGTACCATTTTTCAATCTTTTGAGGATACCCCATACTGTTTTCTATAGTATCAGTTTGCATTCTCCATATACTTGCCAGCACTTGTAGTTTGTAGTTTCTTAAATATTTTATTATTTCCTATGTACAGATCTCTTACCTCCTTGGTTAAATTTATTCTGAGGTTTTTTGTTTGTTTGTTTGCTTTTTTATACAATTGTCTCCTCCTTCCTTTCTCTTTCCTCCCTCCCCACTCCCTCCTTTCCTTTTAATTCTCACCTTAGGATATGTAAGTTGATTTGAGAGAAAGAGAAAATGTGGACCAGGGGTGCGGAGGGAGACAGAGAGGGGGAGTCATCAGTAAGTTGTCTTTTGTATGCACCCTAGCCTGTGCAACCCTAGCCAGGGATTGGCAGGGATTGGTGCCCCAACTGGGGATTGGACCCGCCACCTAGTTATGTGCCCTGACCAGGAATTGAACTGGCAACCTTTTGGTGTACAGACAATGCTCAAACCAACTGAATCACTGGCCAGGAAGGGATTGTTTTTTTTTTTAGTTTTACTTACTAATAGTTCATTATCATATATAATAAAAGCAACCAGTGACCAAAACAGTAGAATGACAAGAAACCAGGGCAATGACTCAGGCAGACGAGTGGTTAGGGGTGATCAGGCAGGCAGAGGAGATTAGGGGCAATGAGGCAGGCAGGCAGAGTGGTTAGGGGCATTCAAGCAGGCAGGCAGAGTGGTTAGGGGCGATCAGGCAGGCAGGCAGAGTGGTTAGGGGTGAGCAGGCAGGCAGGTGAGTGGTTAGGAGCCAGAAGTCCTGGATCCCTGTGGATTGGGCCTAAGCTGACAGTTGAACATCCCCCAGAAGGTCCCTGATGGTGAGACGGTACAGACCAAGGTGGGAGAGACACCCCCCAACTCCCCATGCACAAATTTTATGCACCGGGCCTCCCTCTAGTGGTGTATAAAAGTGCAACTTATTTCTGAATATTTATTTTGTATCCTGCTACTTTATGGAATTCATTTATCATGTAGTAGTCTTTTTGTGTGGAATTTTTAGGTTTCTCTGTACATAGATTCATGTTTTCTGCAAACAGTGACAGTTTTATCTCTTTCCTTTCTAATTTGATTGCCTTTTATTTCTTCTTTTTGTCTGATTGCTGTGACTAGTACTTCCAGTACTATGTTGGGAGTGATGAGAGTGGTTATCCCTATTTTATTCCTGATTACAAGGGAAATGCTTTTTAATTTCCCCCAATTGAGTATGATGTTGGCTGTGGATTTGTTATATATAGCCTTTATTATGTTGAGATATGTTCTCTTTATTTCCACTTTGCTGAGAGTTTTTATCATATATGATCTCACTCATATGTGGAATCTGATGAGCAAAAATAGACCCAGTGACATAGAAACATCAATTTTTTTTTCATTTCTATTTGTCTGAAATACATTTTTCCACCCTTTTACTTTCAGACTTCGTGTATCTTTTCATTCTGAGGTGTTTCTTTTTTTTTCTTTTTTTTAAAATCTGTTCAGCAACCCTATGTCTTTTGATTGGAGCGTTTAATTTATATGCATTTAAAGTGATTATCAATAGGTATGCATTTATTGCCTATAACTATGTCCCCCGCCCCCCCCCCCCCCCCCCCTTCTTAATGAAGTTTCTAACATTTCTTGTAATACTTGTTTGCTGGTGATGAACTTCTTTAATTTTTCTTGTCTGGGAAGCTCTTTATTTCTCCTTTAATTTTAAATGATATTCTTGCTAGGTAGAGTAGTCTTAGTTGTAGGTTTTTGCTTTGCATCACTTTGAATATTTGATGCCAGTTGGTCCCTTCTGGCTTGAAATGTTTTTGTTGAGAATTCAGCTGACAGTCATATGGGAGCTTCTTTTGTAGCTGCCATAATTAACTGTCTTTCTCTTGCTCCTTTTAAGATTCTCTTTGTCTTTAACCTTTGCCATTTTAATTGTGATGTGTCTTGGTGTGGGCCTCTTTGGGTACATTTTGTTTGTAACTTGCTGCATTTCCTAGACTTGTCTTTTTCCTTCATAAGGTGGGAAAAGTTTTCAGTCATTATTTCTTAAAATAGGTGCTTAATTCCTTGCTCTCTCTCTTCTGGTTCCCTTAATATTTACCTTATTTAAATTTCATTTTTCTGTTAGTTGTTCTGCATTGTTATTTTCTGCTACTTTGTCTTTCAGATTTCCAATTCGATACTCTGTGTCATCCCACCTCCTCTTGATATATATGTATTCTTCATTTAAGATATTGTATTCTTTATTTAGGAAATGTTCATTTTTATCATTTCTGTTCTTTTTTATTTTAAATCTCTTTTTTCAGTTCTGACTGAGTTCACTATTCTTGGCCTAAGTTCATTGAGCATCCTTATAGCCATTGTTCTGAATTCTGATAGATTGCTTGCCTATTTCATTTAGTTATTTTTCTGGGGATTTCTCTTATTTTTTTTGTTTTTCATTTGGAACGTGCTTTTTGTCTCTCTGTTTTAGCCTGCTCTCTTGATTTGTTTTGTACATTAGGTAGATCTACTCTGCCACCCAGTGTTAGTATGGTGGCCTGTGGAGCTTAGTGGTGCAATCAAGCAAGTGCTCTAGGAATGTTCCTTGTTGAAATTTCCCATTGCAATTTAGACTTGATTGCTATTGGTCCATCTGTCAATAGAGTGGGCCCTCAGGCTGGCTGGCTGAGGATTGATCCTCACCAGCTTCTGAGCAAGGGCTGACCCCACGAAGTAGATTTGTCCCCAGCAGTGCCTGGTATGAGCTGAAATCTTTGGGTATGCTGCTTGTGGAGCTAATAGAGTATGATCTGATATGGTCTGATGTCTGTCATCAGGTGTGTTGTTCTGGGGCCTCTTGTGAGGGACTCTGGGGCAAGTCAGTGTCAGGCACTGCCTGTGACTGTCCCTGGGCCACCTGTTTGGAGCTATAAACCAATCTACACTTTATGGCTGCTTTTGCTAGAATCAGAATGCATGGGAGGGGCCAACCTACCCACCAACATTTTCTTACATCAGTACAGAGCCTGGGAACTGGTCTGTAAAAGATCCAAAGCACCCTAATAACTGCATTTTTCTCATTGCCTGTTAGGTTCAGTCACTTAAAGAGCATCTGGTGGTACATGAATTGCATGAGGTAGTTTTCAGTGCATCACCAGGTAGGAATGAATGGTCACTAGATTGATACAGATTCAACCTCAGCACTGGTGCTGGTTTTGAGGCCACTCAGTAAAAGTCTTAGGATACAAGGCCAGCTGCCACCCATTGGGTGCCCATGGGTCTTTGTGGAAGGCAACAGAGTTCATCAGGCCGAAACATACAAGATTTGGCCATGTGTGGTGAGGGCTTTTCATAGGAATGGTGGCATCTATCAATAGTGTAAGGGAAAAATGGCTCCTACTTGGGAAGCACACAAACTCAGTCTCTCCTCCAGTATGCCTGGATTTCTTCAAAAGTCTTTCAAGAAAGTCTTCACCACAGGCCACACAGGTGTGAGCCTGGCATTGCAGGATGACTGCAAGTTGGGAGGATGAGACAAGTGCATTTCTTCAGGCTGATGTGGTATAGAGGGGAGTGGTCACCCTGAAATATGGCATCTGTGGGCAATATGGGGAGGGACTCAGCATAAGGACTCTGGCACCTGTCCCTTTTGCACGTGCTCTCTCTCTTCTCCCCCTCTATCCCCTCTCTTCCTCCCCTCCCCCTCCCTCTTTCCTTCTTTCTCCCCCTCCTCCTCCCTCTCCCCTCCCTCTCTTTCTCCCTTCACATAACTCAGTCTCTCCTTTACAGGATTCTAGTTTGCTCCTATCTGCCCTCCCTTGCTGGAGCCTGGCGTGAGTGGCCTCAAATAAAATTTTGTGCCTCGGCCCTTTAAGAAGGTGCTTGGGTTTCTAGCAGACTCTTGTTTCTCCTTGGTAGACAGAATCCCTGCTGATTTTTACAGCCAGATGTTATGTGGGCTCCTCTTCCCAGCTCTGGTGCTCTGGGCTGGGGAGCCTGGCTTTGGGTTGAGACCACATGCTCCTCATGGGTGCCTTTGCAGCTGAGATGGCCGGTTCTTTTCGCTTTTCTGCCCTTCCAACCAGTGTGGCTTCTTCTGTAAATCCTTGGTAATAAGACTTCTTTTCAGCTAGTCTTCAGATGTTTATTCAGTGTGATTGTTCTAAAGTTTAGTTGTAATTACAGTTTGGACATGGGAAGAGATGAGTATAATGTCCACCTCCTCCATGACTATTTTGGATCATTCTTCTAATGTTCTTCTAAATGTCTCAAATTTTGATTTCCTAGTAAAAGATAATATTTATTTATTAGATATTCATAGCAAAATGACTATATTGATTATCATACCCCCAAAACATAACTATTTGTAAATAATTTTGGACACATATTTTCTTACTGAAATAGTAGAAGAAAGTTTTTCATAACTTTGTTCTTTTTTTATTTTATTACTTTTGTAGGATCCAGCATTCGAACATTCACTCCATTTTATTTTCTGGTGGAGCCAATGGATACACTCTCAATTAGAGGCTCTTCTGTTGTATTAAATTGTTCAGCATATTCTGAGCCTTCTCCAAAAATTGAATGGAAAAAAGATGGAACATTTTTAAATTTAGTATCAGATGATCGACGCCAGCTTCTTCCAGATGGGTCTTTATTTATCAGCAATGTGGTGCATTCCAAACACAATAAACCTGATGAAGGTTATTATCAATGTGTGGCCACTGTTGAGAGTCTTGGAACTATTGTCAGCAGAACAGCTAAGCTCACAGTAGCAGGTAAGTTTTGTTAAATGATTCATTTATATTTTCAAAGTTTTATAAGGGGTAAATTTTAATAAAAGCATTATTATCCTAGACTTTTAATTTAACTGGTAACAACAGATACACTCATTAAATATTTAACAAGTATCAATTGATTATGCATTATGTAGGACTTGCTCAATGCTGTGGGAAATAAACTTTAGCACTTCCCACTTTCTGATGATTTAAATGGCTTAAGGTTGCTATCAGAAGTACTGAGCCAATTCTTTTTAAATGACAGAGGAAGTTGTATTGAAAAATTGAGTCACTTTAGTTGCCAACTTTTATCCTATTTTGCATTACCATTTTAGTATGGCTTTGGAAAACCTGAAGTATAGCCAGATTTCTTTGTGCCTTAACCAAGGAAACAATATTTAATTGGAAAATTTATTTTAAAATCTGTAGGCTGCATATATTAAGGTGAAGAGCAGAAAATTTTAAGGAGAGAAACATTCATTTTCTTATAGCACATGCTTTTAAAAAAAATCTTTATTGCTGAAAGTATTACATATGTCCCCCTCTGCCAGTGACCCTTCTAACCTTCCCTGCCCCCTACCTCAGGCCTTCACTACATATTGTCTGTTTCCATGGGTTATACTTATATGCATACAAGTTCTTTGATTGGTCTTTTCCCACCAATGCATCCACCCCACCTTCCATTTGTGATATGACAATCTGTTCCATAATAGACCATCTTTTTTGAAGAACGATGGAAAGTTTTAAAAAATTTAAGGATCTAGGAGAGTAAGATGTGGTTCCTACATAAGTCATATATGTCTTGTATTAGAGACTGGAATTCCTCAGATCAATATTTCTTCACTTAAATACCAGATGAAGTAATAAATTTTGGTTAAGTTTTACATTGTTCAAAAGTTATATTAATATTATAATTACTTGGTGAAATGCTAACATGTGAAAAAAGAATATAACTGAGACTGTAGTTTCCCCTATCATTCTCATTGCAAGCATGGCTCCCTGTTTGTGCTCACTTCAGGTTGTATTTGCTCATTTATTCAGAGTATGATTGGAGAACAATACTCAAAGTTGTATTGAGTGCCATAGAAGGCTATTGTAGTTACTCCATAATTATGGAAAAATAAAGTCAGCCCTCTTGACAATCTGCCTTTTCTTATTTTTAAAATCTCTTTGCCAGGCATTCTCCAACATGTTGATAAATAAGTTAGCATTATGACTGCCCCTATAATGTCACTTAGGTCACCTCCTGTTTATCATTTATGTTTTTAAACTGTTTTAGTCATGACTATTTCCTCAGCTGTACCTCACACCCAATCACCAAATCCAGTGAACTCTTCCTAATTCTCTACTTGATTCACATTCTCCTTTCTAAGGCTATTCATCATCCCTCACCACAACCTTGTAATAGTTTGTCAACTTATCCTTTTCTTTCTTCAGTCAATAACCACACTTTTTCTCACATCTTTGTGACTCTCCGGTAACAACATGAGGTTCATGTCTCTTGAGTCCTTTCATGAGCTGGCTTCTACTTTTCAGCTTCATTTCTTTTTTTAAAAAAATATTTTTTATTGATTTTAGAGAGAAAGGGAGGAAAGAGAGAAACTTCAGTGATGAGAAAGAATCATTGATTGGCTGCTTCCTGCATGCCACACACTGGGAATTCGAGCCTACAACCCGGGCATGTGCCCTTGATCCTCCAGTCCACAGGCCAATGCTCTATCCAGTGTGCCACACCAGCTAGGGTCAGTTTCATCTCTTATCACTTCATCCTGTTCCCTGCCTCTAGCACCACAATCACTACATTTTAAGCTGTTGGTAGAACTGAATGTTTTCAGTTCCCTTTGCTTCTCTGCCTCTGACTTTTGCTTATAGCTTCCCCATTGCTTATTAATCTTGTCCTCCACCTTTTCCTCTCTTCTCTCCTAGGCTTGTTCATCCTTCCTCTTAACTTTTATATCTTTCAGGAAATATTGTTGTTGTTTTTTTAACCTAACATCTAAGTAACAGGCAGTTTTAATACAATATGATAAAAATGTTGGCTGCAAGATTCTACAGAAGAGTTGTTTAACATGCTCGTGACCTAAGTATCAGGAGGAAATAATATATAAACTAAGAAATAAATACAAATTTTTTTAATAGTTACATCATATTCACTTATAGATATACTGTGAATTATCTAAAGATCCCCTTTTTGATGAGCAGTCATATGGATATCAATGGTTATCTCAATTGATCTTACCAGAAAAAAAGTCAAAAACATATAATACCTTTCTGGTCCTGTCCTTACACATCTTACTTAATACTTGGTCCAGGATTATACATCTTACTTAATACTTGTCTTTTTAGACTATTTCAATTTCAAACTGTTATTCTTTTTCCTTGTCTCATTGTCTGTCTTATGATGTTATAAGCAATACTATAATAATCAACTTTGTAAATCTTTATTTCTATAGGAAAGATTATTAGACTTAGTAATTTTACTAATTGCTGGATCACAGGGTTTACTTCATGTGTGTGTTATTTTAAAAATTGGCACTGGATTGTCTGACAGTTCCTCAAAATGTTGACCACAACCATATGACCGAGAAATTTTATTAGGTATCTAATACTCAAGAGAAGAGAAAAAGATATGTTCACACAACAATTTGTACATGAATGTTATAGCAGCATTGTTCATAATAGCCAAAAAGTGGAAACAGTATACATGTCTATCAAGTGAAGAATGGATAATCAAATGTGGTATATTCATATGTGGAATATTATTTGGCAACTAGAGGCCCAGAGCATGACTTTGTGCACCAGTGGGATCCCTCAACCTGGACTGCAGGATTGGGCTGAAACCGGCTCTCTGATATCCCCTGAAGAATCCTGGATTGTGAGGAAGTGCAGGCCAGGCTAAGGACCCCACTGGTGCATGATCATTACCAGGGAGGAATGCGAGAGGTTGGTCAGCTTGGGAGGGACTGTAGGAGGGTTCCAGGGCATGTGCAGCCCATCTTGTTCACCCCTGATCAGCTGGACCCCAGCAGCAAGCTAACCCACCAGTTGACTGTCTGCCCCCTGATGGTCAGTGCACATCGTAGTGAGTGGTTGAGCAGCCTTAGCATATCAGTAGCATATTACGCTTTGATTGGCTGAACAAACGACTGGACACTTAGCGTTTAGGCTTTTATTATTTACTAGAGACCTGGTGCACGAAATTCATGCACTGGGGTGCGGGGGGTGTCCCTCAGCCCAGCCTGCACCGTCTCCAATCTCAGACATCCTTCTCAAAACCCGGGAGTGTTGGCTCCCAATCGTTTGCTTGTCTGTCTGCCAGCCTGGTCACCCCCTAACCACTCCTCTGCCAGTCTAACTGCTCCCTTGCCATCCCAATTGCCCTCAACTGCCCTCCCCTGCTGGCTTGGTCACCCCCAACTGTCCTCCCCTACCAGTCCAGTAGCCTCCAACAGCCCTCCCCTGCCGGCCCAATTGCCCCCAACTGCCCTCACTTGTTGGCCCAGTTGCCCTGAACTGCCCTCCCCTGCTGGCCCAATCACCTCTAACTGCCCTCCCTTGCTGACCTGGTCAGCCCCAACTGTCCTCTCCTGCTGGCCCGATCACCCCAAATGCTCTCCCCTATCAGTCCAGTAACCTCCCAACTACCCTCCCCTGCCAGTCCAGTCGCCCCAACTGCCCTCCCTTGCTGGCTTGGTCGCCCCTAACTGCCCTCCCCTGCTGGGAAATGATGCAAGTGAGTACAAGGCTTTTGGGGGAAGATAAAATGTTCTAAAATTATAGTGATGGTTGCACAACTCTGTGCATATACTAAAACCATTGTATTGTGTATTTATTTTTTAAAATAAATATTGTTCATATTATTACAAATGCTCCTCTATGCTCCCTCTATGCTCCCCTTCACCAGGTTCCCACCCCACCCTCTGTCTTTTCCCCACCCCCCATTGTCCTTATCCATAGGTGCACAGTTTATGTTCAGTCTCTTCCCACACCCCCCATTTCCCCTTTCCCCAAGAATCGTTAGTTCACTCCCCTTCCATGCCTCTGATTCTATTATATTCACCAGTTAATATTGTTCATCAGATTTTTTAATTCCCTTGGTTTTTAGATTCACTTGTTGATAGTTACGTATTTCTTGTTCATAATTTTTATCTTTTATTTTCTTCCTTTTCCTAAAGAACCGCCTTCAGCAATTCATGGCAGTGATGAACTCCTTTAGTTTTTTTTTATTTGTGAAGTTCTTTATTTGGCCTTCAATTCTGAGTGATAGCTTTGCTAGGTAGAGTATTTTTGGCTATAGGTTCTTGCTATTCATCACCTTGAATATTTCTTGCCATTCCCGTCTGGCCTACATGGTTTCTGTTGAGAAATCAGCTGACAATCATATGGGTGCTCCTTTATAGGTAACTACCTGCTTTTCTCTTGCTGCTTTTAATGTTCTTTCTTTGTCTTTTGCTCTTGGAATTTTAATTATGATATGTCTTGGTGTGGTCCTCCTTGGATTCCTTTTGTTTGGGGTTCTGTGTGCTTCCTGGACTTGTAAGTCTAATTCTTTCACCAGGTGGGGGAAGTTTTCTGTCACTATTTCTTCCAGTATGTTTTTGGTATCTTGCTCTCTCTCTCTTCTTCTGGGACCCCATAATTCTGATGGTTCACTTGAAGTTGTCCCAGAGGTTTCTTACATTATCTTCAACTTTCTGGATTCTCTTGTCTTCTTGCTTCTGCGGAGGAGTGTCCTCTGGGTCTTTGTGTTCCAAATCTTTGATTTGATTCTTGCGATCTTCTGTTCTGTTTTTAGGATTCTGTATAACATTTTTATTTCAGACAATGTATTCTTTATTTCTAGTTGATCCCTTATTATTTCTAGTTGATCCTTTTTCATATCCTCATAGGTCTCGTTTATTTTCTTGGCCTTTTCTGGGAAATTCTTGAAAAACCTTATAAGGGTGGTTTTGAACTCTATGTCCAGTTGCTTTTTGTCCTCCATTTTTTTCGTTTGTGATATGTTTCCTTGTCTGGGCATTTTTGCTGCTTCCTGTATTGTGTATTTTAAATGGTAAACTTTATGCTATTATAAATTGTATCTCAGTAAAACTTAAAAAAAAAAAAAGATATTGCCAAATTGCCATTCTAAATGACTATTGGTCAGAGTTCTTTGGCTGCAAGCAATAGGAACTGATTGTGGCCAGTCAAGAAGAGGGATTTTGAAAGAATATTCAGTAGGCAGTTCATAGAACTAAATATGAGCGGTCTTTTTCTCTGGGCTGTCTTATTTCTCCGCTGCAGAAAATAGTTGGAGCTCAGAGGTGGGCAACTGTGTGTTTTAAATACAGACTTTGTTAATTCCTTCTGGGCAGCTCCATTCCCACCCTTTTTTTCTTCTGCATTTTTTCCAAGGCAGTAGGACACAGTGAGCTCCCACTTGTACACACAAGAAGGTGCAGCATTTTCTGCCTCAGTGTCAGTTACTAATTCCTCCATCTGCTTTCTTTATTCAGAAACTTGTAGAAATTGCTGTCTGCGGACTAACCATACGTAGTTGTAGGATTTTGTTTTTAAAACTTACTCATTTTCAGGAGACCTAAGGAGGAAGAATATTTTGATGTTAGAAAAAATAGAACTAGCTCTTGGTTTCATTCTAAATTACTTTTCCTTTTGTCCTTTTTGTTCATTCCTGTGTTTTATTTTTATTTCCTTCTAATTGTATGATTTCTGAAAGGTAGATATTTGATTAATTTTATTTTTATTTCTTTTCTTCAAAATCCCCTTGAAACAAAAAAATAAAAATTTGTGACACAGCAAGACAACCTGCACATGCGTGTCATTTACATATGGACTAATTAACCATCATAAAAATAAAAGAATTTTAGTTGTTTCTCATAATTTGTTTGTTTTTAAAGAAACATTTTATTGTATTCTGAGCATGTAAGAGTAAGTTTTTAGATATTGTTGTTAGTAATAGTACATATATTTATGGAGTATTTATGTCCAGGCAGTATTCACTATATGAATTATGTAAGTATTAGTTAAGTGTTTAACATTTATAACAACATTGTGAGAGCTGTTACTGTTCTAATTTTACTAATGAAGAAACTGAGGCTTAGAGGTTAGGTAACTTGCCAACATCACAGTTACAAACGAAGTTGTGCAGTTAGGTTCAGTGCAGATTGTAACTCATGGTTGCCAATCTTTAGAACTCATGGACCACTGGTTGGTGATTGCTGCTAAATAGAGAATTTATGACTGCAATTTTGGTTAATATTTGATTTCAAAGTAATTTCAAACCTATGGATGTTTGCTGTGGGTTTATCACATCATCCCAAATATCCACATACCTAAGTACATTATTTTCTGAATGTTTTCCTGAAGTATTTAAAGTTCTAAATATTACCATGCCTAAATAATTTCCTGTATATTTTCTTTTCTTTTTTTATTTTTATTAAGGTATTATAGGTGTACATATCTTTCCATTGCCCCTCCCACTCCTATACCCCTCCTCCCGAGTTTTTCATCCATTGGTTTTGCTAATATGCATACATAAAAGACCTTCAGTTGATCTCTTATCTCCTCCAGATCTCCCTATCCTCCCTGCTGTAATTCGACAATCTGTTGCTTTACTGTCTCTGTATCTATCTTTTTGTTTATCAGTTTATAATGTTCTTTATTATCCATAAATGAGTGAGGTCATGTGGTGTTTCTCTTTCATTGACTAGCTTATTTCACTCAGCATGATGTTCTCCAGTTCCATCCAGGTTGCTGCAAATGATGAGAATTCCTTCTTTTTTTATGGCAGCATAGTATTCCATTGTGTAGATGTACCATAGTTTTTTGATCCAATCATCTGTGATGCGCATCTAGGCTGTTTCCAAATCCTAGCTATTGTAAATTGTGCTGCTATGAACATAGGGGTGCATATTTCCTTTCTGATTGGTGTTTCTGGTTTCTTAGGATATATGCCTAGGAGTGGGATTTCTGGGTCGAATGCAAGTTCCATTTTCAGTTTTTTGAGGAAACTCCATACTGTTCTCCAGAGTGGTTGAACCAGTCTGAATTCCCACCAGCAGTGCAGGAGGATTCCTTTTTCTTCGCAACCTTGCCAACGCTTGTCGTTTGTTGATTTGTTGATGTTAGCCATTCTGAAATCTGGTGTGAGATGGTAACGCATTGTTGGTTTTATTTGCATCTCTCGGATAATTAGTGACTTTGAGCATGTTTTCATGTGTCTCTTGGCCCTTATTCTGTCTTCTTTTGAAAATATTCTATTTAGGTCCATTGCCCATTTTTTAATTGGATCATTCATCTTTCTTTTATTTATACAAGCTGTCTGTAGATGTTGGAAATTAAAACTTTATCAGTGATAATGTTTGCAAATATGTTCTTCCATATAGTGGGCTTTCTTGTTGTTTTGTTGATGGTTTCTTTTGCTGTAATAAAGCTTTTTATTTTGATGTAGTCCCATTTGTTTATTTTCTCCTTAGCTTCCATTGCTCTAGGGGCAGTATCAGTGAAGAAGTTCTTTTGGCATATGTCAGAGATTTTGCTATCTGTGGATGCCTCTTGTATTTTTATGGTTTCCCGTTTTATGTTTAAATCCTGTATCCATTTTGAGTTTATTTTTGTTTATGTTTTAAGTTGATGATGTAGTTTCATTTTTTCCCCCCAACACCATATATTGAAGAGATTGTCTTGATTCCATTGTATGTTCATATCTCCTTTATCAAATATTACCTGAGTATAGATGTTTGGGTCGATATCCGGATTCTCTATCTATTCCATTGATCTACCGTATATGTCTGTTCTTGTGTCAGTACCAGGCTGTTTTGAGAACAGTGGCTTTGTAATACAGCTTGAAATTTGGTATTGAGATCCCTCATATTATATTTTTCTTTCTCAGGATTGCTTTGGCTATTTGGGGTCTTTTTTTTACAGATGAATTTTTGGAGAGTTCATTCTAGGTCTGTGAAGTATGCTGTTGTTATTTTCATGAGGAGTGCATTGAACCTATAAATTGTTTTGGGATGTATGGACATTTTGATGATATTGCTTCTACCAATCCATAAACATGGTATGTTCTTCCATTTGTTTACATGTTCCTCTATCTCTTTTTTTCAGTGTCGTGTAGTTTTCCGCATATACCGTATTTTCCGGTGTATAAGACGACTCCTTAGTTTTACAGTTAAAACATAGGTTTAGGCCTATATTCGCTGTATAAGACTACCCCCAACTTCCGAGGCAACACCAGTTCTTTTTTTAATAGACCACCTCTCTGACTCTGGCCAATCTGAGCAGGCTTTTTATTAGAACACATTGTAGCTTCGGGTACAGAACATGTATAATTTGCATGCATAAAAAGACTGCTTGGGTTGGCCAGAGTCAGAGAGGCGGTCTATTAAAAAAAAACTGGTGTTGCCTCGGAAGTGGGGGGTAGGTAGTCTTATACAGCGAATATAGGCCTAAACTTATGTTTTAACTGTAAAATTAGGAGGTCGTCTTATATGCCGGAAAATACAATAGGTCTTTTATCTTCTTAGTTAAGTTTATTCCTAGGTATCTTAGTTTTTTTGGTGCGATGGTAAATAGGATTCCTTTTTTAGTCTCTGTTTCTGTAAGTTCACTGTTGGTGTATAGAAATGCCATAGATTAATGGCGTTAATTTTGTATCCTTTTACCTTCCCAAATTCATTTTTTAAGTCTATATTTTTTTGATGGAGTCTTTTGTTTTTTTATGTACAATATCATGTCATCTGCAAATAAGGATAACTTTACTTCTTTTTTATTTTGGATGCCTTTTGTTTCCTCTTCTTGTCTAATTGCAATGGCTAGTACTTTCAGTACTATGTCAAAGAGGAGTGGCGATAGTGGGCATCCATGTCTTGTTCCTGTTCTTAGAGGGAATGGTTTTAGTTTTTGCCCATTTAGTATGATGTTGGCTGTGGGTTTATCATATATAGTTTTTATTATGTTGAGGTATGATCCTTGTACTCCTACCTTGTTGAGAGTTTTTATCAGGAAAGGGTGTTGGATTTTATCGAATGCTTTTTCTGCATCAGTTGATATGACTGTATGATTTTTATCTCTCAATTTGTTTATGTGATTTGTATAACGTTTACTGCTTTGCGGATATTGTACCATCCTTGCATTCCTGGAATAAATCCTACTTGGTCATGGTGTATGATCTTTCTGATGTACTGCTGGAGCCGATTTGCTAGTACTTTGTTGAGGATTTTGGCATCTATGTTCATGAGCGATATTGGCCTGTAATTCTCTTTCATTGTGTTGTTTATCTTGTTTTGGTGTTAGAGTGATGCTGGCTTCATAGAAGGAGTTTGGAAGTGTTCTTTTCTCTTGAATTTTTTGGAATAGTCTGAGGAGGATGGGTTTTAGTTTTTCCTTGAATATTTAGTAAACTCTCCTATGAAGTCATCTGTCCCCCGGCTTTTGTTTGTTGGAAGCTTTTTGATCACTGTTTCAATTTCTTCCAAAATCACTGGTCAATTGAGATTGTTAGATTCTTCCTGATTGAATTTTGTTAGGTTATATTTTTCTAAGAATATGTCCCATTTCCTCCAGGTTGTACAGTTTATTGGAATAGAGTTGTTCATAGTATTTTGTAGCAATCCTTTACATTTTGGCGGGAGTCTGTTATTTCACCTCTTTCATTTCTGATTTTGTTTATTTGAGTCCTCTCTCTTTGTTTCTTGGTTAGCCTGGCTAGAGGGCCATCAATCTTATTTATCCTTTGAAAGAATCAGCTCTTGGTTTTGTTGATCTTATGTATTGTTTCTTTTTGGTCTCTATGTCATTTATCTCTGCTCTGATTTTTGTTATTTCCTTCCTTCTGCTTACACTGGACTTTTCTTGTTGCTCTTTTTCCTCTCAAAACTGCTTTTGCTGTGTCCCATAGATTTTGGGTTGTTGTGTTTTCATTGTCATTTCTTTCCAGGATGTTTTTAATTTCTTCCTTGATTTCTCTGGTAACCCAGTCTTGTTTAATAACATGCTGTTTAGTCTCCATATGTTTGATTTCTTCGGACTGTTTTTTATTGTAGTTAATTTCGTTTTATGCCACTATGATCTGATATGATGCTTGATATGATTACTATCTTTTGAATTTGAAGAGACTTTTCCTATGTCCCAACATGTGGTCTATCTTTGAAAATGACCCATGTGCACTTGAGGAGGATGTTTATTCTGTGGCTTTGGGGTGGAATGTTCTGAAGATGTCAATTAATTCTATCTGATCTAGTGAGTCATTTAGGATTGATATTTCTTTGCTGATTTTTTGTTTAGATTGTTTGTCCAAAAGTGACAGTGGGGAATTAAAATCTCCTACTACCCTATTTCCCCGAAAATAAGACAGTGTCTTATATTAATTTTGCTCCCAAAGATACGCTAGGTCTTATTTTCAGGGGATGTCTCATTTGTCCATGAAGAAGAATATGGTACCCATTTATTGTTAAAGAAAATAAAGGAAATTTATTATCTGTATATGGTATCGTAGTATGTTAGTTGTCAACATAAAGCAGATAAACTGTGATTCCTGCAGTATCAAGAATTTACTCATTTATTCAGTGACAATCATGTTATCATCTTCTGGAACATTATCATAACAGTCCAGTTCCTGAACTTCTTGGTGAATTTCTTGTGACTCCATTTCTTTCAGAATCAGTGGGCCAAATCTCTCATATATGGAGGTGGGGGGAGGGGAGTCACTTAAAATGACACAAGGGTGGATTAGAGGGGAGAATCAAAATGGCACAGGAGAATCAGAGGGGGGATTACCATTTTAGTAACCCCTTTTGATCCTCCTGTGTCATTTTGATTGCCCCCTCTGATCCTCCTGTGTCATTTTAAGTGATCCCCCTCCTCCCACCCCTGTGCCACTGAACATCTTCACCAGACATTCCCCCCTACCCTTTTATCAGACATTTACCCCCTGGGGCCTGCCTTGGCACTGTCACTGGGCTTGCTGGGGCCTGGATCTCGGCTGGAGCAGGGTCTGCCACTGACTGAGAACCTTTAATCATCATGAGGGCGGCCGCAAGCATCAAGTAGTGTCACCAGAGACAGACCAGCGCTCAGCACCTTCACTGTGTACTGTCTGCTCTAATCCTCCTGTTCTTCTACACGCATCTGTGAACGTCTCTTCCTCTCTCCCACCCCACGCTCACTCCGACCTCTGCTTTGCCTCCACACTGCAGTGATGTCAAGACTCTGCATAATGTCACTTGTTGCTAGAGCCAAGGGGTGGCCTTATTTTTGGGGGGATGCCTTATATTTCACTCAGAAGGAACCCTATAAGAAGGTCTTATTTTCGGAGGATGTTTTATTTTCAGGGAAACACGGTATGATTGTATTGCTATTAATCTCTCCCTTAATGTCCTCCAGCAGTTTTTTTATATATTGGGGTACTCCCGTATTGGGTGCATATATAGTTACCAGGGTTATTTCTTCTTGTTGGCTTGCTCCCTTTAGTATTATGAAGTGGCCTTTCTTATCTCTTCTAATGTCCTTCACTTTGAGATCTAATTCATCAGATGTAAGTATTGCTACCCCAGCTTTTTTTTCATTTCCATTCGCCTGGAAAACCTTTTTCCATCTCTTCACCCTTAGTCTGTGTGCATCTTTTTTTCTGAAATATATGGGTCTTGTTTTCTTATCCAATCAGTTACCCTATGTCTTTTGATTGGAGCATTCAATCCATTTACATTTAAAGTTATTATTGATAGGTACTTATTTGATGCCATTTTTATTCTATACCCCTGTGTTCCTTCTTCGCTTCCTATTTCTTTAATTTTACAGTAGACTCTTTAATATTTCTTGCATTGCTCCTTTGGTGGAGATAAATTCCTTTAATCTTTTTTTTTTCTGTGAAGCTCCTGATTTCACCATCAGTTTTGATTGATAGCCTTGCTGGGTATAGTATTCTTGGATTCAGACCCTTCCTTTGCATGACTTTGTATATTTCATCCAATTCTCTTCTGGCCTGATGAGTTTCTGTTGAGAAATCAGTTGCTAGTCTGATGGGGGTTCCTTTATATGTAACTTTTTGTCTCTGGCTGCTTTTAAGATTCTTACTTTGTCGTTGGTGTTTGCCAATTTATAATATGCTTTGGCGTCAGTCTTTTGGGATTCATTTTACTTGGGACTCTGCGAGCATGTTGTATTTGTGTGGGTTTTTTCTTCTCTATCTCAGTAAAGTTTTCTGTCTTTATTTCTTGAAATTTGTTTTCTATGTCTTCCTCATTTTCCTTTTTTTCTGGAATCCCTATCATTCTAATATTGTTTTTTTTTTTTTTTTTTTTTTTTGTATTGTCGTAAGGCTCTCATAGGCTCTCCTCCTGCTTTTTATTTATTTTTTTTCTAGAAGCTGCTCTCATTGGGTATTTTTTTTCCATCTTGTTTTCTATCTTACTGATGCAGTCCTCTTCTTCTTCTAGTCTACTCTTGATGCTTTCTATTGAGTTCTTCATAGTACAATGTCATTTTTCATTTATTCTCGGTTCATCTTCATTTCTTCTTGGTTATTCTTCATTTCCTCTTGGTTACTCATATTGTCAAATTTGTCTTCCATTCTTTTTAGCCATCTTATGATCATTACTCTGAATTCTTGCTCTGGTAGGTTGCTTGCCTCTAACTCGTTTACTTCCTTTTTTGGTGATGCCTGATTGTCTTTCATGTGCGGGCTATTTTTTTTGTCTCCCCATGGTCTCTCTTTTCAGGATGTCTGGTTATGTAATCCTCTCCTGTGTTGATTTAAAGGTACAAAATACAACACTACCAGATACAACACAAAAGGCACTGAATAGGAATGTATTTCCGATATTAATATCCTCTAACAAAGGTGACCTCTAGAGAAAGGCAAATTAGGTGATAGGAGAAAAAGAAGAAAAAAAATAAAAATAGACGAGGGATAAATAAAGAGAAAAGAAAAAAAAAGGAAAAAAAAAGTAGTGTCGAAATGAAATTGGGAAACAGGAAAAAAAAGAGTTTGAGAGAGTGTGAAAGAGAGCAGAAGACTAAGAAAGTAAAGGGGAACAAACTGTATATATGTGTAGAAAATTTCAATAGAACAACCACTAATCCCAGCAAATGCTAGGAACAATACTTGGAGATTAATACAAACCAAAATACCCACTAATATCAAGCAAGGCTAGGATAAACAGAAGTACAAAGGAAAGAAAAACAAAGCAATTCAAAAATACTAGGCAATAATAACAAAAGAATAAGAATATCAATTTCACTAAAAAGCATAAAAATTTAATATAATCACCATTCACATAAACAACAACAAAAGGACAGAGAGGAAAAGTTTTTTTTTGTGTGTTTTTTTAAATAGTTACTATAGTGAGGAGAGTGGTGTTTATGCACTTGGAGCAGGGGGTTGGAAATTGATATATAAGTAGGGTGAGAATTTTAGCAGGGGATATGCAGATAGAATTGTTAAAAACTAAAGCGCGAAAGTGTTAAGATAAACAAGAGACAAAAAGGGGAAAGAGTTGAGCGATGCTATAGTAGAGTTGAAAATAGAATGAAGATTAATCTCAATGTAAAATAAAGAGAAAATAAAATGTTACTTTAAAAAAGGAAACAAAAAATGCAAAATGGTAGAGGTAATGATGATTGAAATTGAAAAATGTAATAATTGAAAAGGTAAAATCAAGTGAGGAAAAAAATTGTTTCTTAAGTAAAAGATGTAAAAATTGAAAATAAAGTAAAAGATGTAAAAAATGCAAATAAAATATAAAATAGAAAAATTAGCATAAAAGTGCAGTAGTGTTCATTCACTTCCTCTGTCATTCTATTTGGCACGCCAGTTTCTCGCTCCAATCAGTATTGCAGTTCCCTGCGTTACACTGCACCTAATTTTTGTAAAATAGTCCTTAATTTTAAGTAGGCTATTTCCTAGTTATTTTTGTCCGTTTATTTTTGATTAATTAAAAGTAATTTTTAAAAAAAGGAAAGGAAAAAAGGGGGGGAAAGTCAGTTTGTAATTCAGCCCCTAGGTGGCATTGTTTCTGGATTGACTTTCCGTCATTTTGGCTGCTCTAGCCTTCTTTCTCTATGGCACTCTCTATGGTTTGTTGAGGTAGGCTGCCTTGGTGCTGGTTCCCATATCGTCTCTTCCTGCTCTGAACGCATTTCCAGGAAGGCAATTTTCCCCTGCAGTCTCCCAAAATATGCCAAACTGAGCAGTCGTTCCCTAGTACTCAGAAGCTAGTGGGTGAATGGGACCAGGCACAGGATGGGTCTTCGCCAAGGTGTCCAGATATTCCGCTTTTGGCATGACAGTCCTGACTCTTTACAATTTGTCCCCCATCCCTTGGCGTTTTAAAAAAAGTCCTGATTTTTGGGAAGATTACGCCAAACCCAGCACTGGGTCTTACAGCACGCAATTCTTGCTGCAGCTTCTGCAGCGGGGACCCAGATCCCTCACGTTATCCCTGGCAAACTCTGACCTTTCAGTGGGTGATTGATGAACTCCCTTGAATCCATGTGTTTGCACCAATTAGGGCTTTACAGCTGTTCGGTGGTCTCCACTGTTGTGGGTTTTTCAGGCCTCAGATTAGCTCCTCTTTTCTTTGTAAGATGGAGTAGTTTTCCCTCTGATCCCATAGGTCTAGGAGAGGTCTCCGCAGCAGTGCGGGTTGCTTGGTCAGGAAATCCTGTCCAACAGACCTTTACCTTCTCTTAGAGTTCTGCTACCCCTTAGCTTGCCAACTAACAGTCCCCGAGCGACACTCAGTGAGTTGTTCCTTCTATCTGCTCTGGGACTAGGCTCAGAACAGGTCCATCTGTTTGGACGCCATTTTGTCTCTATTCATGTATGTTTTCTAAAAAAAGGATATTGTAAAAAAAAAAAAAACATACATCAATTTTGGGAATTTAAGCTTCAGTATCATTGGTCTTATTAGCAAGAAGTAAAACAAAAGTAGAAACTTTTAACCTTCTCCCCGCCCCCCGCCTTACTTTCTCATCCTGGATTACATGTCTTACTTAGTAGTTGTTTTTTTGCTTTTCATGTCAAATTACTCTTTTTCTTTGTCTTATTTGGGGTTTTCTCATTCTTCCCTATGAATAAATTCGGGTTTTGTCTTTTCTTTTTTTCTTTTTTTTTTTTTTGATGAATAGTGTTGTGGGGTCGAACCCTGGGTTGAAAATAAGACCACTGGAGGCTGATAATTTATTAAAAAAGCAAACAAGAATTTATTGAACTGGCCAGGGCAGCCGCAAGAGTATGACACGCAGGTGGACCCTACAGGACTGTGAGGCTTTAGGGGCATTTAGTTATTTTTGAAGGTTCTGAGAAGGAAAACCTCCATTCTACAACAAACTGTTGTTTGGAATTTTCTGCTGTTCTTCCTAGTTTGCTTTAGCCCATTTGAAGAATGATGAAGATAAACTTAGCTGTCTGATATTGCAGGCCAGAGACCAGATATACCCAGAGATATACCCACAGTTTCAATACCATGCCAGGTGCATTTTTTTTTTAATTAGATAGAACAGCATTGTATTCGAGGCCAGCATCGAGATAACCACTAATTGTACATAGGGCTGGCTCTTTAATGAAAAAGAAAGTTCTGCCTGTAACCTTACCCAGAACTTGAACTCATCTTCCCTAAGCCCATTGTGCGATGAACAAAGCAAGTAAGTGAAGGTCGAAGTCAGAATAATAGGTTTAAAATTCAAACAGTAGTTTTTACCCAAAAATGATTGCTACCATATTTCAAATAGAACAATAATGCTCCGTTCTTCTTAGTGCATCTAATCAGGAAGCATGTGATGTTTTGTTGTATTATTGGTTATGTTAATCTTTATTAGTTAAGGTGGTCTATGCTATGTTTCTCACTATAAAATTGATAAAATATTTCATACTTTTATTAATTTTGGGAAGAGATAATTTGATAACCCTATAAATATCCTATTTCTCATCCAACTTTTACCTATTAATTTTTGCATTCATTTATAATTTATTATCCCAGATTTAGCCAGAAAAAACTCCCTTTAGTTTGTCTTTTGTATTCTTTGGATTTATCCACATTATTCTTTGGGTACTTGCTTCTTTTCTGTTACAAGACATCCCAGGTTCATCTTGTACTTTTCTATAATAGCCCTATAATCAGCTGTTTCTCCAAAGAGCACTGTTAATAGTTCTTACAGGTATTTAGAATCAAGATTAAGTCACCATATATACTCATTTCCTCTGGAGTGACATTGATTCTGGACTCTCTGAACAGATGATTGTATATGAAGCATATATATATATATATATATATATATATATTTATTTCATATATACACATTTGCATCTATATATATATACATCTTTCTATAGTTGTATATCTATACTAATAAAAGAGAAACATGCAAATTGGCTGCACCTCCACGATGCCCACCAGCAAATCAGGAGTTAGTATGCAAATTAACCCAACAAAGGTGGTGGGTTAATTTAGCATACACAGGCACTGAGCAAAGACTGAGGCCCGAGTGAAGACTGAAGACTGAAGGTGACTGAAAACTGAAGATTGGAGGGTCTTGGCTTCTTCACTGTGGCTGGAGCAAAGGCCTCG
Source organism: Pipistrellus nathusii (assembly GCA_963693515.1). Lineage (NCBI taxonomy): Eukaryota > Metazoa > Chordata > Mammalia > Chiroptera > Vespertilionidae > Pipistrellus > Pipistrellus nathusii. Next base: position 99,950,406 of record OY882858.1, on the reverse strand, counting down.
GTCCCCGGTGCCAGAGGAAAACCAGTGCTGGCAGTGAGGGGAAGGAAGGCCTATTGCACAAATCTTTGTTCAACAGGCCTCTAGTAATTATGTAAAACCATAAGTTTACACTGATACCTCTATCCTAGTCTAACATCATGGGATTTATTCAGCTCTTCTGTTTTTCCATATTTGTACTGTGTTTTTCTGACTGTGAGGAATATGGCTACAAGTATCCCTACTACATTTACTTGTTTGATTTGTAATCCTGTATGTAGCCATTTTCCTGACTCATGAATCTCCTTCTTGACCCTGGTCCCACCATATATGTGGCCACATGGGTTGACTTGCTGCTGGTTCCCGTCACTACATTGAAAATTAATGTTTAACTACATTTTTTCCTTCTTTCTCTTTAATTTTCAGGTCTTCCAAGATTTTCCAGTCAACCAGAACATTCTTCAGTTTATGCTGGGGACAGTGCAATTCTGAATTGTGAAGTTAATGCAGATTTGGTTCCATTTGTCAGATGGGAACAGAACAGGCAGCCTCTTCTTCTGGATGATAGATTCCTCAAACTTCCAAGTGGGACATTGGTTATCAGCAACACAACTGAAGGAGATGGGGGACTTTATCGCTGCATAGTTGAAAGTGGTGGGCCACCAAAGTACAGTGATGAAGCTGAATTAAAAGTTCTTACAGGTATTCATTTATTATTAGAGCTGATGGTGTTATGTTTATTGGTGGATAAAATTTGTTTTGTTAGAATTGTTTTAATAAACACTTAAAAATGTGCTGTGATATATTAGCATAAAGTGTCTCAATTTCTTATAAGGGCAGAAAAGAAGAAAACATACAAGAAAGATCTACACTAATGAATATATTTGTCAGTAAATATTTATCAAGCAGTAAAGTATATTCAATGTCTATTGCATTCTTCTTGACCAAAAAAGCATTAGCTCTGCGTCTTTTGTCAGGTCTCCCCACTTTTTTGAGTTCGGTTACTTCCTTATAATAGAAATTTTTTTTTTTTTATAGTTAAGTCTTTTTACTTGTAAGAGTTAGAGTCTCACTCAGGTTAGTTCATACAAGTATAGGGTAGAGTGGTAGCTGTTACTATAGGAGCTCTCTAGAAACTGATAAGCAAGAGATCTTGGATCTTTATAATACTTTCTCATTTTAATGTAAAACCAGTTCCTCTTCTCATCTTTTCTTCTCTTTGTAGGTTCTCACTCTGTTTGCTCCTATTAGTTTTCCTCATACATGTTTTGTGCTATCTTTACTCAACTGTGTAATAACTTCTTACCCATAACTTTCTCTCACCTGTAGCTCATCATAGTCCCTTTAGCGTCTTTATGTTTCATGACCTTTCAGTTTCTAAATCCATTGCTAGGTGCTTGATGCTTTCTGCATTTTTTTTTTTTTTAATGTGAGTTTATGAACATAATTGGACCATCCCTATGGTGTGTGGGTAGTTTTTATATATAACTAGAGGCTTAGTACACAAAATTCGTGTATGGGTAGAGTCGCTAGTGGCTGCTGGCTACTAGCTGGGGCCTCCCTTTCCCAGCTGCCGGCTGGAGCCTTACTTCATTCTGTGCTGCCCCCTATTCTATTAGAATTTTTGATCAGCACACATCATAGTGAGCAATCAAACTCCCAGTTGGTCGAACTCCCAAGAGGACACTTTGCATATTAGGGGTGTGTGTGTGTGTGTGTGTGTGTGTGTGTGTGTGTGTATATATATATATGTATATATATATATATGAATGATATAACCAGAAGTGAAATTGCTGAGTCATAGGCAGTTCGATATTTAATTTTTTGAGAGCCTTCTATACTGTATTCCACAGTGGCTGCACCATTCTGCATTGCCACCAACAGTTCCCATTGCACAAGGGTCCCGTTTTCTATACGTTCTCACCAATACTTGTTTATTGATATTGATTATAGCAGTTCTGACAGGTGTGAGGTGATATCTCATTGTGGTTGTAATTTGCATTTATCTGCTGATGATTGGTGAGCATTTTTTCATGTGTCTAATGGCCATCTGCATATTCTCTTTAGCGAAGTGTCTATGCAGGTTCTCTGCCCATTTTTTATTGGATTGCTTGTTTTCTTGATGTACAAGTTTTTTATGAATTTTGGATATTAACCCCTGATTGGATATATCATTGGTGAATATGTTCCTCCATTCAAGTAGGTTGTCTTTTTGTTTTGTTGATAGTTTCTTCTGCTGTGCAAAATCTTCTTAGTGTGATATAGTCCTATTTGTTTATTTTTTCTTTTGTTTCTCTTGCATGAGAAGATATATCAGAAAAAACACTGCCAAGAGAAATGTCTAAGATTTTTCTGCCTATGTCTTTTACTATGAGTTTTATGATTTCAAGCATTTAACTCTTTAATCCATTTTGAATTTATTTATGTATATGGAATAAGAAGAAAGTCTAGTTTCATTTTTTTTGTGCTTATCTATAAGTTCATTTTCCACAACACCATGTTTTTTTTAATAGACTGTCTTTAGCCCATTGAATGTTCTTGCCTTCTCTGTCAGAGATTGATCATAATGGCAGTGGTATATTTCTGGGCACTCTATTCTGGTTCATTGGTCTATATGTCTGTCTGTTTTTATGCCAGTTCCATGCTGTTTTGATTATTACTATGGCCTTGTAGTATAATTTGATATCAGGTAGTGTAACACCTCCAACTTTGTTCTTTATCAAATTACTGTAGCTATTCAGGGTCTTTTCTGGTTTCATATAAATATTTTTATTATTTGTTTTAGTTCTGTGAAATATTCCATTGGTATTTTGGTAGGGATTGTTTGCATTGAATCTGTAGATTACTTTGGGTAATAGGGACATTTTAATGATGTTAATTTTTGTTATCCTTGAGTATAGTATTCCATTCATTTGTTTATTCTTCAAAAAAAATTTTTTTTTATTCAGAGGCAAGTTTCCTTGAATAATGCAAACTTCTGATCTCTTATAGAATTTTGGGGAAGAAATTGTTTTGGTGTGTTGGTTACAACTCACAGGAGTGGATCAGTGCCAGTCAGAGAAGCATCTTTTATGGTTGATTAGATAGGTGACAGCCAGTTAATGTCAGTCTTAGAAGCAATTGATTCTGTTGCTAAATGACTGACATTTAAAGCCTAAGGCTGTCACTGGTTGATTCTCAAAGGCATGTTCACTGAAAGGAGTTGTGCCTGATCTGTTAGATAATTTTTACTTGTTTCCATGTCTACAGAACCATCATCATTTGGTTGTTACCATGGCTATAAAGCATTTTTCCCTAAGATTATGAGTACAGGAGTCACATCTCTTTGCCTGAGAATTTTTTTCCCCTCAAAATTTTTGTATTAGAAATATCACAAAGACTCAAGATGGCGGCGTAAGTAAACACCTAAACTGCTGCCTTGCACAATACTTTCAAAATTACAACTAGAAGACAAAAGGTCTATCACCCAGAGCTGGCTGAGTGGAAATTCTACAACCAAATGGAAAGAAAGGGGAGCATTCAGTACACAAATGCTGAAAAACTGAGGTAAGCAGGTGTGATACAGGCTGGCAGCAGATGCTGGCTGGCGATGGACATTGCTTTCTTCAACCCGAAGGGGAGATACGCAAGACCCAAACTCCTACGGGGAGAAGCTGGACTGTTTGCCGTTGGGTCGGAAAGTAAAGGTAGCTGGCTTGCAGAGCTGCATGGAGGAATAATTGTTTGCTGTGCTAGGGCATGAGATGCGGGGACCTGGTCGGAGGCGCGGGATGGCTCACTGCCAGCCATTGCTGTTTGCTACGCCCTAGCCTAGTGACACCCTGAGGCTCTGCCCTGCACAATCTACAAACCCACCCAAGATCCAGGCAGTAGCTTTTGCATATGAATGGCCTTCCCTATTGCAGCTTAACCTAGCAAACTTGTCAGACAGCTCCAAAACCTCCAAATATTGAGAAAACTTTCCCTACCTGGTGAAAGAAATAGACTTAAAAGTTTAGAAAGCGCACAGAAACACAAACGAGGAATCCAAAGAAGACCACACCAAGACACATAAAAATTAAAATGCCAAGGACAGTGTAGAAACCAAGATGGTGGCATAGGGTAGACACCCGAATGCAGCCTACCACACAAATTTGAATTTAGAACTGAAAAAAACAGGGGAGGCATTGCCCTGAAGTGCCAGACGGCTAGCTGAGAGGAGGCTCTGCCATCTGGGAAGGAGAGAGAAGGCACGCTGGACCTCAGGAACTGTGAAGGTATGGAGAACTGTGTGTACGAAAAGGCGCTGGCTACTCCCAGCGTGAAGAGGGCGGGCCGGGCTGAGTTTGCTACTGGCTAACTCCCAGCACGGAGAGGGCAGACAGCTAACGCTTGGCTGGCTTTCTTGTTAGAGAGGAAAACAGAATCAGCCTATTGCTCTGATAGACGGCCCCAGACAGGGAGAGGCCAGACTGTCAGGAACTGGGCAGAGATCTCTCGGAGGTGTGTGAAGCCAGAGGCCATTACTGCAGGACTTGGGGAGGAGCCCAAGGGAAAACAAAGTTTGTCTGCACCAACCCGAGACTCCGCCCCATCTCTGGCTGAGCACAGAAGCTCTCCCAGAGGTTGGCTTTCACTAAGGAGGGACTGGCAGGAACCCAAAGCTTGTCTGTGCTTTTAGCAAAGAGGTGCGCGCGCCTGCAACCAATCTTCCGAAACTCTCGGAGAACAAGTCTTTTCTAAGGCGAGACTGACAGGGATTGTCTGCGCCACTGCGAGACCCCGCCCTATACAAGCGAAGTACAGAAGCCCTCCTAGCTGAGACTCTGTTGATCCTCACAGCCAATTGGCTTGGAGATCAGCGCTTCCCAGTGATACCAACAATAAGCAAGGCTTAACAACAAGACTGCACACACAGCCCACAAAAGGCTACACCAAGACTGTCCACCACAGGTAATTAGCCTCTACCAGAACACCTAGAACACAAAGCTGTTCCATCAAATCAGGGAAACAACTAAAATGCAGACAAGAGAAGGAGATGGAGGAAAAGAAAAGATTGGACATTGAGTTCAAAACTACAGTTATAAGGTTATTCAACAATATCCTAAAAAAGGCCGATAAAATAAATGAGACCTATGAGGATATGAAAAGGGAGCAACTAGAAATAATAAGGGATCAACAAGAAATGAAGAAAACATTGTCTGAAATAAAAAATATTATACAAAGTCCTAAAAACAAACTGGAAGATCACAAGAATCAAGACAAAGATGTAGAACACGAAGAGCCAGAGGACACTCCTCTGCAGAAGGGAGAAGACAAGAGAATCCAGAAAGTTGAAGATAGTGTAAGAAACCTCTGGTACAATTTCAAGCGAACCAACATCAGAATTATAAGGATTCCAGAAGAAGAGAGAGAGCAAGATACCGAAAGAATACTGGAAGAAATTGTGACAGAAAAGTTCCGCCACCTGGTGAAAGAATTAGACTTACAAGTCCAGGAAGCCCGCAGAATCCCAAACAAAAGAAATCCAAGGAGGTCCACAACAAGATACATCATAATTAAAATTCCAAGAGCAAAAGACAAAGAGAGAACATTAAAAGCAGCAAGAGAACAGCAGGTAGTTACGTATAAAAGAACATCCATATGATTGTCAGCTGATTTCTCAACAGAAACCATGCAGGCCAGACGGGAATAGCAAGAAATATTCAAGGTGATGAATAGCAAGAACCTACAGCCAAATATAACCTAGCCAGCAAAGCTATCACTCAGAATCAAAGAACAGTTAAAGAGCTTCACAAATAAAAAAAAGCTAAAAGAGTTCATCACTGCCAAGAATTATATGAATTGCTGAAGGAGGTTATTTAGGAAGGAGGTTCTATAAACCAGAATTATATGAATTGCTGAAGGAGGTTATTTAGGAAAAGGAAGAAGATAAAGATAAAAATCGTGATCAACAAACACGTAACTATCAACAAGTGAATCTAAAAACCAAGGGAATTAAAAAAATCTGATGAACAATAATAGAATCAGAGCTATGGAAGGGGAGTGGACTGACGATTCTCGGGGGAAAGGGGTGGGAGAAGAGACTGAACAAAAACTGCACCTATGGATGAGGACAGTGGGGGATGGGGAAAGGACAGAGAGTGGGTGGGAACCTGGTGGAGGGAAGCAATTGAGGGGGGGGAGAGGATCACATTTGTAATAATCTGAACAATAAAGATTTATTTTAAATAAACAAACAAACAAACAAACAAACAAACAAATAAATAAATAAATAAAATGCCAAGGGCAAAAGACAAAGGGAGAATCTGAAAGCAGCAGGAGAAAAACAGTAGTAAAACAGTTACCTACAAGAGAGTACCCATACGAATGTTAGCTGATTTCTCAACAGAAACTATGCAGGCCAGAAGGGAGCAGCAAGAAATATTCAAAGTGATGAACAGCAAGAATCTACAACCAAGATTGCTCTACCCAGCAAAGCTATCATTCAGAATTGAAGGTCAGATAAAGAGCTTCACAGACAAAAAAAGCTAAAGGAATTCATTACCACCAAACCAGGATTACATGAAATGCTGAAGGATATTCTTTAAAAATTGGAAGAAGAAGAAAGAGATAAATATAAAAATTATAAACAACAAAAGGCCATAAAATAAATACCTACCAACAAGTGAATCTAAAAATCAAGTGAATAAAAAGTCTGAATAACAGAATGGACTGATAAATATAATGGAATCAGGAACATGGAAAGGGAGTGGAAGGACAATTCTTAGGGGGTAGGATGTTTGAGGGGTGTGGAAAGAGATTGGACAAAAGTCTTACACCTATGTATGAAGATAGTAGTGGTTGGTAAGGGCATGGCGTGAGGAATCAGGTGGAGGGGAGCTATGGGGTGAAAAAAGAGGAACACCTGTAGTAATCTGAATAATAAAGATTTATTAAAAAAGAGAAATATCATACCATTAAAATTTAGAGAATGTGTCTTTTATCTATAAGAATGTGGCTTTTCATATGTCCAAAAGAGCAACTATTTATTTAAATTTTTAAAAAATATATTTTATTTATTTTTTTTACAGAGAGGAAGGGAGAGAGATAGAGAGCTAGAAGCGTTTATGAGAGAGAAACATCGACCAGCTGCCTCTTGCACACCCCCAATCGGGGATGTGCCCGCAAACAACGTACATGCCCTTGAATGGAATAGAACCCAGGACCTTTCAGTCCGCATATTGATGCTCTACCACTGAGCCAAACTGGATTTGGCAAAAAGAGCAACTATTTAAAGTGAACACACATACAGCAGTAACCTGATAGTTGCACTGTTATAAATGAAAGGAGTGACAAACTAAATTAACCAAGTTAAAGATGAAACTCAGATTTTTAGAAGTAACACACAGACACAGGGAACGAAAGGAAACCTTTTATGATATCACTGGAGTAGGGCAGATGCTGCTCAGTCTCTTCTCTGTTTGTTCCAATCATAAGGCATTTGCTTGTTCCTATATTTTAAAGTAAAGAGGATTCATGTTACACCTCCCTCATTTAACTTGCAAGTACATTGAAGACAGGAGCTATAACTTATACATTTTTTTTTCATTTTTATTTTTATTATTTTAAAAAAAATATATTTTATTGATTTTTTTTGCCCCCCCTCCCTCCATACCTCCCTCACATTCCCTCCCTTCCAAGAGTTTTATATCCATTGGTTATACTTATATGCATGTATAAAAGTCCTTCGGTTGATCTATTATCTCCCCCAGATCTTCCTCCCCTCCTTGCTGTAATTTGACAGTCTGCTTGTTGATATACTGTCTCTATATCTATCTTTTGGTTCATCAGTTTATAATGTTCTTTTTTAAATTTTTTATTTTTATTTTGAGGAAATATTTAATATTAACATTGTGAGTTATTATCTTTTGCATATCAAAGTTACACATTTCAAACAAATTGTCATTTATATTTACAGTATACAAATGCAAAGCAATAATTTCCAACTAAATCATCACTTCCTTAAAATGGTACATGTGATGTTATGAAATTAGCTATTAAGTATTCGAAATAGTGGAAGAGAGGTTCTTTCTTCAGTCTTTTTTTTTTTTTTAATATTTTTTTTGATTTTTTTTTTTTTGCCCCCTTCCCTCCCTCCCACACATCCCTTCCCTCCTCAGAGTTTTATGTTCATTGGTTGTACTTATGTGCATGTATAAAAGTCCTTCGGTTGATCTATAATCTCCCCCAGATCTTCCTCCCCTCCCAGCTGTAAGTTGACAATCTGCTTGTTGATATACTGTCTCTATATCTATCTTTTGGTTCATCAGTTTATAATGTTCTTTATTATCCACAAGTGAGTGAGGTCATGTGGTGTTTTTCTTTCATTGACTGGCTTACTTCACTCAGCATGATGTTCTCCAATTCTATCCAGGTTGCTGCAAATGATGAGAATTCCTTCTTTTTTATGGCAGCATAGTATTCCATTGTGTAATTGTACCACAGTTTTTTGATCCAATCATCTGCTGATGGGCACCTAGGCCGTTTCTAGATTCTAGCTATTGTAGATTGTGCTGCTATGAACATAGGGGTGCATATATCCATTCTGATTGGTGTTTCTAGTTTCTTGGGATATATTCCTAGGAGTGGGATTACTGGGTCAAATGGGAGTTTCATTTTCAGTTTTTTGAGGAAACTCCACACTGTTCTCCACAGTGGTTGCACCAGTCTGCATTCCCACCAGCAGTGCAAGAGGGTTCCTTTTTCTCTGCAACCTCGCCAACACTTGTCGTTTGTTGATTTGTTGATGTTGGCTATTCTGACAGGTGTGAGATGGTACCGCATTGTTGTTTTGATTTGCGTCTCTCGGACAATTAGTGACTTTGAGCATGTTTTCACGTGCCTTTTGGCCTTCCTTCTGTCTTCTTTTGGAAATATTCTATTTAGGTCCATTGCCCATTTTTTAATTGTATCATTCATCTTCCTTTTATTTAGTTGTATAAGCTGTTTGTAGATGTTGGAGATTAAACCTTTATCAATGATAACATTTGCAAATATGTTCTCCCACACAGTGGGCTTTCTTGTTATTTTGTTGATGGTTTCTTTTGCTGTAAAAAAGCTTTTTATTTTGATGTACTCCCATTTGTTTATTTTCTCTTTAGCTTCCATTGTCCTAGGGGCAGTATCAGAGAAGAAGTTCTTTTGGCATACGTCTGAGATTTTGCTGCCTGTGGATGCTTCTAGTATTTTTATGGTTTCCCGTCTGATGTTTAAGTCCTGTATCCATTTTGAGTTTATTTTTGTGTATGGTGTAAGTTGGTGATCTAGGTTCACTCTTTTGCATGTGTCTGCCCAATTTTCCCAACACCATTTATTGAAGCAACGGTTTTGACTCCATTGTATATTCGTGCCTCCTTTGTCACATATTAATTGGCCATAGTGATTTGGGTTGATATCTGGGTTCTCGATTCGATTCCATTGATCTATATGTCTGTTCTTGTGCCAGTACCAGTCTGTTTTGAGAACAGTGGCTTTGTAATACAGTTTGAAGTCTGGTATTGAGATCCCTCTTACTTTACTCTTCTTTCTCAGGATTGCTGTGGCTGCTCAGGTTCTTTTATTGTTCCAAATGAACTTTTGGAGAGTTTTTTTTAGGTTAATGAAATATGTCATTGGTATTTTAATGGGGACTGCATTGAACCTATAGATTGCTTTAGGAAGTATGGACATTTTGATGATGTTGATTCTACCAATCCATGAACATGGTTTGTTCTTCCATCTGTTTACATCTTCCTCTATCTCTTTTTTCAGTGTCGTGTAGTTTTCCGCATATAGGTCCTTTACTTCCTTAGTTAAATTTATTCCTAGGTATCTTAATTTCTTTGGTGCGATGGTAAATGGAATTGCTTTTTTAGTCTCTGTTTCTATAAATTCGCTGTTGGTGTATAGAAATGCCATAGATTTCTTGGCGTTAATTTTGTATCCTGCTACATTGCCAAATTCATTTATTAAGCCAATTAGTTTTTTAATGGAGTCTTTTTGTTTTTTTTATGTACAATATTATGTGGTCTGCAAATAAGGATAGCTTTACTTATTCTTTTCCAATTTGGATGCCTTTTATTTTCTCCTTTTATCTGATTGCAATGTCTAGTACTTCCAGTATTATGTCAAAGAGGAGTGACGAAAGTGGGCATTCCTGTCTTCTTTCTGTTCTTAGATGGAATGGTTTTAGTTTTTGCCCATTGAGTATGATGTTGGCTGTGGGTTTATCATATATAGCTTTTATTATGTTGAGGTATGATCCTTGTACTCCTACCTTGTTGAGAGTTTTTATCAGGAAAGGGTGTTGGATTTTATCGAATGCATTTTCTGCATCAGTTGATATGACTATATGATTTTGATCTTTCAACTTGTTTATGTGATGTATCACGTTTATTGATTTGCGGATATTGTACCATCCTTGCATTCCTGGAATAAATCCTACTTGGTCATGGTGTATGATCTTTGTGATGCTCTGCTGGAGCCGATTTGCTAGAATTTTGTTGAGGATTTTGGCATCTATGTTCATGAGGGATATTGGCCTGTAATTTTCTTTCATTGAGTTGTCTTTATCTGGTTTTGGTATTAGGGTGATGCTGGCTTCATAGAAGGAGTTTGGAAGTGTTCCTTCCTCTTGGATTTTTTGGAATAGTCTGAGGAGGATAGGTTTTAGTTCTTCCTTGAATGTTTGGTAAAACTCTCCTGTGAAGACATCTGGCCCTGGGCTTTTGTTTGCTGGAAGTTTTTGATGACTGTTTCAATTTCTTCCCAAGTCACTGGTCTATTGAGATTTTTAGATTCTTCCTGATTGAGTTTTTGAAGGTTGTATTTTTCTCGGAATATGTCCATTTCCTCCAGGTTGTTCAGTTTGTTGGAATAGAGCTGTTCGTAGTATTTTGTAACAATCCTTTGTATTTCGGCGGGATCTGTTGTTATTTCACCTCTTTCGTTTCTGATTTTGTCTATTTGTGTCCTCTCTCTTTGTTTCTTGGTTAGCCTGGCTAGGGGTCCATGTATCTTGTTTATTCTTTCAAAGAACCAGCTCTTTGTTTTGTTGATCTTATGTATTGTTTCTTTGGTCTCTATGTTGTTTATCTGTGCTCTGATTTTTGTTATTTCCTTCCTTCTGGTTACACTGGGCTTTTCTTGTTGCTCTTTTTCTAACTCTTTTAGTTGTAGAGTTAGATCATTTGTTACCCTTTTTTCTAGTTTTTTGCAACAGGCTTTTAGGGATATGAACTTCCCTTTCAAAACTGCTTTTGCTGTGTCCCATAGATTTTAGATTGTTGTGTTTTCATTGTCATTTGTTTCCAGGATGTTTTTAATTTCTTCCTTGATTTCTCTGATAACCCAGTCCTTGTTTAATAGCATGCTGTTTAGTCTCCATGTGTTTGATTTCTTTGGATTTTTTTCATTGTAGTTAATTTCAAGTTTTATTTCACTGTGATGTGAGACGATGCTTGATATGATTTCTATCTTCTTGAACTTGAAGAGACTTTGCCTATGTCCCAAAATGTGGTCTATCTTTGAGAATGTCCCATGTGCACTTGAGAAGAATGTATATTCTGTGGCTTTGGGGTGGAATGTTCTGAAGATGTCGATTAATTCCATCTGGTCTAGCGAGTCATTTAGGATTGATATTTCTTTGCTGATTTTTTGTTTAGATGACTTGTCAAAGAGTGACAGTGGGTTATTAAGATCTCCTACTATGATTGTATTGCTATTAACTTCTCCCTTAATGTCCTCCAGCAGTTTTTTTATATATTGGGGTGCTCCCGTATTGGGTGCATATATATTTACCAGGGTTATTTCTTCTTGTTGGCTTGCTCCCTTTAGTATTATGAAGTGGCCTTCATTATCTCTTGTTATGTCCTTCACTCTGAGATCTAATTTGTCAGATATAAGTATTGCTACCCCAGCTTTTTTTTCATTTCCATTCGCCTAGAAAACCTTTTTCCATCCCTTCACCCTCAGTCTGTGTGCATCTTTTTTTCTGAGGTGGGTTTCTTGTAGACAACAGATATATGGGTCTTGTTTTCTTATCCAATCCGTTACCCTATGTCTTTTGATTGGAGCATTTAGTCCATTTACATTTAAAGTTATTATTGATAGATACTTATTTGACACCATTTTTATTCTGTACCCATTTGTTCCTTCTTTCCTTTCTATTTCTTTAATTTTACAGTAGACCCTTTAGCATTTCTTGCATTGCTGGTTTGGTGGAGATAAATTCCCGTAGTCTGTTTTTGTCTGTGAAGCTCCTGATTTCTCCTTCAATTTTGATTGATAGCCTTGCTGGGTACAGTATTCTTGGATTCAGACCCTTCCTTTGCATTACTTTGTATATTTCATCCCATTCCCTTCTGGCCTGATAAGTTTCTGTGGAGAAATCAGTTGCTAGTCTGATGGCGGTTCCTTTATATGTAACTTTCTGTCTCTCCCTGGCTACATTTAAAGTTCTTTTTTTGTCGTTAGTGTTTGCCAGCTTAATTATAATGTGTCTAGAGTTCGGTTTTCTGGGGTTCATTTTGCTTGGGACTCTGCGATCATCTTGGATTTGTGTGGGTTTTTTCTTCTCTATCTCAGGAAAGTTTTCTGTCATTATTTCTTGACATACGTTTTCCATGTCTTCCTCAATTCCCTTTCCTTCTGGAACCCCTATTATTCTAATATTGTTTTGTTTTGTATTGTCACAAAGTTCCCTTAGACTTTCCTCTTGTTTTTTAATTTTTTTTCCCAGAAGCTGTTCTAATTTGGTATTTTTTCCATCTTGTCTTCTAGCTCGCTGATGCGGTCCTCTGCTTCTTCTAATCTACTCTTGATGCTTTCTATTGAGTTCTTTACAGTAGCGATGTCATTTTTCATTTCCTCTTGGTTCTTACTCATAATGTCAAATTTGTCTTCCATTCTTTTTAGCCATCTTATGATCATTAGTCTGAATTCTTGCTCTGGTAGGTTGCTTGCCTCTATCTCATTTACTTCCTTTTCTGGTGAAGCCTGCTTTTCTTTCATATGCGGGCTGTTTTTTGGTCTCCCCATGATCTTTGATGTCTGGTTGTGTAGTTCTCTCTCTCCTTTTCGAGGCCAGATGTTCGCGCTGCCTGGGATCCGCGTTTTGGGGGTCACAGTTGCTTGTTGGTCGCTGCGGCTGTTGATATTCAGGCCTCTGACACGATCCTATCTTCCTCTCAAGATCAAACTTATACATTTTTAAGGCCCCAGAGGACCTGGCACAGTGATTTGCACATAAAAGTTATTTAAGAAACTAAAGGCCTGGTGCATAAAATTCATGCACTGGCAGTAGAGGGGTGTCCCTCAACCTGGCCTGGCCTTCTCGAAGTCTGAGAGCTCTTGGGAATGTCTAATGTTGAGAGTAGGCTAAGCTAGCAGTCGGACTTTCTTAAGTGCTGCCATTGAGGCAGAAGAGGCTCCTGCCACTGTGGCTGCACTTGCCAGCCATGAGTCCAGCTCAGGGCTTCTGGCTGAGCAGTACACCCCCTGTGGGAGTGCATCAACCACCAGAGGGCAGCTCCTGCATTGAGCATCTGCTCTCTGGTGTTCAGTGCATGTCATCTCTGGTGATCAGTTCGTGTCATTGTGACTGGTAGTTCTGTAGTTCGGTTGATTTGCATGTTAGTCTTTTTATTATATAGGATATTAGAATACAGGATGTGTGTGTTTTTTGCAAATAAAATATAGAGATATGATTCTATGTGGTGGATAAAATTGAACATGAATCATCTTGTTGCTAAGAAAGTATCAAAACTGTAAAATTAATGAATTTAGTGTGGTAGTAAACATATTTCAACCATACAATTCACCGGTACAGATTAAAGCAAATTCACTGGGAATAGAAAGGGATAGAGAGAGATGGGAAAATTCTTCATCAATGATAGGTACTTGTTCTTTAGCTCACGTTCCTTTAAAGAAACTGTGAATATGGTTTCCACTTTCTCCTTAAGAACTTTAAGCTAAAATCTAGAAGGATAAATAAGAGATAATAAATATCTGTAATTCTTTAAAAGAACCAAGCAATATAAATCTATGGCATTAAAATGAGTATCCCAAGAGTCCCTTGTCTTTGGAAATGTCCTCAAAATGCCCTGAAAGTTTTCGACAGCAAGCAAAATGATATAGATAAAGGTTGCCATTATGAAAAGTCATTTTGCATGGACATAGATTATATTTAATGAAGGCCTGAGGAGGGGCATGGAGTGGGGTAGAAGAGAGCCAAGAGTGGGAGGAGATATTTTGAAAAAGTTAAGTAGGAAAAATGTTAATGGGGATAATGGAAACATTTCAGATTGAGTGTATTATTGTGCTAAAGAAATAAGTCAGTTTCAGAGTACCTACTATGTGTCCAGCCTATTGTTAAATGTTGAACATAAAAAGGAAAATTGAACAGATCCTATTTCTTTCAAATGGATGACAGATAATCCTATCTAATAAAAGAGTAATATGTAAATTGACCGTCACTCCAAGACATAAGATAGCTGTCCCCATATGGTCAAAGATGGCTGCCCTCATGTGGACACAAGATGGCCACCACATGATGGCCAGTAGGGGAGGTCAGTTGGGAGGGACCAGACCAGACCAATTCGGGGGGGCAGTAAGGGGCAATCAGGCCAGCCTGAGAGCAGTTAGTCATCGATCGGGCTGGCAGGGGAGTGGTTAGTGGTGATTAGTGCTGGTCAGGCTGGCAGTTAGGGGCAATCAGGCAGAAGCAGGTGAGTGGTTGGCAACCAGCACTCCTGGATTGTGAGAGGGATATTCGATTACCCTTTTAGGCCCAATCCTGGTGGGTAGGACATCCCTCAAGGGGTCCCAGATTGGAGAGGGTGAAGGCTGTGCTGAGGGACACCCCCCACCCTGTGCATGACTTTCATGCACTGGGCCTCTAGTTACACAAATAGTTATCACACTGTGAAATTGGCATTAGGCTGCGGGCTTACATGGATTCCCCTGACAGCCCTGATGGAAATGGGACAAAGAAAGGTTAGGTGAGGCATTTAAATACATGCAAAGTTATTGACAGATTTCTTTTCAACAAACAAGTAACGACATTAGTTTAGTTGAAGGTAGGGGGCGGGGAATGGATAGCTGGAGGGTGGCAATAGTTACCAGACATGTATCACATTCGAAAGATAAAAAGAAACCAGGAAAATTCTCTTCCAAGACATAGTGAGGGAAAATATTCATAACTTCCTTCTGTGCTTGCTAGGAATTTATTTTTTCCCCTCATAATTAAAATCACACACATATTCAAGTTCTGAGTTTTGTGAGCATATTATATATTCAAGACATCAACTAAGCATGGTATTGTCAAGTGTGTGATTATAAGGAAGGGAGTGTTTTAGACATGGGAATACTGGATAGAAGGTTGAAAAGCACTGTTTTCCTATTTGGAAAAAAACCTGAACTTTTAAGCTCCCCAAAATACATGTGTCTGTGTGTGCGTTTGCTTGTGCAGATGTATTTCGGTAGGATTTAAAAATAATTTTTAAAATCATGCTCTCTATTGCTGTGCTGCAAACATGGAGCAGCCCCCTTATGATCGTGTGACAAAAGCTGCAGCAAAAGCACCAACTGGCAGCACTGTTTATGCCACTTTCAAAGCCACCCTTTCCCCATTACCCCACTGGGAACCACAAGCTCTGAGCCTGGGTCACCTCTGGGGACCTGGAACTGAATCTGGGAACCCAGGAATCTGGTTCCTCCAGAAAACTTTACTGTGTCCTGGTGCATGGGAATGCACCACAAGCTGCCTCTGCCTGGTGCTTGACTGGCTCTACCTCTCTGGGTGAGGTGCGGGAACTGGGCCTGCTGCACAGGGCGGAGCTGAAGGTGGTGGCTCGGTTGGTATATATAAGGCCGGTGGTGCTGGTTTAACTTCTGACTTGGGTTATTTATTTGGGGATTGCACAAACCGCACAGGCTAGTGGAAGTGGTTGTGGTGGTGGTAGCTACAGAGGCTGCCACAGATGGTAATTAAAAAAAAAGGCCTCAGTGAGTGACGGGAACATCATGACTCCTGGGCACAGGCTGCAGCTTTGGAACTTTTTGGGTGCGTCAGGAGTGCTGAGAGAAAAGTGAGTGTCTGGGACCCAGCAGCTGCTACAGATGCGCTGGCCGGGTTTTTGTTTGGCTGTGCTGAGCGCCAGGCAGCCCAAGTGAACCACTCCAGTCACAACAGCAATCCACCTTATCGCAGCTGAAGGCAACTGGATTGCCACATCCATCCTATTTGTTTAGACACTTGCCAGGAGCTCTGCAGTCAATGGAGCCACCAAGTCCTTGCTCTTGGTCGCCGCTCCCCCTTGGTGGGGCTGACAGGACTGGACACTCCAGTGGTAGAGTTGATGGAGTTGGGCACCACCATCTTGTGGCTATGGGCGCCACCATCTTTGTTGAGGAGTAATGGTCAATTTGCATATCTCCTCTTTATTAGATAGGATGTTTGCTTATTTAAATGAAATTTTCTGGTTTCAATTTGCTTAAAATATTTTACTATATGAACCACACAGACTGAATATGAATTTGTCATTTTCATCATTGAGGTTGTAAAGTGCTTTCTTAATAATTATCTTTTATTTAAAAAAATTTTTTTTTCTTAGGTTCCGAGGTCACATCAAACTTGGTATTTTTGAAACAACCTTCTTCCCTAGTCAGAAGTATTGGTCAAAGTGCAGTATTGCCATGTGTTGCTTCAGGACTTCCTCGTCCAACAATTAGATGGATGAAAAATGAGGAGGCACTTGACACAGAAAGGTAATTTGTACCTAAAATCCTTTTTCAACCTTAGCTTGAGACTTGTTCTTATGTGGCACTATTGATTAATAAGAAAATTATTACCTACTTAAAAATTTAAATACATCATAATCCTTATCATCCTTGACATATGTTTACATGCTGTATATAATTAAGATGTTTAAAGAAAAAATGCTTTTAAAATATCATGGGATAATTATTCTATTTGTTCTTTCTGAGCTTCAGTATCCTTAGTTTAAGGCCTCAGGACCTCCTTCTCTAAATTATTACATTACTGGAGGCCCAGTGCATGAAATTCAAGCATTGGGAGAGGAGGGTCCCTCAGCTCAGCCTGCACCGTTTTGCAGTTGGGACCCCTTGGAAGATGGCCATCTGCTGGCTTATGGCTGGATGGCCTTAGGCTGCTGCTCGGCCTGCTGTGCTGGGCCACATGGTCTGTCCTACAAACACAATCGAGTAAGTAAGTGAAGTGTGGAGGCAGGCTCACCCTGAATTCCCTGTGCTTCCCTGAGTCACTGAGTTGTTCAGACTGACTGCTTTCTACAGAGAATGGCACCAGGATGGGCTAAAGCCGGAGGTTGGACATCCCTCTTGCAGTCTGGGACCCCTCAGAGGATGTAACAGTGTGCCAAGGGACAGGTAGCCAGAGAGGAGCCCAAATTGGGACCAGGCGCCATGCCGCTCACGCTCATCCTGGCCCACTGCACCTGATGTGACTGCTCGGTAGTTCTCTCGTGGAATTGGGAGAGGCTCCCACCATGGCAACGGTGCTCACTAGCCATCACCCCGGCTTCTGTGAGAGCACACAGACCACCAGGGGGAAGCTCCTGCATTGAGCGTCTGTGCCCTGGTTGTCAGTGCGCATCATGGTGACTGGTCATTCCACTGTAATGGTCGCTTGAGCTTTTATCATATAGATTTCCAGTCCTCACTAGCCTGAAACTTGACACTCACTCTTATATGCGTGTTGTTGATAGTAGCTTTTTTTTCTTTACACAAACAGTAAAAGAAAATGTATTTCTCCATTGTATGATCTTGCCTCCTTTGTCAAATATTAATTGAGAATAATGGCTTGCTTGGGTCAATTTCTGGGTTCTCTGTTCTGTTCCATTGGTCTATATGCAGACTGGTGCTGCCACTGTGGAAGATAGTATGAAGGTTCCTCAAAAAACTAAAAATGGAACTCCCATTTGACCCAGTAATCCCTCTTCTAGGACTATATCTTAAGAAACTAGAAACACCAATCAGAAAGGATATATGCACCCCTATGTTCATAGCAGCACAATTTACAATAGCTAATATTGGAAACAACCTAAGTGCCCATCGGCAGATGAGTGGATTAAAAAACTGTGGTACATCTACACAATGGAATATTACAGTGCTATAAAAAGAGGGAACTTTTATCATTTGCAACAGCATGGATGAAACTGGATGAAACTGGAGAGCATTATGCTACACAAAGTAAGCCAGAGAGAGATAAATATCACATGATCTCATTCATATGTGTGATATAATGATCGACATAATTTGATGAATAAGAATAGATCCAGAGACAAATAGCGGGGGGTGGGTTAGAAAGCATCTAAAGGACTTGTATACATGCATATTAGCATAACCAGTGGACAGAGATACTGGGGCGGTATTGCCTGGTGTGGGAATGGCTGGGAGATGGGGGAGATCAAGCAGGGAAAAAGGAGACATATATAAAACTTTAGACCAAAAAAAAAAAAAAAAAAAAAAGGGAAATGTGTTTCTCATCCTTTTGTTTTTGCCTTTTAAAATATTACCAGCCTTCTATGATACCAAATTCTTCATCTTCTACAAAAGCCTTTTGTGTTAACATCAAGCATTAGATCATCCATATAATCTCCCTCATTACTTTCTGTGGTCTGGATACTTTTTTCAGTTGTATTCTGATAAGAGAAATGAGGTGGTTTTGGTGCTAATGGTAGTTAGGTATGTTTGTTTCCCAAACAAGTTATCTCATGCATTGTAAGATGTTTAGTAACATCCCTCACCTTTACTCACTCTATGCCAAGTAACTCCTAAGTTGTGACAACCCAAATTATTTCTAGATATTGCCAGATGTCTCTTGGGAGACAAAATTGTCCCCAGTTGTGAACCATTATTCTGGAGTAGTGCTGTCCAATAGAAATATGATGCAAGCCACATATCTTGCTTAAAATTTTCTGGTAGCTGCATTAAAAGAGTAAGAACCACATGTGTACTACTAAATACAACATAACCGCCGAAACCGGTTTGGCTCAGTGGATAGAGCATCGGTCTGCGGACTGAAAGGTCCCGGGTTCGATTCCGGTAAAGGGCATGTACCTTGGTTGGGGACACATCCCCAGTAGGGGGTGTGCAAGAGGCAGCCGATCGATGATTCTCTCTCATCGATGTTTCTAACTTTCTATCCCTCTCTCTTCCTCTCTGTAAAAAATCAATAAAATATATTAAAAAAATATATAACTTATGCAGTGTACCAATTAAAGTACAGTGTAGTTCTACCAAAACAATAAAGTTTGTGTTCAAAGCAGTTTGTACATTTAAATGGAAATTAAATAAAAATTTAAAAATGTAGTTCCTCAGTCATTATAGCAACATTTTCAAGAGTCAGTAGTCACATGTGGCTAGTGACTATTGAATTGGATAGAGCAGGGCTAGAGTTTGTCAATTTAGTAATCCA
Source organism: Pipistrellus nathusii (assembly GCA_963693515.1). Taxonomy (NCBI): domain Eukaryota; kingdom Metazoa; phylum Chordata; class Mammalia; order Chiroptera; family Vespertilionidae; genus Pipistrellus; species Pipistrellus nathusii. The sequence continues at coordinate 99,930,974 of OY882858.1, read as the reverse complement.
AAGTAAGCAGACATTCTTAATTTGTGTAGTTCAGTAACCAAGACATGGAAAGGAAGATATGTATAGTCCAATGGTTGGCAAACCACGGCTCTCGAGTCACTTGCGGCTTTTTGGCCCCTTGAGTGTGGCTCTGCCACAAAATACCATGTGCTATTGAAACTTCGCGGCCCATGCACAGAAGTCAGTTTTCGGCTCTCAAAAGAAATTTCAATCGTTGTACTGTTGATATTTGGCTCTGTTGACTAATGAGTTTGCTGACCACTGGTCTAATCAATTTGATAATCAACCTTCAGCAGTAAGTGGAAAAGATAGAATTACAATCATGTTATTTCTCACATGTTCCATTAGCAAAGCTGGTGCTGTCATCTTCAATATCACCTGATTTGTTTCTTAATAACCAGCCACTTACAGCTTATTCTGCCTATATTTTATGTCTTGCTTCTCATTTCCCAGCTAAATATTATGCAAAGAATTTATAAGACTTCCAGGGAATTTTTAAAACTTATGTGAACAAACATAGAAATCATTAAAATAGGGAATAAAAATTTCAATCTCTTAAAAGAATAAATTTTTATTGGCTACATGTTAGAATAAAATGTTTATCAGGAGTAGGAAAGCTGAAATAAGTGATTTTTAAAACTTTAATATTATATCATAGATGGACATTCTTAAATATGTAAAACATAGGAATTTGCTTTCTTATAGAAGAAATTAAAAGTGAGAACTTGTATGATTCTCAATTATTTATTAAATAAATACTCAACAAATATTGAATGCTGAATATGTTTGGCACTTTCTAGGTACTGGGAATACAGCAGTAAACCAAATATAGAGTTTTTGCTTTTAAGGAGCTCATGTTCTAGCAGGGAAGAGTAGATAATCATATAAGCATAAATTTTCATTTTATTAATATAGTAAGTATTATGAGGAAAATTATGACAAAGCATGTCATGGATGCCAAGAGAGGTACATGTGGGATTGCTATTTTATACAATGTATTAGAGAATTGTTCTCTAATAGAATGACAGACTGAGGTCTAGGTGGATCAGGAGTATAGAAATCATGGTAAGAATGTTACATATTTTCCTATTTCTATCAAATTGTTACTTTTGATTTTAAATATATTTCTGAGGGAAATTTTTAAAAATTAAATGTGGATATATTATTGCTAGTACTATTCCTCTGAGTTTTAAGGATTAAACAGGAAACTTTTAAGATTGAGTAGACTGTTCTACTTTGATTTCTCTGGGCTTCTTCATACTTGGTTATGTGGTAGAAAAGTCTGAGAAAGGATTGCTTTGATATATCAATATCACTTTCTCAGAAAGTTTCAGAAGAATGTAAGAGTAGGACACCTAATGATATTGTTCATGTTGTTATTTCCATTATGCTGGTAGCATAGTGCTTGGCATATAGCAAGGTAGGGAGAGTGGTGACCAATATATTTTGGTTAAATCTTAAATATAATATAAGAAAATATCAGTAGGTGAATGGAATACAAAATTGTGTCAAGTTACACATAAGAAATTACTCAAAATGTCTTTATTGGAGCTAGAGTTTTATGAGATCTTAAATTATTAAACATCTTTGAAAATGAATATTTTAAAACATTACCTGCTAGGGCTGATCGTTAGACCCTGAGCAATGGATGAATGATTACTCTGACACACGTTTCTGTGAAAGAGAGGCTAGGAGGCTGTTTTGCTTTAGGAGCAAAAAGCCCTGTTTACCTGCCTCCTTAGGCTTTTATTGTCAGAACAGCTTGAACTAAAATTAACCTCTAGATACAATCAGCAGGGTAAGTATCCTTGAGAAAGCACACACCTGGAGGTCAAGGCAGGAGCTGCTGCCTTTGGCAAGGTCCTTTTAGAGGCCCCTGACCCTTCAGAGATTCCTTACAGACTTTTTATTTTATTTTATTTTATTGATTTTTTACAGAGATAAAGGGAGAGAGATAGAGAGCTAGAAATGTCAATGAGAGAGAAACATCGACCATCTGCCTCTTGCACACCCCCTACTGGGGATGTGCCCTCAATCAACGTACATGCCCCTGACCATTATCAAACCTGGGACCTTTCAGTCTGCAGACCGACGACACTCTGCCACTGAGCCAAACCGGTTTCGACTCCTTATAGACTTTTCAACCAAGTCCCATGTTTCCCCATAGTTACCACTGCTTTTATTATGTCTTAAGAATTGATAATATTTACTTAATCTTTTGCTTAAATTTGTTCAAATTCAAACCAAACATAGCTATTGAAGGGTGGTGGTGATGGTGGAAATGAATCCCATTCATTGAGTAGTTTTATTTTAAAGGGAGAGAATCCAGAAAATACAAATGCTAAAGTTCAAAGTGACAGATAGCAAATTGTAATTTAGTAATCAAATAAAGTTATGTTTTATTGTAATAGTTCAGAACCCAGCCACAAAGAAACAAGTTATAGTTATAAAAATGCTTAATGTTACTAAAAGAACTTGATTAAAAAACAAGTAGAGGACTTCTAGGTAGATGAAGTATATGTATTTTCCCCTATTTTTCCAGGTAAGTACAACTAAAAACTATGGAAATGATATGTACAGAAAACATAATAAGACTCTGAAAGATAGAGAGAGGAAGAGTGACTGGTTTTAGGGTCTCTGGCATCCAAGGAACAACTTAATGGTGAGTTCCCTGAGGTTTGGTGGTTTTGTCTTCCCCCTTCCCCCTCTTATAAACCAACTTGAGCTAAAAAAGCTGACAACCTAGAAATACCAACAGGCACAGACAAAAAGCTCTAACAGAGCTTGCTCTCTCTAGCTAGAGGACCAGGAAAGGGGCTGCCTAGCAAGACCAAAACTGTTAGACTGTAATCACTCCTACTCCAGCCCAACACCATAGAAGAAACTGTACCTACCTTCAGTCATGCCAGCAAAGGCAAAGTGGAAGATTCAGTTTCTACCTTTGCCAGGTTGCAATGAGGTCCTTCACCCTCCCTCCTGTATGAAGTCAGAGGCTAAGTAGGGAGCCAAGACTTTCATTCCAACAGGCAATATCAGTGCTGACCATATGGGAGAGCCTAGACTTTTGTCCGATCCACAGTAAGAAATACTTCCCTTCCCCTCTTGGGTAGTATCAGAGGAGGCCCATGGAGAGTCAGAACTTTTCACTACCATGTAGTATAGAGATCTACGCCCCCATCCTCATGGTTTTTGGATGCCATGTGGGGAATGGTAAGGAAGCACTTTTGCTGTACCCAGCTAAGGGAGTATTATCAGTGGAAACCTAGTGGGGAGCCAGGACTCCCAACACTGCTAAAGAGTAATGAGGAGAGCCCCCCATCCTTCTCAGGAATTAATAGACCTGGACTTCTGCCTCCACCTGACAGTGATAAGGTGGCATCTCTCTCTTCTTCTGCCAGAGTGGTATTAGAAGAAGCCATCTAAAACCAAAGTCTTAGTGAGATCCAGAGTCTCATAACATGATACACCAAATGTACAGATTTCAGTAGGAAATCATTCATTAGAGAATCAGGAAATTTCAAATGAGAAAAGACAATCAATAAATGCCAACGTAGAGTTGACAGGTTTTAGAATTACCTGACAAAGATTTTAAAGCAGTCATCATGAAAATGCTTCAGTGAGCAAGTATGAATACACTTCAAACAAATGCAAACAATATCTCAGTGAAGAAATAGAAAGTCTCCTCAAGGAAATGGAAGATTTAAAGAAAAACCATGTGGCTAAATTTGAACATAGAGAATAAACAAAATAAAAATAAAAAACCTCAGTGGATGGGCTTAGCAGCAGACTGCATGGGAAAGAGGAAAGAATAGTGCTCTAGAAAAAGAAAGAAGACACAGTTGATCAGTATTAAGACTAAAATATGTGATGCCACTACAAACCCTACAGACATAAAAAAAAATAATTAGGGA